>CM067344.1:29704032-29715128 GCA_034190875.2 Urechis unicinctus
TGTGGTCATTAACTGTGCTGCTAACGGATTCCCGTTCGAATGTTACTCGTGTTGCACGTGTGTTATCGTATCCGTGTAACATTTATTACACCCTCTTGGCTCCTACGACAACAGATGTCTCCCTAGCGAAGTTCATTTGCTTATGCTTTGAATAAAATATTATGTATTTAGAGGTAATACTAATGATATATCGATTATGACAAATTTGATACGCACAGGAAGCCTTGTTTTCCCTCTTCACGTTGCTGCATTTCTAGGTGTTAATAATAACTTATGTTTACACATCTACTACTACAAAGGATATTGACATGTATTCTATGTGTACGGAAGTCTTAATGCATGCTTTATGAATTTTACCAGCAAAGCTACAAGAACAATAATATGAAACTGGCAATGTCAGCATCTAATTATATATACAAAATATCCAACAATATTCCCTTTGTGTTATATTCCATTTGCCACGGATTACAAACATAGTTTCACATAGTTATGTTCTGTCAGATATGATCATGTCTAGCTGGCAATATTTATATAATATGTATTTCAATGACCATAGCTGATAATCATATGTGTTCACAGTTGGTTGCTCATGTCAATGGTGAAAATGAGTCAACAGTAAATGCAATCGAAATGGGTAATTTGTGAGAACATCTATATGTATGCCTACTTTGATGCCATATCTGAACACATTTTATGCAGCAGCTTATTTTTCAATTGCATATAAACAGTTTCCATGTGCAGACTAAATGCTCAACAAAGATATAATGGCGTGATTTATATCCGAATGGCCCAGGACATTTGTAGGCATCCTTCTGATTGATGACATTTAACCACGAGCTTAAAACACGACGTTTCTGGATTCACATGTGGAGCCATATAAATTTAATGCTTAACGTTGTCGACGATAGGCGATGAGTTATATGAAAGGAAATGGATCAAAACTGACTATGAGTGGACCCAACGGAGAAGGAAATATATGTTTTATACTAATATATGCATGAAAGACCAAATAGGACCCGGGTTCTGGGATTAAGCATGTCAGGATCAGAATCTTAATGATGGTTATCAAGTAATGTGCGAGACATTCATCTTCATGCCAGGCTTGCAAGATATTCTATGTAGCAGTGTATATCACCACATTGTTTTCAATATATTGACCCTTTATAATATTGGAATTATGTACGGATATGTGACATCACTAAAATAACGAAAACAATGTTAGGAACGTGATTTCCGAGGTAAGCGCTATGCACGTGCGTCCAGGCGAACTTACAGTTGTCGCCTGCCATTGTCTGTTAATGCTTGCATGCTTATTTGCCGAGAGGTGAGGAATAAAACAGTAGAATAAATATATTCTATCGCCGTACAATATTCATTTACCAATTTGTAACACCAATATAACTCCATTAAAATTACATTTAAGATAAGTACACACATATAGAATCATGAAAAGTGATGTATAGGAGGATTGCAGGCGTTACGTTTATTGAAGAGGTTATCATGCAAATTAGTAGTCATTCATATACTTGTTTTCTGCATGTCATCTTCAGATGTAATGGAATGCTTGATGAATGCGTGATTATATTGAATAAACTGAGGTGATCGGAGCTATAACAGCTTTATTAACTCTTATACATTGCATCTGTCGACATTGAATAATATCGCATATAGACATGGATATTGAAGATGTGAAAGATTTAATTTTGACATAATAGTATTTTGGTGTGATACTTAAATGTTTTGCGGTGCATTCACACCTGGAACCTATATTAATATTATGCAAACAGTGTACAACAAAATGGTTCTCTTTCCGCGCGTCATCATTTATTATGGCACTGGTTGAACGGTTTGTAACAGCCATTTATTAAAAAACGCGCTGGCATTAAAAGTTTACAAGAAAGCAGTCTTATCTTATCCAAACAATCAGCCAAATAATGCAGTATAGATCAGTTACAAACCTTAAACTGCATTGCAATGATGATTTGTTTTCAATATGCTTTCTAAACCAGTGTCATCTCTTGGTGACAATTAATTCTTTAATACAGTTATTTTGTTACTCTTTTCATAAGTTCTTGAAGTAACTTGATATATATATATATATATATATATATATATATATATATATATATATATATATATATATATATATATATATATATATATATATATATATATATATATATATATATATATATATCCACAATTGTGACATACAAAACAGTACAAAATACCCGAAAAACCCAGCGCAAAATAAATAAATTCCATAATTTGTCAAATATCTTTACATTATTTCTAACCTGTCATAATTATGTAACTTTCGTTAGAGTCTGTATGTAGGATTGAGGTTTACAATCATGTAGGCGTGTTGGATGACAGACTTAATGAGATTATAATCTTGGAGCAAGTAAGTGTGTACTGGAAATGTCCACCTGCCAAACCACAATGTCCTCTTGAGCCATCCGGATGAAGGGTCAGTAACAGATATATTATAGGTGAGACGGGTATAGCATCCTTGACAACACAGAGCATGCAAGGTTCACTGTGTAGGTCTTAACTTGATGAGTATTTGTATTTATAATATTGAACAACTTAAAGATTTTAGGGAAGTTTGATATCAAGCATCAACATACTTTAACCCCATCACAAGCATAAACCATAGTTATAATTAATTTTAAAAGAGCGCCACATTGATTATTTTTATGCATTAGCATTGACATAAATTGCTGATCTATAATTAGTGTCACTCATCAGCTTAACGTTTCCGAGTGATTCCCTCAAATCAGCCAACAGATTAATAAAAGCTGTTCGGGTCCGATATATCGCTCAAATTGCCAATTTGGGAATAAGGTTCACCTTTTACACGCACATTCAAATACATGCTCACCCTCGGGCAGATGTTTCCGCCATTGCTATCTCGCGGTGTAGTCGTCGTCACTAGTCAAGTGCGAGGATCACTGAAAAGCGCACAGTACGTAATGGGTCATTTTCGTGTGCTTTTGACAATTGGCTTGCAATACGTATCCATAGCACAGTGATCTTTGATTTAAGGCAACCATTATCCCCCAACACCAGAGACGAATATGGGTCGGTGGCCACGTTGAATAATACGATCCAGTGATCTTTGTGTTAGGAGCTGATATGACTCTTCTTTCTCCCTATTAGGACGTTTACGCTTACAAGAGCCACTAGGTTTCGAAATCGTTCGTTTGAAAACGTAGCTGCCACGATGTCACTGGTTATCATCACTCCAATAAATCAACGCAAAAAAGCTGTCAGCTGAACTTCAGTATGCATGGCGAAGAATTTTCTTAAAAAAAGTATTCTGTACACTTTGACAAGATATGTGTTGGTGGTAGTTTGGCTTTAATCACCACAGCAAGAAGGATCAATTGAATTCAAAAACTGTCGCCATATATTGCGAACATAGCAAAAGCCGGGTTTCCTGATGTATAATCCACGTAGATGAGTTGTGTAGTATTTTCTCAATCTGTTATGAAAAGAACTAATATTTATTGTTAAGTTGTGAGCCCCCACTAGTAGGGACCATACTATGTATACCAATGAAATCAAGGTATATTTAACGGACATCTATTCATTCCTCTCGTTTTGTAAATTGAAACTGTTGCTGGCTCTATTTCAGCGATGTTGTTCTTGTTTGCATCACTATATCACGACTACTAGTCAAAGGAATGTTTTTACAAACATAATTATAACACAATTATCGCTGCGTTCTACACGTGAACATGGAAACATTGATAACAATTTATAATGCTGTTAATTGTGCATTATGAAATGGCACTTAAACAGGCTATCACTTGGCCATTTGTCGTCGTCAAAATGACTAAACACGGGGTTTAATCACATTTTGAAATAAGTCAAGCCTTCAGTTGATTCGGCGAATCAAAAACGATTCCTAAGTGCTAAGATATTTCTAAGTACTATTTGATAGCCGTGTTATTTGCATATCTTCTGTAATGAATGTCGTCGATTGCCAAATGTAACCCCACTTTGATAACTGGCCACTAGAAATCCACATTGGTACTACATTTAATTCAAGAACGTACTATAAATGTTTACCAGATTTTACCGCAATTGCTCTGTTAAGATTAATGTTTATGATAAATTCCTAAAAGGTAAAGATCCATACTACATGGGCTCACTTCGTTTTACTAGAACAGCTTAGCTCACAATAGCGGCAATGTATTGCAGCCATCCCGTATCTCAAGCATCTATGGGGAGGAATATAATCTAGTATATACAAATTCAACTAAACCACAGAGACATGAATGTTTTCCTTACGAGCATCCTCTTAAACTCGATTCATGTAATGGTTATGGCTAGTTCTTGCATTTATGGAAGGGGGCCTATTACGAAACAGTTATACAATAAATGCAAGCACTGATTGATTTGACTTGTTTCCGGTGTTAGCTTTCCCCGAGATAAATTATGACTAAGGTGTTTGAATTAAGAAAATTAATGCTGTTAAAATGATAAGCCACATAATGAACCGCAACTGTGCATGTGTGCATTTGTAAACCATTTCTTGCTCGCCAAGGCACGCGGTATTATAAATAAATATATCCGTGTCAGCTGGAGGAAAGTTACAAATCGTCTTGCACATATCCACATCAGGTAGACCTGAGAGAGCATATAAAAGCCCCAATCCACATGGAATATCAGACATTGACTATCTTGGCCATACATACATTCATTGTGCTGCTGACATCAGAGATATGCATAATTACAAACAAACTCTTGTGGCTTAATATCAATTGCCTTATTATTTGTTCATGTAGATTTGCTTTTCATAACAACGTTTATTTGACTATCATTATGTACACATTTATGTTGACCTTATGTATACCTCTCTATGTAACCCGAGTATGACGAATTCAAGCATACGCACATAGGCTGAGAGATGTTTGGATATAAGACTAGTGGTGACTACAATAATCTACACCTACGAACAGACATGCATCCTCCACCTGCTGTAATATGGTCTGATTCCAGCCCATAATCCATAACCTTCCAACGGAGTAATTTAGTGGAAAGATGAAGATTGCCTCCCAGATGATACATCAATGTGTTACATATAGGATGTAGACCTGGAGTGTCTTTTGAATGACAGACTGAGAAATGAAAGATAGCACAACTAAATGTAGCAATCATGTGCTCAGTAATGATATCATGATATATACTCAAATATGTTCTGTCATGTATCGTTGCCATAACCTTGTCAGAGTCACTTGGCCTGGCCTAACGACGCTACTCCGAAATATTTATATTACCTGCGGCAGCCTTAACTGTATCCAGTAATGCCGTCATTTAGTCAAAAAGCGATATAATATTAAGATCGAATATTTTCTGCCTTTACATCCTTGCCATAACACATCAGAGTCACTGTGGTTCTCTTGCATAAGTCAAAGCTCCTGGATATAATCATTCTTTGTCACGTGAACATTTACATTTCATATTGCAATAGCACAATATTATTGCCATGCAGATATGAATTACATAGCGACGACAGAATATAGAACGTCTGTCCCTACGTAGCACTTTTTGGGTATATACTGATAGACATTGTATGGATAAACGTTTAAGGTGAGTATTTTCAAAGACAATATATAGAACGACTTGATTGTATTTATCAAGAAATAAAGCGTTATGAAAAGTGAAGTGTGGTGTGATGGCCGTAACACATTATTCTGCTATGACCAATTTAGATTGCACAAAAACATATGTTGACGGTACTAAACCTCGATTATGCCAAGGAATGTAATGGGGAAAAAGTCAACATACAATGTTCTGTATTAACGTTATTGTATACTTAACAGGTAACTAACTCCCACAGCTCAAGTACAGAATGGCGCTTCAATACAGTGCAAATATATATAGTAGTGTATGGCTACATATAAGGCCACATATAAGCGGCCCGGATTGATTAATCAGGATTCGTTTCAATTGTGTACTAAATAAACGCTGCCTTTCAGTGCATGGCTGTTTCCTGGCTTGTGCAATAACCGAAATGGAGCCATGTCCATTGTCTGCATTGTTTGCCACTTGTATATGAGGTACCTTATTGAACCCGTGTACCACATATTGCATTTACTTTGCTCTTACTTGAACAACGGTCTCCCTAGCGAAGTCAAATGGCGTGTGCAGCTGAATATAAAGCGCTCTTCTACGTCTGAATAGCCATTTGTAGTATATGATGGTAGATAAAGTTACATAAATTGTCAAGGAATAGAATACAACCTATATAGTAGGTAAGTGGGAAGTAATTGGAACGACTGCAATTTGTACAGCGTAGATGTTCTATAATATTGCTAGCATATTGCTAGATAGCAATATGCGTCGTAATGCTACCATTCATACATTCACAGCTGCATGTTTGCTTATTTGTTCAAAAATTCAGTCACCATCTTTAGCATTCAAACATGGCCGAAGGTTTCAACTAAATCGTTTACAGAAGGATTTTAAATGAAATATGGTTTGCAGTTGTTTCTTAATGTGTGATTTTATACGGTGGAGATGCATAGTTATCCTTATTATATTGATAGATTGTCAAATGCACGTCATCCTGCAGTTTCCAGCTCAAGAAAGAACCAAGGGTATTTGCAGATATTATATAATTATGGAAATATAAATTCACGCATTATGAATTTAGCACCTCATGTTCGCATTAACAGCAATGAATCTAGGACCATGTTACAGGCGGGCTCAACATGGACAACATCTGACAATAGGAACATGATATCCATAAATAGTTCCTGTGTGAAATGTCTCATTTGACGAGGGTTACATTCTGGTGATGCCGCGCATCATATACATCATCATTCATATACATGCGCCCTGTCAGCTATGATCATATTGTCAAGTCTATATAATCGTTATTTCGATAATCAGGTTAATAGACTAAGCAAAAGAAGGGTTGATTTTAACATGCAAACAGGTCTCCATTTACAATATCGTCTTAGACGTTGTTGGTTGTAAAGCACAATTACTCAGTAAATATCACTAATGCCATCATGGACAATTTATCGTGCCAATCTGTAGCAGGTGGTGAATTAAGTCCATTTTCAATCGTATCAGCATTAGAATGTTGAAGGTATTAGTCCAATTGGGTGTAAGCTGAACAAGTGCACTCACAAAACACTGCCGAAAACTTCAAGAAACTGAGGCTCGTGTGTATTTCAACTTTCCTTTGACATACATTACGAAACACGTACAACGAGGAGAGCATTTCCCACATCCGCATTATATAAACGTCATTTATCCTAGGGATTAGTATTTTTGTTTTCGTGACTGATATCAGATTTCAAATGTACCCACTCCACAACACCTATGTCTTCAGCAACTGGTTATTTCCACGACAGAGAATTATCATTTAGGGCCATTATCGTATCTTCCTTTCAATATTTGTCTCCATCAAACAAGTGTGTGTTCAAAACGCCATGGAATCACATTTCACATATGATAGTATATAAAGATGGGCATCTGTTTTCCCACTTATCGATGTCTCAGTACCAAAGCCACATTTGGGTTCGCAATGATAAAGGATATAAATTGTTTGATCTACAGGACTGTAATAACGTAATCTGCATGACATTTGTATCTATGCCATATTTGAAGGATGCTCTTTTAGGTTGCCAATATCGAACAACAGTATAATGTAATTACATCGAAACGACAGCATCCGATATACTGCTGTAGTAGAAATACCATTCATCACTAGACAGCAGCAGCTTATTCGACAGCAGCAGCTCATTATTTATCTTTTTTCCAAAGATTATGAGAAAACTGATCCAGCCAAGACATCTATGCATTGCTTGAAGATGCTATGACGCATAATATCAGTTGTAGTGGTATGAAACTTGTCCTGATTAAACCTACCATCTATGTCTTAATCTGCTGCTTGCAAAACATATGGTATATCAATAGCAAAAAAGTAATTATTGTACTGACAAATAGTGCAAGAACGACACAAAAGCTTAGAGAATAGGGATACATTTGGGGAGATCGAATAAAGCCTATGGAATGATTCTTAAGAATTTTTGGCAGGTTGTTGATGTTAAGTGAAAAATATATGCACGACATTAAGAATAGACTAAATAATTATTGCTGAGAGGTTTTGCGTTGGGCAAGTACTAATTCATTAGACATAGAGTCATAACAATTATGGCAATGTGCATTGGAGGGATGGTATGGTATGAGAACCTAATGCATCTAGCAAACTCTCGCCTATAGTGAAAATGAACCCTATTGTCATCGATGAGGTTATTGCAAATCAATATATAAACGTCGCGTTACCATCTAAAATATTTCACTTACAGGAATCAAATCTGAATAGCTCTATTAAGATCAATTAATGTTGAAAAGGTATTAATCCATCCCAACTTGGTCCACTTCGTTCTACAAAAGCAGTTTACCTTTCGGCAGGAGCAACACGCTACCGTCTTCTCAGGCAATGAGACGGAAACAATAACGAACAGAGACAAAGGGTGCTTTCACAAGAGTATTCCGTCAATCTTGCCTTCTGTAGCATGCGAGACTATAAAACTGCCACGGTGTTTGTGGGAGAGACTCCATAACAACAATTTAACAACACATGCAATCGTACAAATTTACCTATCATGCTGTTTTCCCGGAACTCGATAAGCTTCCCCAACGAGCATGGCTCCTTATGGTTCAGAGCCTTGAATGGACAAACGGAAACTGATATATATGTATAAATATATATATATATATATATATATATATATATATATATATATATATATATATATATATATATATATATATATATATATATATATATATATATATATATATATATATATATATATATATATATATATCAGACGCATTTGCAGCAGATAAATCACTGAGATTATGATAGTAATAGAGTCATATGTACCCCCAATCTCATTAATTATTACACAAAAGTACGCTATACATGTCGGCAGATATTGAACAATTGATATATTAAACAAATCGAGAAAGCTTGGGACTATTTATATATACCTTGCAAGGTGACATCGGCTGTGATTGCGGCAAGCGCTCGTAAATAGTCACCCTACAAGTCAAGAAGTTATAACAGGTATAAGGATAATTGAAAGTGGAGGACGACAATAACATGACATTACACCCAACTACAGCAGATTTCGATGAACATTCCCCTGAGGTACAGATTTGTCTATTATATGACGAGTCTTCAATGGGTTATGTCAGAAAACTGTCCTTCTTAATTTTCGTGTTACTAGTGATTATGAGTAAATAGGTACGGTGGAACTAACAAATCTAGCCATTTTATACATGCTACCTGACAAGCTTCCAATTAGGCGCACTGCGTCAGGTGTTGCGAGGTTGATGACCTTGCCGTACTGAGGACATGATGGCCCGTTATGCGCAACAGACATCTCCTGACGTTAGCATAAGGGCGGCTGTTATCCAATTGTACACTCAAAATCCAGAAGGACAGATCTATGTCCGAAAATGATTGATAGAAATCCATCAGCAGAATATGAAGAATCAGAAAGGGAAATATCTTTTTTGCTTATAAAGATTGATTGCCTCTATCCGGGGGTTCGATCACGAAATAACAGAATAATATAAGCTGCCTAATACCGATTTATTCCAGTCTGATATGCAACAGATCTCTGCTCCTTTGAGTTTATGCAATGCTGTAGTCACTGTCTCCTGTCTGTATACTATTTCATCCCCTATTGACTCGTTTTTATTGAATTTGTCCTTTAGCAACCAGCATACCGTGTTTCACTTGGAAGCCGCTCTGTGTCAGGTGTTGTGAGGCTGATGACCTTGTCGTACTGAGGACATGATGGCCCGTAATGCGCAACAGACATCTCCTGGCAGCCTAGCGTAAGCATGAGGGCGGCTGTTATCCAATTGTACACTCAAAATCCAAAAGGCCAGATCGGTGTCCGAAAATGATTGATAAAAATCCATCAGCAGAATATGAAGGATCAGAAATACTGATATCAACACAAAGGGAAACATCTGTTTTGCTTATAAAGATTGACTGGCTCTATCCAAGTGTTGATGTTAGTCCAGAAGTATAAACGTCCGGTTCGAGACACGACTTGTCTCAGACAAACAGTATAACTTCGCTGTATAACTATTGATAGCGTAAGTTATGCAGACAATTATTGCACGAAATGATATTTATCACACAGAGATTGGTGTGCCTCTTAAAACCTGATAACTAGTTAGTTAAGACGCTGCGGGTTGGATGATCTGATACCAGGTGCTGGCAGCACTTCTCACAAAACCGACCTCTCTAACCATTCATAGGCAGTCCCCTCCGGTGTTTGCATGGAATAATCCATTTGCTAAGTAGTGCGACCATTTAGATTATCATTTAGCTAATGACATATGTATGCTTAATGTCAACTGAAGCAATGTGAGCATTTTGGTATTTACGGGGCTAACGTTATGCTGACATCCTCTTATAAGTCTCGGTTACGTTATTACCTGCCAGTCACTAAAACGTTGAATGAAGACATGCGTCTTAATTCATGCTTTATAACACATCGTTTCTGTTTTGGACTCCCGCCCCCCCTCCTGCCCCCCATCTGATGATTGTTTTGCCAGCAACACACCATACAAGTTATACACTAGGTGTGCAATTTACATTTTCTCATCATCAGGATAGCGTCATCGATTAATGTAACAGAGACTTACATGGCCAATGTTGGTTTTCAGCATTCGAAAGTGTTATTAGTTTTCCGCATGTTATTACGAAAGTTGCACTGGATATATGTGGTAGAATTGTATAGAGGCACCCATAAGCATCTATATGATCCTAATTAATGTTGCTTAGGCTTGAGGATATATACCTTACGTACTTAAGGGGTAAATCTCTTAACGTTATCGGCTCTATTATAGGCTATACTGCATATAGAAGGAGACCACCAAACGACATGCGACAGATATCTAGCTACCTACAGCTTTAAGGCAACACCCCAAGCACCCCATTTGCACTATTTCCCATCCTGTCAAGTAGCGTGCAGACCATAGCTCAAAAGCATGATTTAACCCCAAGTAGGTAATGTAGCGACTTAAATACAATGAGCAAA
>CM067344.1:29722546-29742546 GCA_034190875.2 Urechis unicinctus
ACCTCGAACATTGAATGGGTGGACCGGCCAGAGTCGCTCTTCAGAATGGTGCGCACCCACTCCAATGACGCTGAGACTGGGTACATCCTTTAGGTCGACCTAGAGTACCCACCCGAACTTCACGACGCCCACAATGACTAACCCCTAGCCCCCGAACGACTCCTTGTGCAGAACGAGTGGCTCTCAGACTATCAGCAAAACCTTCTCAAAGCGTCCAATCCGGTAAACATTGAGTGACCACACAGGGTCAGTGGCCGGCCGCCGGTGGTCTTGCTCGACCTCACCAGGCTGGTAGAGAAGCTGGCGGACGTGGACGTGGGGGCTTTGTCTTCCTAGCTCAGGAAGGTTTATCTAGCACGCCTTCCTCCGTCTCAACGTGAGTCGCCACCCGGGCCTTCCTGTGACCCGGTTCACCGCCCTCAAGCCTCTTCTTCTCGCATAATTTTAGGTTATTTTTTATGCACTTTTGGTAGTCTGCACAAGGCCGATTTACGATCTCCTGCCTCTTAAACCTGTGCATTGCACAAAAGTCAAAATTACAGGGCCTGCCAAAGGGGTCTCTATTACTGAGATGAATCCAGGGACACTTTCCAGTTGCTTCCATTACTACCGATCTGTCTTTTGTCTAATTGGTAACACCGTCTGGTGGCAGCTGGGTATCAGACAGCACCACAAGCAGCTCCTCCTTTACAAAGCTACGGCGCAGTCCATCCAACAAATAGTATAGTACAGGCTCACCAAATTTAGTGACAAAGCGTCCAATCCGGTAAACATTGAGTGACCACACAGGGTCAGTGGCCGGCCGCCGGTAGTCTTGCTCGACCTCACCAGGCTGGTAGAGGTAGCAAACGCCAACATCTGAGGAAAGCTGTTGCTCGTTGACACCCAGCGTGCGCCCTGGTACGACTGCAGAGGGCTTTTGTGCAACTTGTTTTGCCTTTATAGCATCTTTAGGCTTTTTTCCAGTCAAGCGGGTCACCTCATTATTTATCGCAGAGACTACAGCCTGCAGTCAAGAGCAGATTGAAGCTGCTCGATTGCCATATCATGGCGCTTATGTTCCGCGTTCACTTGGCTGTTTCGTAACTTAGAGAATAAAAAGTTGCTCCCAGAGAATGCAAGGGCGTTAACAAGAGCACCTCCAACAAGTAACGTGATTGTGGCCATTACTTCAGTATATCAACTGGTATAATCCCTTGGTTAATTAGCATATCCTTTGTAGTCATGGCTAGTGATACATCGGCAACAGCCATAGCCAGGTCGCGTGGGGTGAAATCAAGACGTGGGGTCCCGCCACCCAGAAGCATCTTAGCAAGCTTGGCATAACCTATTGATATACTGGAAACAACTGCACCGTGGTACAGCGCGTTGATGAGCATTTTTCCATCAGTAATTGGTGTTGTCATCTTATTCCATGTCAAACGGATCCTTTAAATGAGCGTCTGGAGGTGCTGACTTCGCTGGCTCTCCCTTGGGCACAACCTGTTTAGGGGGTGAGGCTGCAACTCTCTGTCTGTAGCAATACAATGCTAGTCCAAACACCCCCACTCCACAGACAATCAAAGGTGATGTCGCCCATGTTGGCCAAGACTGAGTCGAACCCATCTCCCCTGCGGCGGACCCCCGGTCAAACTGGGGGCCGATTTTCAGACTGTAGCACGGACTTAGCCTCCCGCAGCTCTCTCAGAAGTCTATTTTTAATAACTTTTCGAGCCGCAGCGCCCTTGCGGCCTGCCTCAACCTTTTTAGCGTCTTTTGTAGGTCTCTCCTTTGGTGCAGGTTGAGGTTGAGGCGCAGGCTGATCACTAGTCAATGCCATTATCTCTTGATTGACGTTCTCCATCTTACCTACTAATTTTGTTCCTCCAATTGACAGCACCCAGACAGGTCCTCTGCAGGAGGGGTGTCGGACGGCCTGTCCCGGATGGCGAGGGTGCTTGCTCCAAATTAGTAGTACTTGGCGGTTGTTAAAGCCGTGGTAAGCGGAGCCAACATCATAGCATAGCGATGATAAAGTTCGCATGTGGCAGTTCCTAGCACGTGCCCGACAAACGGGTCAGTCTCAAGGTCCGTAAACAGATTTGGCTGATGTTCTGGGGGGATTGGCAGAAACATACAAGCAACGCTAGAAAATAGTTGGAGAACTGACTGCCCTAGAGTACGCGTCATTCTAGCGCCCAGCCGAGCCTCATATTTCGCATAGAGCGTTGTAATCACTTCATCGGACATTGATGCAATGTTTGCAGTCGACAGGTGCTGATCGTCGAGGTACTGTCGGCCCTGACCCCCAGCTATGACAGCAGCAAGACTGTCTCTCTTAGAAGACATATCTTCACCAGGGATGCAACGAGGTTCTGCTCGCTCAGACTTTGTGGCCGGCGGGCAAGCTGCGTCCTGTTCAAGGAGCTGATCAATAATGGTATCAGGATCCATGAATAAACGTAAACACCTTCGAAGTGTAATATATCGCACTGCTCCCCAGACGAAGAAACCTAAATTGGTTACTGAAGCAGCGGCTGCTATTAAAGCCAATATCACCTCAACCGACGGCATAACCAATGGGTTGATCAGTCTTCAGCAGCAGTTTTGCGTGCTTGGTCTTTTCTAGTAGATGGCGTACTGTGGTACGTTCCTCACTCGCTGGAATCACATCATTCTCTCGTAGGGCGTCTTCAAACGAGTCACGATCCTTGGTGTGGAAAAGTGCCATCCAACGGGTCTGTTCACGTAGATCCTTTAGCACAGAGTTGTACTTTTGGGTAAGGACCCAGACACTTTGCTGCGCATGGCGGCCGCTAAAGGCCAGTTCGGATAACATGTATTTCTTCTTGGTTAGGGCCTTTGTTGCCGAACAGTCATCAATAATGTTGAGGCTAGGCTCGCCCTTGACGCGGTGATAGAAAGCTCTCAAGTGGTCATGGAGCCGATTTTATGGGACATCCACGTACACCTCTGAATCGTTCCACACCCATGACAGCGTCTGATAGGCCTCGTTGAAACGTATGGTAGGGCAGAGGATTACAATATGCTCAAAGGCGCTGAAGAAGGGCCCTTGGAGGAGGTCGAGGATGAATGCGGTGATAGAAAGCTCTCAAGTGGTCATGGAGCCGATTTTATGGGACATCCACGTACACCTCTGAATCGTTCCACACCCATGACAGCGTCTGATAGGCCTCGTTGAAACGTATGGTAGGGCAGAGGATTACAATATGCTCAAAGGCGCTGAAGAAGGGCCCTTGGAGGAGGTCGAGGATGAATGCGGTTTTCCCACATCCTGTCTGCCCACAAACAATTGCCGAAAAGGGACCATCTAGTAATGTAAATTCTTCTTCCACCGAGTTGTCCTTTGACTGATCTCGTCGTACTGGGGCTATCTTAGTAGACTGCGCCGGCGAACCTGCCATCTTTAATGTGAAGCTGTGCATCCATAACAATATACATATAGACGTTCAATGCGCAGGCCGCCTCTGCCTTTTTTTGTGATCTGAATGGTGATACCCTCAGACGCATTCTCTACGGCCCTGCCACTACCATGCAGCTGGTCGTCATCACTCGTCCTAAAGTCGAGCCACAGAGCATACTTACTGGTTAGGTACTCTCCTAGGGAAACGTCCGACAATGCCAAGTCTTTTACTATTATTGCTACACTGGGGTCTCGTTTACTCGTTGCTGCAAAGACCTATTTCACCTCGTCCCACTGCTGGTAGCCACGCATGCCTTGGGCATAAA
This sequence comes from Urechis unicinctus, assembly GCA_034190875.2. NCBI lineage: Eukaryota > Metazoa > Annelida > Polychaeta > Xenopneusta > Urechidae > Urechis > Urechis unicinctus. The sequence goes on from CM067344.1 coordinate 29,726,276, forward strand.
GCTGATTGGGGATGCCCTCAATGGTCACCTCCAAATTCGTAATCTTTGGGTTGTAGAACGACTCTGTCTTCCTGGCGAATGAGGCACCCTGGGGGTCTTCAAAGAGCAGTAGGATGCCTTTTATGCTGCGAGCCGGGATGTTCAGGTTGATGTTCCACAGTGTATCTTTTTTATTGTATACACGCTTCCTGTGACAAAGTACACGGTCATACATAATCGAGAGCCGACCTGTGTACTGGGTGCGTATCATACGGGCCAACTCTGGTTGGGTAACCATGTCATACTCCAGGGAGATTCCATCAATTTTGTAGCTGGCGTCGGTGTCGCCTGTTGCGTGAATCACGCGGTTGTATTCGTTGAACGTGAGCTCGTATTCTAGTCTGTCATTAAGCGCACTCAGGTAGAATGGCATGTGACTCTCGAGGAGTTCAAAGTCTAGCGGAATGTAGAACCTGTTACTATACACATCGGCTACGGCCTTGTCCTCTTCCTCTGTCTCATCCTTGTCTCCTGTCCCCACTCGTAACTTAATTGTGTTTCTGTCATCTGATGTTTCAATGCCCTGGTATTGGAGGCCCTGTCTCTCCTGTGCAGTCCCCCACAAGTCGTGGTAACATTGGTACACATCGCTGTCATCAATAGACATGACCTCATTGCCAGAAATCTTGATTGTCATTTTCTTAACCACGGTGCAACCCAGGTTTTGCACAACGCTGCGGTTATAGTCAGTTGAGGTCAGCGTGATTGTAAAGGCCAGCCGTGCAGTCCCAGGAACAATGACGTCTTCTGCGCCTAGATTGGGGAAGCAAACCAACAGTTGTTGGTTCTGGTCAATAGTGCTTGGGTTGTTTGTAATAACTACAGTCTGTCGCACTCCCTTTACCCCAAGGGGCTCGCGTATCCAGCGGTGTGGGTTTAGTTTGCGTCCGTAAGTACTCGACATGTTGAATTCTTAATTGCACTTATATCTTTAACATAGTTACATGGAGTTTGATGACCCAACATATAAAGACGTAGTGGAGGAGGATTTGCACGACGCTGGAAGAGAGGATGAGGTACTTCCTGTGGTTCCTACTCCAGAGGCCCCCTCTCTCCCACATGTTATAGAAGGGAACATTATGATGCATGCGTCTATAGCACAGCGAGGCCGACTCATTATAGGCGCTGTCAATGATTATTACGATACATTGGTTGAAAAAGGTCACACACCAGGCCTATGCCGTGATTATACAAAGTTTGAACTTGTTGGAGGAGGTTTACGCTTGAAGGACTACCCTGACATAAGTATAACAAATTCTCGCACCAAAAAACCGCTTTCACTTCAAACAATAGCTAGTAACCGTAGGGGGCCTAAGGCCATCTGTGATGGTTTGGGTTTCACTGAGTGGTCCCGACAAGCGGTGTCACAAAAGGAAGCAAAATTCCTCCAAGATGTTGACCAAGCAGCTGCTAAGACCGCAGAGAATTTAGAGATGAGCGGCCCTGAAGCCATGACCGGGACGGGGGGTGGTGTGGAAGAAACAAGCTTCATAGAGGACCTTCATAACGCTATAGGAGCCGTGGGCACACAGACAGATGGTCTGACATACCGAGAGCTTGTAGGGCTTGACAAGGCTATGCAGACCTAGAGGGGTGAGCTGGTCAACAACCTAACTAAGATAACTGAGATAGAAAGAGATATAGACAGGCAGGAAGCCAAAATGGCAAGCCTGGAGAAGGCAAGGAGGGGTGATAGTCCAGCATGGAGATTCCAAGCAGATGAGCTTGCTGAACTGCAGGATCTTTGTATTGCCCGTGTTGAGGCTGCCTCTGCAACCCGTGAACGTCTGCGAACCCAAATTAACCGCATCAGGGAAACGATTAACAGACTTCTTAACGAGGACACAACGCTAGCTGAGCGTGTACGCACCCTGTTCCGGGAGCAGGGCATTACAATCGCCTCCATCCTCAATGCAGTTGGATTGGCAATCTCGACCCTGGTTGTTGCTTTGTTGGGTGGAGGGAGTACTAGTCCAACCCCGGCACCAACGCCGACGCCAGCTGATAAGCCCGGTATAAAGGAAAGGAACTCCTTGGCAAACGTCCTGAAGAGCCTGCCCCTCCGGGAATCATTGGCTCCATCGCACCATTGCTGCTTAAGTCAGCTGCAAAGGTGGGTGGTTGGATGGCAGAACATGTATGGGCCGCTGCTGTGGCAATGGGGGGAGTTATCTTCCTGATACTCCGTGACTTACTACATAGCAAACCAAAGCACAGCTAAGCCTATAGCGATTCCGCCTACAATAAGAGCGGTTTTCTCATCCTCGTGTGCCACAAGTAGACCAGTCGCGGCCACATCAACAGGGGCTGGCCCTGAAGGGGGGACTCGCATAGCTGTATCTGACGGAGGGTTAAAGCTTCCTCTATCTGGAAGAGCAGCAACCGCGTAGACATCAGTATTGCTGCCGATCTGCTGTTCCTCAGTTGCAATGGTAATTAGATTGTTGTATACAACAACGTTTCCAATGGCGAGGCTCATGTCCGACGGAGCCATGTAAAGGCCTGTTCCAAACACATAATCAACCTTTGAGGAAGCGTTCTGGAGTACGTTCTGATACCGGCGGATGGATGCCGGAATGTCCACTGGGGAGTTGATGGCATCCTCAACGTTGGCCTGAAATTGCTTTTGGGCATCAAAGAACGTTCCAGCACCTAGTATCTCTGAGCGGGTCTGCGCCTGAGCACCAAGAATGGCCCAGACATAGGTCCTAATGATGTCTTTGATCCGTATTTTTCCAGGATGTAAGTACTGTCGTGCGCAATCTAGGAATAGACGTCATTACATAAGCTGCTTATAATTTAATAAAGTTGTTCCATCACAGAATCAATAGTGTATATCTATTTGTCAGCAGATTAAATAAATTATTAGCTATTTTTGTGTATTCTGTGCATGAGACTGATTGTTTCCATTCACTCTATGGCGTAGGATTCGAATGCAATGTACAAAATATACTAATAGTTTAAGTAACAGTCGATGCATTCAACATTTCGTGCTAGCCAAGTGTCATGTGCAACTGTGTGGCCGATGCCACCTACCGCTTTGTAGTGCATCCAAGATTTCTCTGAAGTTTAACATAGACCAAGCACTACAATAATATATGAAGACAAGAACGAATAAGACAGAGACGCGGTAGAATAATGTTTACATATCAAATCACATAGCAAACCAAAGCACAGCTAAGCCTATAGCGATTCCGCCTACAATAAGAGCGGTTTTCTCATCCCCGTGTGCCACAAGTGGACCAGTCGCGGCCACATCAACAGGGGCTGGCCCTGAAGGGGGGACTCGCATAGCTGTATCTGACGGAGGGTTAAAGCTTCCTCTATCTGGAAGAGCAGCAACCGCGTAGACATCAGTATTGCTGCCGATCTGCTGTTCCTCAGTTGCAATGGTAATTAGATTGTTGTATACAACAACGTTTCCAATGGCGAGGCTCATGTCCGACGGAGCCATGTAAAGGCCTGTTCCAAACACATAATCAACCTTTGAGGAGGCGTTCTGGAGTACGTTCTGATACCGGCGGATGGATGCCGGAATGTCCACTGGGGAGTTGATGGCATCCTCAACGTTGGCCTGAAATTGCTTTTGGGCATCAAAGAACGTTCCAGCACCTAGTATCTCTGAGCGGGTCTGCGCCTGAGCACCAAGAATGGCCCAGACATAGGTCCTAATGATGTCTTTGATCCGTATTTTTCCAGGATGTAAGTACTCCAGGCGGTGTTTGCTCCATCCTGGTTTTGCTTTATAAAATCAATATGTAGCTTGCCGCCCTGGAAAACAAAGCCGTCGGTTGATGTCTAACGGATTCGAACAGGTAGGTGTTTCTGTATTGAGTGATCACCCGTACCTCGTGTGTTTCAGGGTCGGTGAAGTAGACCCGCCCTAGGCCCTGGTTACCGCCCTTTATCCTCCAGTCAATGTTTTCGTCAACCCGAAACTCGTGGCACTGTCGTCTGGTACTGGCGCTGGTACTATAGCAGTGTTTCCTGTTATAAATGGGACAGCTCGCCAGGTAGGAATAAGTAAGCCCACTAACGAACAGGTGGTTGTAGTTAATTTAGCCACGCCATTACAGCTGGAACAAGGCAACGTTATTAACTTTTATACACCCACTCCAAACGGAGGGGCGACTTCTACTGTAGTATCACTCCTAATTGAACTTGACTTATAGACTTATGTGCCTATAAGGATAGTATGAAACAACAACCAACTGGGCCGCCTGATGAGAATCCAGGCCACTCTTATCGGCTGAATGAGATCGGTCTCTAGAAGCAATACCTTGAGAAAGAAATTGAAAAATATGGAAAGTGATGTATAGAAGGATGGCAGGCGTTACGTTTATTGAAGAGGTTATCATGCAAATTAGTAGTCATTCATATACTTGTTTTCTGCATGTCATCTTCAGATGTAATAGAATGCTTGATGAGGGCGTTATTCTATTGAATAAAATGAGATGATCGGAGCTATAACAGCTTTATTAACTCTTTTACATTGCATCTGTCGGCATCGATTAATCTCGCATATTGACACGGATATTGAAGATGTGATAGATTTAATGTTAACATAATAGTATCTGTGTTTGATACGTAAATGTTTTGCTGTACATTCACATACGAAACCTATACGACGCAGTGCAAACAGCATATACAAAAAATGGTTCTCTTTCCGTGGGTCATCATTTATTATGTCACTGGTGTACTATGATTAAGGAGGAGATTCAACGTAAACTATTCTCAGGGATTAATCCTGGAATGTATACTCGACGGGATGATAATAAGCAGCCCAATTGGTGTCTGAATCATGATTTGGGTCAACCTCATGTATGGTATGGCTATATATTTGAGTTGCTTCTCATAAGTTGCTGATTATAGCGGTGTAATTGAAATCCTGCATGCCATGTACAATCAAGCAGTTCACTTTTCAGAATGAATGCTGAGGAACTATATATAGGCGAGAGAAAATATCTACGCTGCAACTTTAGAAACCATGTGCGTGTTTAATGCATCAATCAAGCAGATAAGGCTGACAAGTATGAGTGTTTGTGAGTAGACCATGTTGCATATTTTCTAAGTTGACTTAGTTGTCTCTCATCAGCTGAATCATCAATTCCTTTCATTGCCCATCCACAAAATCCTAATTGCGAACTCAGAACTACTGAAATAATACTCACGTGTCATGAATTTAGCTGAATAATGACTGAAATATAAATTGTTTCTGTGTCTTGCTGTATTGGCAGCGTTCATAATGTGCAGACTCTGTTAACACCATGCGGCAGATTGTGACCTTGTATCATGCTGAAACATACATGGGTGGTGTCTTTTGTTTCCTGAGAAAGAGCGCCATTGAATCGGGTGTCACGCATGTGTAAGTGTCCCTTGAAAATAAGGCCATACTGATGATGTAGAAGCAGGTTATTAGTATGACATATTAACTGGGGTACAAGTTACACCATCTGCATTTTACCTGTTGCGAGCACCATTGATCGCTGGGAAGATTTATGAGAGGTTATCGCTGGTTGCGTTGTTGTTCTAATACTAACTCGCCCCATTCGCCCCAATGTTCCCAATACAACAACCCAAGGTAATATTTCCTCACAACTCGTTCTTGTTTTATAATGAGCGTTTTGTGAAGCTTTGTTGCGCATTTCCCCTCGCTAATATACCTCGGATTAGATGTACAATGATAGCCGAAATAAGATGCAATGTAAAACCAACGTAAATGAGATATTGCATAAATATCAGAACCAAACGGAGCTTGGCGGATAATTGCGAATGTTAATATGAAGCTTCAGCTTTTATTGTCTTTGTAACTCCTTCAGGCACCTGCTTCTTTGCGATTGTATTGCGGACTTTTTCTGTTTCCTTTGATAAGTTCCCAGATTCGTTGAATTCATAAGTCGTAAACCTTACCACTACGGTTTTGCTACTGAGGGTAAGACATGTTGATACGCATGATGCCAGTCCTTCAGTGGAAACATGGACTACCTTACTTGGAGGGTCACTTCTCATTCCTTTCGTCACCCAAATGGCTTCGACAGTTTGAAAATTTCAGCCACTATAGAATTGAGTACATGTATAACATTGTTTTGTGTGGCAAACTTTTTTCTGTTGTATTGCGGACTTTTTCTGTTTCCTTTGCTCTAGCTCAGTTGGAATTAACAATGCGACCTATGCCTAACACTGAGAGTTCACCACTTCCAGAACGACAGCCATATTGATGTTGTTTTGAAGCCAGAAGGACAACAACAACCTCAGAGTAGGACAAACAAATCGTGACTTACAGACGACAATCTGAGGAGATCCCAATTTCATGTTCACAAAAAAATATCCGAAACAAAATCACACTCCGCAGGATTATGCTTCAGTTAGTGGCTATAATTCATGCGTTCCTTCAGATTGTCGTGCGCAATCTAGGAATAGACGTCATTACATAAGCTGCTTATAATTTAATAAAGTTGTTCCATCACAGAATCAATAGTGTATATCTATTTGTCAGCAGATTAAATAAATTATTAGCTATTTTTGTGTATTCTGTGCATGAGACTGATTGTTTCCATTCACTCTATGGCGTAGGATTTCGAATGCAATGTACAAAATATACTAATAGTTTAAGTAACAGTCGATGCATTCACATTTCGTGCTAGCCAAGTGTCATGTGCAACTGTGTGGCCGATGCCACCTACCGCTTTGAAGTGCATCCAAGATTTCTCTGAAGTTTAACATAGACCAAGCACTACCATGTATCCTTTAATATATGAAGACAAGAACGAATAAGACAGAGACGCGGTAGAATAATGTTTACATATCAAATCACCTGCAAAAGCCATTTCAGAAAATCAAAACGTCGGCAGCTGGTATAACTATGAATTTGGTCAGCAAACCTCAGACGAATCAAGCCATGTATTGCGCGACAATGTGTTGTTTGATGGTCTCTTGAATGTTACAGCTGAACCCCAGGTATTTGTGTGGAGCCGTAGCCGCAGTTAGTAAGTTGCCATTTGTAAGCTTGCTAAACAATATTGAAAAGACATGCCAAAAAATAACTTGCCATCCTACATGGCAACAGGTTATGCAATTAACTAGCTTGGCTCCATTGAGAGCACTAAGGGTCAAATACCTTGTATTAAACCAAAAAGCTTATTACTATGCTAAGAGGGCTTGCTTCGACTGGCAAAGCGGTGAACATTTCCATGAGTGAACAGCACGCCCACCAATCACCATAAAGCACATCGGACTGTTGATCCAACCATGTCTTGCGGCTTATATTGAAGAGTCTTCTGTATGGCTGAAGCGACTTCGCCAACGCTATTGACCAGACAAAACGTGATTTTAAAATAGCATGGTGCACACAAGTGGCGTATTCAAATATTTTGTTGGGCGGAAGGACGAGTTATTTGATGAAACTACGAGTGATGAATTGATAAAACGGTTACCTAACGAAAGGTATGTACAGTTGCTTTGAAGCATATTTACACAAGAGGTACAGAGGGATATTCATGGTCACTATATCAACACCTGACAGCCCATATACTCTTTGACCCTTATTTCATTACATGATTAAATCATAGCCACACAGACTAGGTAAACAGGTAATTTTCTCTGCACAGAATGATCATTGAAGTTTAATTACCGACTCTATCTATTTTTAGCTTATGTTCTCGAGGAATTCGTTCGCGTCTTGTGACACAATCCTTCCTCTCGCTACGACTGACGCAATCTTTTCCCAAACGCCAAAAATGATAAGCTTCTGTGAACTATATGACAACGGTCCAACGTCATAAGGCAGAAGGTAATTCGTGGAGTACCTAACAGATGATCCACATGAATCACAGCCTTACATGATCCGTGCTGAACATAGAGAATAACCATGGGGAATATCGGATATCATATAATATACACTGGCTATATTGTATATGGGTATGTCATATAACCTACACTTGTACACGGCACCCCATACGATGGTGGTGTATGAACTTAGAACGATGAAAGAAATATTCGCGGTAAGAACCCTCTACACAACAGTATCGCAACGGACTCCGTCAAGTCGTGATCATCATGCCGCGATAAGTGAATGGTTGTTAGTCAGATTCATGCCAAAATTTAATCTAACAGCGTGCCCTTATCCGCATTTGGGGTCGCCCTAGATAGTTTACTATGAAACGGAAGAACATGCTGAGGTTGGGGTATGGGGATAAATATGCCTTTATCACACAGACCCATACCATCATTCATTACCGTGTTCAGACAGACCCACACCATCATTCATTACCGTGTTCAGACAGACCCGCACCATCATTCATTACCGTGTTCAGACAGACCCACACCATCATTCATTACAGTGTTCAGACAGACCCACACCATCATTCATTACCGTGTTCGGACATACCCACACCATCATTTACTGCCTTTGTCAGTCAGATTAAAACCACCATTTACTGCCTTGGTCAGACAGATTAAAATCATCATTTACTGCCTTGGTCAGACAGACCCAAACAATCATTTACTGCCTTTCACTGACCCAAACAATGATTTACTGCTTGGTCAGACAGATTAAAACCATCATTTACTGCCTTGGTCAGACAGATTAAAACCATCATTTACTGCCTTGGTCAGACAGACCCAAACCATCATTTACTGCCTTGGTCAGAAAGACCCAAACAATCATTTACTGCCTTGTTCAGTAATAACCAGACCATCATTTACTATCGTGTTGAGACAGATTCAACAAATGATTCATTAACGTTTTCAGACCGAACACCTCACTAATTGACAAAAAGTAACGGCTATGAGAGGGTAGGTACTGTAACTATTTTTAAACAATCAACGTACATCTGAAGTACAAAAGCAGCTTGGTTAGTTTATCCGCAAAACAACCAACTAGCCTTGTGTGAGTAAACGAGCCAATCAACTGGAATCAGCTGGGGATGCTTGTAAAGTAGACCACATTGCAAACCTTCCGCAGTCTATTTTAATCTTTAGACGCTTATCATTTCAATGACACGTCTGGCTGTCATTAGATCAAACAAATACCTACAAATACTATCATCGAACTAGTTTTAGTCCCAAAAGATTCATTTTCCTTTTTGTTCTTATGTGTTAATCATTTCCAGCAATAGCAATGCCTTAAGTAAGTTTCCTTCTTTGTGTTCGGTTATGGGAATAAATAACAATATTTATGGGGAGGTTTCAGACCTCTCCGCACATGCTATCATTTTATTTTGTCTGATACCTGCCATGTGAAATGTTTAAACACACATGCGATCGCTCTTGATTAAAGACCGTTGATTGCTTCCTATTGTTACGAGTAATGATCAATAGGTATCTTTAATCATTGCATTCTTCATTGCATAGTTGTTTTACAATACGTCCATTATTCAACATGAAAGCCATAACAAAAAGCTTTGTATAGTTTTCATGCCTCACATGTAATTAATAGGGTGTAAATACTTCTTCGGTGTTAGATATGCCTTTTGTTATCGACATATTGGACGTGCGCAAGTGGAAGAAATTGGGCAGGAGATAAACCTACTCCTGATTCAACGACAGAGCCCGATTACTGTGCGGGGGTTTTGGCTTCAGGTACGATTAGCTTCTTTCCTTCAAGAAACGATCATCTCAATTTCAATTGTCCGAAGACCTTTTTTTAGATGCAATCCGTTGCATATATTGTTCAATATACCCGTAACTTTTGATCTGTGTATAAGTGTCGGTTACAATGTAGTTGAAAGGTAAATGAACGTATCTTCAAACTAGTTGACTTTAATTGCCCATCATGAAAATTGCTGTTCTATTTGTAGTAGATTAACTGGTTTGAGTTTATAGAACCGGGAAATTACTTAAATGGCACGGCAGATGGGGAGCATTTTTCAGAGTGATTGCTGAGGAATTATATATAGGCGAGAGAAAAAATCTGTCGTCTTCAGCTATACGTACCGTAGCTTATTATAGGAGCATATACACGGAAGGAGTTGTTATAAAGCAATGATATTTAGGGTGTTTGATTGATGCATCCGAAAAAGAAAACAAAATCTATTGTTCACGAACATATATATATATATATATATAGATATATATATATATATATATATATATATAGATATATATATAAAATATATATATATATATCTATATATATATATATATATATATATATATATATATATGTATGTGTATATGTCGAGTGCCGTGGCATGTCTCTCTCAGCTTATCTTCGTTGCCCTTCCTCAAAATCTTAATAATAATAATAGAAATTATATCGCATTCATGGTACATATATTTTATAACGATCAAGTTCAAGTGCAAACATTTAACAGAGCGCGGGATGCGAGCATAATGTGCAAATAAAATTAAGTAGAACATTGATATCTTCGTGCGAAAAATCGGGAATATTTTCACATTCACGAGCCACACAAAGTTCTTGTATGGAGTTAACCAAGTTCAATCTTTCTTGATCAATGTTCGGTAGACTAAGCTTGCTTGAAATATCATTAAAAGTAATGGTCCGGTCGTAAATCATAGCAGTATTAAGACTAACCATACTCATAATATATCTTATATTATTTGCAACATTCGAATAACTTAAGGCACATAATCGGCTAACCGCCGATACAAGATCATTCGTGCTATTAAGACTATTTAAGAAACATTTCATACATCGCAACATTAATTGTTCTTTTAGAGGTATTCTGCCAGCTAAAAACGGTAGATACATTGATCTTGTTCTAGGGCTCAGTTTCCATACATGGCGGATGCATTTGCGCCAAGTGCAACATAAGCTTTTATTTGAATTAATGGGGATCCATAAAAACTTGTGCAATATTTGTCAAATAGTGGATTACGAACATTTACGGAACAGTGACCGCATCTTGACATCAACATATTAGTTTTCGACACAACATCACCACTTGCAGCATGCATATTCAATTATTCGAAATTTCTTCCTATATAGGATCCAAGATGGCTGCATGTTCACTAACATTTAATCGAACACTATTCAGTTGTAGATTCACATCGCGCTTTTGTCAATTAAAAAGCAACAAATTGCTTTTTGTTGTGTTAAATATAACATTATATTCTTTGGCAAACTCAGAACTAATGGAATAATACTCAAGTGTCATGAATAATGACTTAAATATAAATTGCTTCAGCGTCTTGCTGTATTGGCGGCGTCCATGCTGTGCATACTCTGTTTACACCATGCAGCAGATTGTGACCTTGTATCATGCTGAAACATACATTGGTGGTGACATTTGTTTCCTGAGAGCATCGTGAGGTATCATGCATGTATACGTGTTGCTTGAAAATAGGGAATTATATTAAGGGCCATACTGGTGATGTAGAAGCGTGTTGTTGGTGTGGCATATCAACTGCGGTACAAGTTACACCATTGGCCTTTTAACTGTTGCGAGCACCATTGATCGCTGGGAAGATTTATGAAAGGCTATCGCTGGTTGTGTTGTTGTCCTAAAACTAATTCGCCCCATTTGCCCCAATGTTCCCCATTCAATAACCCAAGGTACTTATCGTGTTTCGTCGTACATTACCTGTGACGTTATGATAGCATGTTTTCATAATTGCAGAAGGTGTATAAATTAAGTATACTTGTTGCACTAGTTTTGAATATTGCATTTCTGTTAAAAACTGGGTTTGTGCGGCTATTATATGCAGCGGTGCTAAATTTCCTCACAACACGTTTTTGTTATATAATGAGCGTTTTGTGATGCTTGATCGTTTATATACCTCAGATTATATGAACAAAGATCAGCCGAAATAAGATGCAATGTAAAACCAACTTTAATGAGATATCGCATTAATATCAGAACCAAACGGAGCTTGGCGGATAATTTCGAATCTGAATATGAAGCTTCAGCTTTTATTTTCTCTGTACCTCCTTCAGACACCTGCTACTTAACAATTATCGGACTGGTATTGCGGACTTATTTTGTCTGTATCCTGTGATTAGTTCCCGGATTCGTTGAATATAAGTCGTAAACCTTACCACTACGGCGATGGCTACTGGGGGTTAGACATGTCGATACGCATGATGCCAGTCCTTCAATGGAAACATGTACTACCTTACTTGGACGGTCGCTTCTAATTTCTTTCTCGTCACCCAAGAGGCTTCGACAGTTTGAAAGTTTTAGCCGCTTTATGCAAAGAGTTGAGCACATGCATAACATTGTTTTGTGTGGCTCGGGTTCAGTTGGAATTAACAATGTCACCGATGCCTCAGACTGAGAGTACACCACTCCCAGAACGACAGCCATATTGATGTTGTTTTGACTGACACAGTTTGTTTAGTCTTCGACTTGAGATTGACGTTAAAAGACGCCAGAACGACAGTGATTCAGAACCTGGGTGGTGCTACTGTCAAGAAGACAACAATCGAATTCGCTCGAACAGCGAACCTATTCATTTATGATTCAGATGAGTACCTTTGCCACAGTAACCCATGGAAGTCTCTGAAAGAGTGAGTAAACGCACAATACAAGGGTATGGAAACACCAATATGCGAGAGTGAGCGCAATAATGCTAACACCAGTTGCTATGATGCAAACGCCAGCTTCTTGATTGAGAGCACAGACCAGGTTTATAACCTAAAAACCCAGTATATATACCGATGTTTATTCTACTTGTTATGATGATGGTCTGCGCCTCCACAAAGTACTAGTATATGAGAAATATTCCATATAGGACCAAATCTAGGGATTCAATAAAAGGCACTGTGGGGCTGGTTAAGGAACCTGCAGATGCTTACAATCAGAGCAGGACAAAAACATGGAGACTTAGAGACCACAACCTGGGTAGTTCCCGACATCTGCTTATACACATGGGCTGAATATGTAAATAACTGATGGCGACAAGCGGAGTGAATAAGAGCGTAGTGAAAAGAATGGCAATCTGGGTGTTGCTTTCTTTGCCACCAAAGAAGTTGAAGATTCCGGACCTTTTAATTTGTGTTCACATTGATTTGAATGCAGCATTAAGCATCAAAGGGAGCAGTGTTATATTAAAGATTTCAAGGTCACAAAAAATCAAAAACAAAATCACACTGAGCATTTTGAACATATTATGCAGGATTATGTTTCAATTAGTGATTATGCAAACTAAGAATTGCTGTCACTGCATTAGATGCTTAAAAGTTAAATAATACGTGTATATTAATTTGTCAGCAGACTAAATGAATTATCAGCTATTTGTGTGTATTTTGTGCACGAGACAGATTGTTTCTATTCACTCTATGGCACAGGATTCGAATGCCATAGTTGAACAACAAGAATGTACAAAATATACTGATAGTTTTAATGACAGTCGATGCATTCAACATTTCGTGCTAGCCAAGTGTCATGTGCAACTGAAGTTTAACATAGACCAAACACTACAATGCATCCTTTAATATATGAAGACAAGAACGAATAAGACAGAGACGCGTTTGAATAATGTTTACATATCAAATCACCTGCATGAGTCATTTCAGAAAATCACACCCTTGTCAGCTGACATAACTAAAAATAGGTCAACATACCTGATCTCATTACATGTATAAATCATCGCGACACAGACTAGGTATACAGAGACGTTTCTCTGGAAAGAATGATCATTGAAGTTGACTCATTATCTATTTATAGCTTATGTGCACGATGAACTAGTTTGCATCTTGCGACACAATCCTTCCTCTCGCTACGACTGACGCAGTCTTTTCACAAACGTCAAAAATGATAAGCTTCCGTGAACTCTATGATAACTGTTTGAAGTCATGAAGCAGCAGGTAAAGCCAATTTGAATGAGCCCGGATGATAACAAATGTATAATCTATCTGCTCTGTTAGGAAACACAATGGCACAAATATGACAGATTTGACGATAGATAAACATGATAAGATCTTGATGAGCATTATTTGATTATATTCAATTATTTCATGGTCTCTTTCGCTTACCCATAATTATGATATTATGCGAACGATACGAAAACTATATAAATTAGAGCCCTTTTTTTAAGCCTGATATGCTTGATAAGGTTTTTATTGATTGAAATTGTATGTGCATCCTTCTGATTCAAAGCGCATCGCGGGAGGCAAGGTAACAAAATGTATGCTGACTTTAGACGAATCAATGGCTATTTCACGTCATGATATCGGTTTAATGCCGCCGATGGAATACGAGCGCCTTACTGCTGATAAAGAATTTCATAATGTCAATTATGACTCGCGAACCAATTAGATACCATAATCACTTACATGTAATGGCCGCTTAACCTGATTTGGCAGACAGGTGACTTCCCTTGCCACATGAAACTTAATTGCCACATAACTAACAGTGGTCCAACTAGAGCGAGTGCTGTCCAAACTAATTCGGACATAGATCAAATAATAATTTTGCACCAACAAGTGCTAATTTAAAGACAACTGTTCCCATTGACTAGTCTGAAAGGAACAGCTTCATCTATGACATTTGGCATGAAATGTATGCGTCGAAGATTTTAAAGAACGTTCATTGGTTGTGTTATGTTGTTTCTCATCTAAGTCCTTTCTGAAGTGCTGGTGCCAATCAAAGGCTTGAGATTGTTTTAATGCAAGAAAACACATTAGAAAAAGAGTATATTGTGTGCATGAATGTGTTATTGCACCAGTGGAAATGGGGATAAGGTCTGTAGCTATTATTTATAAATAGGCATTACAAATAAAAAATATATATTTAGATTCACACATTTGTTAAAATTGGAATGTCAAACCAGGTGATATGCTACAGCAAAGAGTTCAGAGAACGCTCATAGCAGATTCAATTCATACACAATGTTGTAGAGAATATGTAGAAAACGAAACCCCAAATTGCATTTCTAACTAAATGCAGACGATCCACACCATATGAATGTGTCATATATTACTGTAGCGTCATTGACATTTATAAATATTCATTATATACATCGACGGTTACGTGTAGTAGTGTATTCAATTCATTCACACAATATTTGGACTGAATATATAGCCACAAAAAAATCAAGTGAGTAATTTCATTATAATGTTAAGGACTCATCTATGGGAAACGTAGTGATTAATAAGAAAAAGGTTCAGCTCAAATTTAAGGACCCATGAAGATAAATCCACTGGCTCAGAAATGTTACTTTCTTGATACAAATCTATGATATTGTTCAGGTTTTTATGGCAAACAACGGGGTATGATTAAAAGAACTGGGATAAAAATATTTCTGCTTTCCACCAAGACCAGATTATATCATTAAGTCATTATGAGTCTGAGGAAGTTACATTACGTAGTAATAGAATAACATTAGCCGCTGGTTCTTTCCAATCTAATAGGCTATATTTCGGGTGTTATGTGTTAGTAAGGCAGGTATTTACAGACATTGCTGTGGACAAAGACATCGTGTACCATCTGTTCTGATACATTGCATGAAGAAATCAAAATAAATGAAATCAGATACTAAGCCGGAAATAAGTCGTTACGGAACCAGATGGGATGACGGATATTAGGAAACAGCAGATGAGCTTTGTTTTGTCTATCATCAGCCCACTACCCTAGGAATATGTGACAGTATGAAATGAAAATTGGGCAAACTTTCTTCTCGAAAAATGTAAACCAACCACAGCAAAAAATAGCGAACAGTAGTCGCAGATTACCTTCTGCTTTCATGGACATTGAAATCATACAATCGTTATGTTAGACCAGTATTAGTGACAACTGATACATAATGAGCTTATATCTTAGTCACAAACGCAGCTTGTTTTCTTTATCGATATAGCGATCAAAAAGCCTTAAAGTCCATGTGCAAGTACAATAAATCAGCCAGTCAGGAATAAAATGCAGGTGTTTAAAAGTGGACATATAGCAGATTCCTCACAGTCTATTTGCATCTAACGACGCTGATAAGTGGACCATAAGCGATAAAGATGTCGATAGATGTATTAAAAGGCGTACAGTTACGTTCATTGCATTTGTATTGGTCCCAAAAGCCTCAATTTACTTGGTTTTATCACTGCCACTACACTAAGGGTATGTTTGTGTTAGGATCGGAGCATTAATTCCATCAAATAATGTAGTTGCTCCTGCACTTATTGTGCCTGTAGCCGTATCATTTAATCAAATTGCAGCTTTGCGAAATGTCTTGAATGTGTCCTTCCATCATTTGTACTGAAGACCATTTATGATTTCGTTTTATGATTATTGATGAGCAGTTATGTTAAATTGCCTCATTCTTCATTGCATAATGGTTTTGGT
>CM067344.1:29747546-29965046 GCA_034190875.2 Urechis unicinctus
TGATTTATATCCGAATGGGCCAGGACATTTGTACGCATCCTTCTGATTGATGACATTTAACCGCCAGTATAAAACACGACGTTTCTGGTATCACATGAGGAGCCATAGAAATTTAATGCTTAACGTTGTCGACGATAGGCGATGAGTTATATGAAAGGAAATGGATCAAAACTGACTATGAGTGGACCCAACGGAGAAGGAAATATGCATGAAAGACCAAATAGGACCCGGGTTCTGGGATTAAGCATGTCAGGATCAGAATCTTGATGATGTTTATCAAGTAATGTGCGAGACATTCATCTTCATGCCAGGCTTGCAAGATATTCTATGTAGCAGTGTATATCACCACATTGTTTTTAATATATTGACCCTTTATAATATTGAAATTATCTACGGATATGTGACATCACTAAAATAGCGAAAACAATGTTAGGAACGTGATTTCCGAGGTAAGCGCTATGAACGTGCGTCCAGGCGAACTTACAGTTGTCGCCTGCCATTGTCTGTTAATGCTTGCATGCTTATTTGCCGAGAGGTGAGGAATAAAACAGAAGAATAAATATATTCCATCGCCGTACAATATTCATTTACCAATTTGTAACACCAATATAACTCCATTCAAATTACATTTAAGATAAGTACACACATATAGAATCATGAAAAGTGATGTATAGGAGGATTGCAGGCGTTACGTTTATTGAAGAGGTTATCATGCAAATTAGCAGTCATTCATGTACTTGTTTTCTGCATGTCATCTTCAGATGTAATGGAATGCTTGATGAATGCGTGATTATATTGAATAAACTGAGGTGATCGGAGCTATAACAGCTTTATTAACTCTTACACATTGCATCTGTCGACATTGAATAATATCGCATATAGACATGGATATTGAAGATGTGAAAGATTTAATTTTGACATAATAGTATTTTGGTGTGATACTTAAATGTTTTGCGGTGCATTCACACCTGGAACCTATATTAATATTATGCAAACAGTGTACAACAAAATGGTTCTCTTTCCGCGCGTCATCATTTATTATGGCACTGGTTGAACGGTTTGTAACAGCCATTTATTAAAAAACGCGCTGGCATTAAAAGTTTACAAGAAAGCAGTCTTATCTTATCCAAACAATCAGCCAAATAATGCAGTATAGATCAGTTACAAACCTTAAACTGCATTGCAATGATGATTTGTTTTCAATATGCTTTCTAAACCAGTGTCATCTCTTGGTGACAATTAATTCTTTAATACAGTTATTTTGTTACTCTTTCATAAGCTCTTGAAGTAACTTGATATATATATATATATATATATATATATATATATATATATATATATATATATATATATATATATATATATATATATATATATATATATATATATATATATATATATATATATATATCCACAATTGTGACATACAAAACAATAAAAAATACCCGAAAAACCCAGCGCAAAATAAATAAACTCCACAGTTTGTCAAATATCTTTACATTATTTCTAACCTGTCATAATTATGTAACTTTCGTTAGAGTCTGTATGTAGGATTGAGGTTTACAATAATGTAGGCGTGTTGGATGACAGACTTAAAGAGATTATAATCTTGGAGCAAGTAAGTGTGTACTGGAAATGTCCACCTGCAAAACCACAATGTCCTCTTGTGCCATCCGGATGAAGGGTCAGTAACAGATATATTATAGGTGAGACGGGTATAGCATCCTTAACAACACAGTGCATGCAATGTGCACTGAGTAGGTCTTAACTTGATGAGTATTTGTATTTATAATATTGAACAACTTAAAGATTTTAGGGAAGTTTGATATCAAGCATCAACCTATTTTAACCCCATCACAAACATAAACCATAGTTATAATTAATTTTAAAAGAGCGCCACATTGATTATTGTTATGCATTAGCATTGACATAAATTGCTGACCTATAATTAGTGTCACTCATCAGCTTAACGTTTCCGAGTGATTCCCTCAAATCAGCCAACAGATTAATAAAAGCTGTTCGGGTCCGATAAATCGCTCAAATTGCCAATTTGGGAATAAAGTTCACCTTTTACACGCACATTCAAATACATGCTCACCCTCGGGCAGATGTTTCCGCCATTGGTATCTCGCGGTGGAGTCGTCGTCACTAGTACAAGATATTCTCTGCGAGGATCGTGTGGTGAAACGGGTTTTGAAAAGCGCACAGGCGTTGCTCGTAATGGGTCATTTTCGTGTGCTTTCTGACACATTGGCTTGCGTGTTAGTGTTAAGATCCCCAGGTTGTAGTTCTGTATACATAGCACAGTCGCATCTTCTGATTTAAGGCAACCATTATCCCCCCACACCAGAGACGAATTTGGGTCGGTGGCCACGTTAAACAATACGATCCAGTGATCTTTGTGTTAGGAGCTGATAGGACTCTTCTTTCTCCCTATTTGGACGTTTACGCTTACAAGAGCCACTAGGTTTCGAAATCGTTCGTTTGAAAACGTAGCTGCCACGATGTCACTGGTTATCATCACTGCAATAAATCAACGCAAAAAAGCTGTCAGCTGAACTTCAGTATGCATGGCGAAGAATTTTCTTAAAAAAAGTATTCTGTACACTTTGACAAGATATGTGTTGGTGGTAGTGTGGCTTAATATCAATTGCCTTATTATTTGTTCATGTAGATTTGCTTTTCATAACAACGTTTATTTGACTACCATTATGTACACATTTATGTTGACCTTATGTATACCTCTCTCATGTAACCCGAGTATGACGAATTCAAGCATACGCACATAGGCTGAGAGATGTTTGGATATAAGACTAGTGGTGACTACAATAATCTACACCAACGAACAGACATGCATCCTCCACCTGCTGTAATATGGTCTGATTCCAGCCCATAATCCATAACCTTCCAACGGAGTAATTTAGTGGAAAGATGAAGATTGCCTCCCAGATGATACATCAATGTGTTACATATAGGATGTAGACCTGGAGTGTCTTTTGAATGACAGTCTGAGAAATGAAAGATAGCACAACTAAATGTAGCAATCATGTGCTCAGTAATGATATCATGATATATACTCAAATATGTTCTGTCATGTATCCTTGCCATAACCTTGTCAGAGTCACTTGGCCTGGCCTAACGACGCTACTCCGAAATATTTATATTACCTGCGGCAGCCTTAACTGTATCCAGTAATGCTGTCATTTAGTCAAAAAGCGATATAATGTTAACATCGAATATTTTCTGCCTTTACATCCTTGCCATAACAGATCAGAGTCACTGTGGTTCTCTTGCATAAGTCAAAGCTCCTGGATATAATCATTCTTTGTCACGTGAACATTTACATTTCATATTGCAATAGCACAATATTATTGCCATGAAGATATGAATTACATTACGACGACAAGAATATAGAACGTCTGTCCCTACGTAGCACTTTTTGGGTATATACTGATAGACATTGTATGGATAAACGTTTAAGGTGAGTATTTTCAAAGACAATATATAGAACGACTTGATTGTATTTATCAAGAAATAAAGCAAATGAAAAGTGAAGTGTGGTGTGATGGCCGTAACACATTATTCTGCTATGACCAATTTAGAATGCACAAAATGTTGAAGGTACTAAACCTCGATTATACCCAAGGAATGTAATGGGGAAAAAGTCAACATACAATGTTTTGTATTAACGTTATTGTATACTTAACAGGTAACTAACTCCCACAGCTCAAGTACAGAATGGCGCTTCAATACAGTGCAAATATATATAGTAGTGTATGGCTACATATAAGGCCACATATAAGCGGCCCGGATTGATTAATCAGGATTCGTTTCAATTGTGTACTTAATGAACGCTGCTTTTCAGTGCATGGCTGTTTCCTGGCTTGTGCAATAACCGAAATGGAGCCATGTCCATTGTCTGCATTGTTTGCCACTTGTATATGGGGTACCTTATTGAACCCGTGTACCACAGATTGCATTTACTTTGCTCTTACTTGAACAACGGTCTCCCTAGCGAAGTCAAATGGCGTGTGCAGCTGAATATAAAGCGCTTCTACGTCTGAATAGCCATTTGTAGTATATGATGGTAGATAAAGTTACATAAATTGTCAAGGAATAGAATACAACCTATATAGTAGGTAAGTGGGAAGTAATTGGAACGACTGCAATTTGTACAGCGTAGATGTTCTATAATATTGCTAGCATATTGCTAGATAGCAATATGCGTCGTAATGCTACCATTCATACATTCACAGCTGCATGTTTGCTTATTTGTTCAAAAATTCAGTCACCATCTTTAGCATTCAAACATGGCCGAAGGTTTCAACTAAATTGCAGAAGGATTTTAAATGAAATATGGTTTGCAGTTGTTTCTTAAAATGTGTGATTTTATACGGTGGAGATGCATAGTTATCCTTATTATATTGATAGATTGTCAAATGCACGTCATCCTGCAGTTTCCAGCTCAAGAAAGAACCAAGGGTATTTGCAGATATTATATAATTATGGAAATATAAATTCACGCATTATGAATTTAGCACCTCATGTTCGCATTAACAGCAATGAATCTAGGACCATGTTACAGGCGGGCTCAACATGGACAACATCTGACAATAGGAACATGATATCCATAAATAGTTCCTGTGTGAAATGTCTCATTTGACGAGGGTTACATTCTGGTGATGCCGCGCATCATATACATCATCATTCATATACATGCGCCCTGTCAGCTATGATCATATTGTCAAAGTCTATATAATCGTTATTTCGATAATCAGGTTAATAGACTAAGCAAAAGAAGGGTTGATTTTAACATGCAAACAGGTCTCCATTTACAATATCGTCTTAGACGTTGTTGGTTGTAAAGCACAATTACTCAGTAAATATCACTAATGCCATCATGGACAATTTATCGTGCCAATCTGTAGCAGGTGGTGAATTAAGTCCATTTTCAATCGTATCAGCATTAGAATGTTGAAGGTATTAGTACAATTGGGTGTAAGCTGAACAAGTGCACTCACAAAACACTGCCGAAAACTTCAAGAAACTGAGGCTCGTGTGTATTTCAACTTTCCTTTGACATACATTACGAAACACGTACAACGAGGGAGAGCATTTCCCACATCCGCATTATATAAACGTCATTTATCCTAGGGATTAGTATTTTTGTTTCGTGACTGATATCAGATTTCAAATGTACCCACTCCACAACACCTATGTCTTCAGCAACTGGTTATTTCCACGACAGAGAATTATCATTTAGGGCCATTATCGTATCTTCCTTTCAATATTTGTCTCCATCAAACAAGTGTGTGTTCAAACGCCATGGAATCACATTTCACATATGATAGTATATAAAGATGGGCATCTGTTTTCCCACTTATCGATGTCTCAGTACCAAAGCCACATTTGGGTTCGCAATGATAAAGGATATAAATTGTTTGATCTACAGGACTGTAATAACGTAATCTGCATGACATTTGTATCTATGCCATATTTGAAGGATGCTCTTTTAGGTTGCCAATATCGAACAACAGTATAATGTAATTACATCGAAACGACAGCATCCGATATACTGCTGTAGTAGAAATACCATTCATCACTAGACAGCAGCAGCTTATTCGACAGCAGCAGCTCATTATTTATCTTTTTTCCAAAGATTATGAGAAAACTGATCCAGCCAAGACATCTATGCATTGCTTGAAGATGCTATGACGCATAATATCAGTTGTAGTGGTATGAAACTTGTCCTGATTAAACCTACCATCTATGTCTTAATCTGCTGCTTGCAAAACATATGGTATATCAATAGCAAAAAAGTAATTATTGTACTGACAAATAGTGCAAGAACGACACAAAAGCTTAGAGAATAGGGATACATTTGGGGAGATCGAATAAAGCCTATGGAATGATTCTTAAGAATTTTTGGCAGGTTGTTGATGTTAAGTGAAAAAATATATGCACGACATTAAGAATAGACTAAATAATTATTGCTGAGAGGTTTTGCGTTGGGCAAGTACTAATTCATTAGACATAGAGTCATAACAATTATGGCAATGTGCATTGGAGGGATGGTATGGTATGAGAACCTAATGCATCTAGCAAACTCTCGCCTATAGTGAAAATGAACCCTATTGTCATCGATGAGGTTATTGCAAATCAATATATAAACGTCGCGTTACCATCTAAAATATTTCACTTACAGGAATCAAATCTGAATAGCTCTATTAAGATCAATTAATGTTGAAAAGGTATTAATCCATCCCAACTTGGTCCACTTCGTTCTACAAAAGCAGTTTACCTTTCGGCAGGAGCAACACGCTACCGTCTTCTCAGGCAATGAGACGGAAACAATAACGAACAGAGACAAAGGGTGCTTTCACAAGAGTATTCCGTCAATCTTGCCTTCTGTAGCATGCGAGACTATAAAACTGCCACGGTGTTTGTGGGAGAGACTCCATAACAACAATTTAACAACACATGCAATCGTACAAATTTACCTATCATGCTGTTTTCCCGGAACTCGATAAGCTTCCCCAACGAGCATGGCTCCTTATGGTTCAGAGCCTTGAATGGACAAACGGAAACTGATATATATGTATAAATATATATATATATATATATATATATATATATATATATATATATATATATATATATATATATATATATATATATATATATATATATATATATATATATATATATATATATATATATATATATCAGACGCATTTGCAGCAGATAAATCACTGAGATTATGATAGTAATAGAGTCATATGTACCCCCAATCTCATTAATTATTACACAAAAGTACGCTATACATGTCGGCAGATATTGAACAATTGATATATTAAACAAATCGAGAAAGCTTGGGACTATTTATATATACCTTGCAAGGTGACATCGGCTGTGATTGCGGCAAGCGCTCGTAAATAGTCACCCTACAAGTCAAGAAGTTATAACAGGTATAAGGATAATTGAAAGTGGAGGACGACAATAACATGACATTACACCCAACTACAGCAGATTTCGATGAACATTCCCCTGAGGTACAGATTTGTCTATTATATGACGAGTCTTCAATGGGTTATGTCAGAAAACTGTCCTTCTTAATTTTCGTGTTACTAGTGATTATGAGTAAATAGGTACGGTGGAACTAACAAATCTAGCCATTTTATACATGCTACCTGACAAGCTTCCAATTAGGATTCTTTCTTCCGTTTTGAACGTAACATATTTTGTACAATAGTGGCAAGTATGCCCAGACAGAGATCTCTTACTGTAGACCTCTGCTCGTTGTGTCGAACATGAAGCGACACATCAGAATCAACACAGAAGATTTGACAGGTTGCCGTTGAACTATTTCGTAGTTTTTATCAAGCGATGGCCATTTGAATATTGCAAACGAAGAATGATCGCATTACCTCAGGCTGTATGTAAAGCAACAACAAATCAAATCACGTATAAATGTTTGTTATCTATATTTGTCTTTTCTAGCTAGGGATTTTTATCAATATTTTCATTTTTGGCAAGGCACTGAGTATGGTTTTGTAGTGCACTATAGATACAGGAACGCCTTCGGTGAACCGACTTTCTGGGTTCAACGCATTCTCAAGACTCTTCTGCGAACGCAAATGAGACTATGCAATTACTGAGGCTATGCAACTGCCGTACTATTACCCAAAAAACATGTTGGCTCGCTAATGTTATTTATCGCATGGCACCCTCCTCTCAGCCTATCAGAGCCCAAGAAAAAGCTTGGTCCTTTTTCCATGTAGGCTCAAGCTAACTGCGACCGTGTCACAATATCAACTAGCTGCCTCCAGATTTGAGAAGGTCCCTCATAGAGCACCACAACTCTAACATGGCAACTCTATGGATGTGCTTAAAATCAAACACGCCTTGCAAATGTTATAACGGTCATTTGCTTACCAGCCATCAATCTGGTTGTATTAAAAAATCAAGAGTACAAAAACATGCAGTCACATATTTTATCTTGCAGTTTATACTTTAACCGTGACAACTGAGAGTAGATATCTGGGTAAATGCCTTGACTGCTGTTCCATAATTCAGCTCCCTGTCAAGGATGAGATCTGGTAATTCAAGCACATTGGTGGCATTGCAAAGTGAATACCTAATATGAAGCAACGAAGGCGGAAACGGAAACAACTGTGCCATTATATGTCTGCAGTATGAGGGTCGTTTTTATCACCTTACCATAGCACAGGTTATGTCTCATTTATGAGTGTAATGTACAATGTTTTTAGAAAGATGAAATAAAGAAGTCAAGTTTTATACAATTCTTTTGAATCAGCACTCATAGGAATATTTTATAGGAATATTTAAATAAATAGTGTTTGTGTTGCAAATATATAACCAAGGGAGAGTAATGACCACATCCTCAGCTTATTCCTGAAATATGGTAAAGTGAATTAAGCTATCTTAAATATGGTAAAGTGAATTAAGCTAACTTTTTGGGTTGCATACAGAAGTCGGGATAAACAGTTTATACCGGCTACCATGACAGAATAAAACAATAATTGTTGCACGGATATACAGACCAGTAGCAGCGTAACGAAACAAACACGTCGTATTACGCACTGCCAAGCATTGTCCTCACATGGTCACTAATTAACATTTTTACAACCTTGCCAAACGTCTTACCACATCCTATCTTGTTCTTGTTTTATGTGAATAGCCTAGCCACTACTTCTAATTAAATCACAATGAAATGCAGCATCACACGGTAAAAGTCTTAGAGCAGGTGGTAAATATGAGGTGAACGATGATAAAACCAGGCTTTCGCTAGGTACGCTATATCTTTGTCACGTCACATTGGCATATTTTTGTACAACGCTTAAACAGTGATTGCAGGAAGTAAATAATTATAAACTACGAATATGTGATATTTTCAGACAATAGAAGCAACAGTAAGGTAGATATGTTTGACGGACCGTTTTTGATATAATCGCCAAGATGGAAGAGTCAAAAAAACACTGCAACAATAGGGAATTAACTGGTGCGGTCTTAGGAAGTTGTACCTAATAGGCTGCAGTAAATATCAAACACTGTAACGTATTAGTTGTAGATGCACGGTAAGATTCAGAAGAACCATGAGTATTGTTTTGTATTTTCCTCTCAGAAAACGTTACTTATTGTAGAAAACCACGGTGTAGCATAATATATTGATAGCCGGTAATCTTAACAAGCTGCACAGGACAGCTGACTCGATCACTGAATGTTTTGTCTTGCACAACCCTGTGAATTCTTATAACATATAGAAACAATCCATAAAAAACTGGTTTGCACCGATGACAATTTATATATGTCAAAATGTGACAGAGACAATATTTATAAAACATTCAGTTACTTTTTTACTTTAAACTGTGGTTATGTTTTGTTACCACTGTCAGGATTTGCTGAGAACCCTTGACGATTGTATCAAATTAGCTTTATTTTTGTTATGAAACAATCGTTGAAGCACCTTCGCCGAATTTATAAATGGCACTGCACTGCACCCTACACGGATTTAGGCTTGGTGAATAATGTTTGTTTATCTTACATATATCAGGTCCGTTTTGTCAATATTCATGCACATACCCTGTGAATTTCGCAACTGAATATCGAAACAATCCTCTAAAAAACTGGTTTGCACCGATGACAATCTGTATATATCAAAATGTCGACAGCTACAAAGCCACGTATTGTAAAACATTCAGTTACTTTTAATTGTAAACTGATTATGTTTGTGTCACGTTCATGTCACTGAAATCTGGATAAAAAATAATGATAACTGAACCTCACTTGTATCAAAACTGCTGATGTATTTGTTATTAATGTTCACGATCCCTAATTTATGAGCATTTTTATCATTCTACATGCGTTTGCACGTAATTTGTCCGGCAGAGGCGCTAGTGAGCACTCTTAGCCTAGCTTATAAGCTCTTTGGTTTGGTTTGGTTTCACCACCTCAACATCAAATAGCGCATTTTCTATTCACCATTATATCTTGAAAATATTTATCATTGTCATGCTGTCTAGGTATATAAAAACTTCTCCCTGCACGCGGAACTCGTTTGCGTCTTTCACTTGATATGCTTGAAGAGTTCTTTCCCAAACGCGAATAACAAAAACCTTCAGAGCACGTGATGACGATTGTTGAACATCATGATGCAAGCGCAATGACGAGTTTGAGAGCGTCTGGTGCTGCCAATTGAGTGTGGAGCTGCAAAGCCGCTTTTTCTTTCTTCCAAACGAAAACATTTGATCACTTTATATATCACACACCATTATTACAAGTCATTATAAGTCTAAGTCGATCACGAAATAACATAATAATATAAGCTGCCTAATACCGATTTATTTCAGGCAACAGATATCTGTTCCTCTGAGTTTATGCAATGCTGCAGTCGCTGTCTCCTGTCTGTTTACTATTTCAACCCCTATTGACTCGTGTATCACTTGGAAGCCGCTCTCAAGTGTTGCGAGGTTGATGACCTTGTCGTACTGAGGACATGATGGCCCGTTATGCGCAACAGACATCTCCTGACGTTAGCATAAGGGCGGCTGTTATCCAATTGTACACTGAAGGACAGATCTATGTCCGAAAATGATTGATAGAAATCCATCAGCAGAATATAACATATCTTTTTTGCTTATATGATTGCCTCTATCCGGGGGTTCGATCACGATATAAGCTGCTGCAACAACAGCACAGTCTGTATACTATTTCATCCCCTATTGACTCGTTTTTATTGAATCTGTCCTTTAGCAACCAGCATACTGTTTTCACTTGGAAGCCGCTCTGTGTCAGGTGTTGCGAGGTTGATAACCTTGTCGTACTGAGGACATGATGGCCCATAATGCGTCTCCTGGCAGCCTAGCTGAAGGGCGGCTGTTATCCAATTGTACACTCAAAATCCAAGGGCGGCTGTTATCCAATTGTACACTCAAAATCCAAAAGGCCAGATCGATGTCCGAAAATGATTGATAAAAATCCATCAGCAGAATATGAAGGATCAGAAATACTCATATCAACACAAAGGGAAATATCTGTTTTGCTTATAAAGATTGATTGGCTCTATCCATGTGTTGATGTTAGTCCAGAAGCATATACGTCCGTGTTCGAGACACGATTTGTCTCAGACAAACAGTATAACTTCGCTGTATAACTATTGATAGTGTAAGTCATGCAGACAATTATTGCACGAAATGATATTTATCACACAGAGATTGGTGTGCCTCTTAAAATCTGATAACTAGTTAGTTAAGACGCTGCGGGTTGGATGATCTGATACCAGGTGCTGGCAGCACTTCTCACAAAAAACCGACCTCTCTAACCATTCATAGGCAGTCCCCTTCCCGGTGTTTGCACGGAATAATCATTTTGCTAAGTAGTGCGACCACTTAGATTATCATTAAGCTAATGACATATGTATGCTTAATGTCAATTGAAGCAATGTGAGCATTTTGGTATGTGCGGGGCTAACGTTATGCTGACATCCTCATATAGTGTCTCGGTTACGTTATTACCTGCCAGTCACTTAAACGTTGAATGAAGACATGCGTCTTAATTCATGCTTTATAACACATCGTTTCTGTTTTGGACTCCCACCCCCCACTCCTGCCCCCCATCTGTTGATTGTTTTTCCAGCAACATACCATACAAGTTATACACTAGGTGTGCAATTAACATTTTCTCATCATCAGGATAGCGTCATCGATTAATGTAACAGAGACTTACATGGCCAATGTTGGTTTTCAGCATTCGAAAGTGTTATTAGTTTTCCGCATGTTATTACGAAAGTTGCATTGGATATCATGTGGTAGAAAATTGTATAGAGGCACCCATAAGCATCTATATGATCCTAATTAATGTTGCTTAGGCTTGAGGATATATACCTTACGTACTTAAGGGGTAAATCTCTTAACGTTATCGGCTCTATTATAGGCTATACTGCATATGGAAGGAGACCACCAAACGACATGCGACAGATATCTAGCTACCTACAGCTTTAAGGCAACACCCCAAGCACCCCATTCGCACTATTTCCCATCCTGTCAAGCAGCGTGCAGACCATAGCTCAAAAGCATGATTTAACCCCAAGTAGGTAATGTAGCGACTTAAGTACAATGAGCAAAGTTAAGTGCCGACCACTTTGTGTAAGAACCGCTTTCTATATCAAGTATTTGATATGAGCAGAAGCCGACGAGCGAGCCAGTCGTATATACGTTTGTTGAATCTATCTGAAAAACACCATTTTTTACTTGGTTTCTATGACAAATTTATCTGTATTCATATAGAAATGTTTTTGACGATCTCCGAACTTAACTATGATGCGTGCTCCGATGATTACATGGCGAAGTGTTTGCGACGATGTCGAAGGGCTCATCTCCTCGTTCTGCTCATTGCAACTTGTGAACAATAACTTTGATAACTGAGTCGTAAATTATCGCCTTTCCCGGATATGTTTAACAGCTTCCTTTACAATGGAATATTTTTTTTAGCTTTTGTGGAAGCTTTTATGATAATGGTATTTCATTGTCGCCATAATGTGGGCTAAGACACATTTATGTAAAGGGGCGATCGGTCCCGATGATGTAAAGGTGGAACACACACGAACAACAGGTATATGAACTTTATTGATTGAAAAACATCATACATGAAACGTCTTTCCATGTGGGAGAGAATACTTAACCGAGAACATATTGGTGCCAGGTGTTCACGCAGGACATCACATAATGACAGGTAATCTAGTCATTCCGGACAGCGTCATTTCAGCGAGTTTGTACTTTTCATAATATGCTCATAACATGCGTCTGTTGCACATACCTATCAAATTCATTTGCTGTGGCGAGGGTATTGCCATATAATTAGTCCTGTTACCTACCTTAACCAAAGTCATTCACACCAGGCAAACGTTTATCTACTACAGTGCAGAAAAAGGTAGCAGCTTCCCCGATTAGAGATACTTTTTACTGAATTAAGACAACAACTTCATTCAATCACATACAATACTGCATTCACTGCACGACACCGCGGAGCCAACGTGGCCCGACCGTAAACCCCATTCATACTCTTTACGGGGTAACGTGACATTGAGGCATAGTAATATAGTGTGAAGTATTGATCAATATGACATTGATAGAAGATTGTCCCGCACGCATTGGAGCACTGACAACGATGTTAGGCTATCATTCAACAAACGTTGCAATGGGACAGTAAGCATGCAACCATAAAAAGCGATGACCTAGTGCAATTTTGCCTAACGGCTTCAATCGGAGTTAGAAAGTTGTAACATCTACTAACAATGAGGCATGCTCCTGGGAAGTTTCAATTGTACGGGTAGTTGCAACATGCAATGCTAATATATATACAAGCTACAAAATGGCAAATAACTGCACGAAATGCTGCTGGTTTGGAATTAAGAAGAGATTCCGGTCGATTTGTTGGTCCATGATGTCGAACAACATGCAAACATCAAATGTTTGGTGCAAATGACAACATCAGCGTTCAATGGATGGTCATGCTCATGTTCAGAGCACTTTGTTATTTCAAATGTAATAATTAAATGTGAAGCCTTAACCATTTAATGCTATGGTGAAGAATGTAATTTAAATCTGCAAAAATGTCATCGGTCAGATATTGTGTTATGATATACTCGGGAAGCATCTTATTACAATTGAGCTATTCATACTTTTCGTCAGCAGATCTGATTTTAATAAGACTTATTATTTGCAGCTTGTTTTCTTGGGAAATCGCTAATGATTTGAATGAATGTAAGAACACCATGAGCACATGAATAACATTGTTGCATTTTATTCTTTTGTCATAAAGCAACGAACGACTTGATGCTTATAGCAATAGGGAAGTGTATGTTTAACATATGGTATATAGCTATATATAAAGACGGTTAATAAAACATGATTGTACTGGCCGAGATACAAACTGATGTGAAAGGTTCTGATGTGATTGACGTAAATCAAAGAGATGTACAAAAATAAATGCGTTGTGCCACGTATGTAGAATAGTCACACCATAGCAGATCAATACCATTTGGCTGCACAAAATTGGAGCAAAGAATTTCATAGGCAAATGTAACAATGCCATTTCAGCCTAAGTATGCTGCATTTATTTAATTGCACACACAAAATGCAGCAAACTCCCTATAAGTATAGTCCTCTAATTGCATGGCGAAATCCACATAATTACGACCAGGTCCCCTGTTAACGGCCAGGATGCGCTTGTCATGTATCTTGACTTATAGCAACAAAATGTGCCTTGAATACTTTTAATGAGCAAGTTTCATAGCCTCGACCATTATGTAAATGGAGCCGTGTCTCTGAACTGCGCTGTTAACGGATGTCCGTAAGAATGTTACTTGTGTCCTGGGTGTCATACTGAAACCCGTGTAACTTAATTATATCCGCTTGGCGCCTAAGACAACACCTTTCTCCCTAGCGGAGCACAAGCGATGATGCTTAAAATAGAAAATCATACATGAAGAGGTATCACTGTATTTCGCTGTAATATTTATTTTGGGCATTTTTGCAATCATATAGCTAACATTTTGCTAGATACCAATATGCGCTGGAGTGTAGCAATTCACGCTATTGCTCACTTGCTTAACTGGCAAAAACATTTAGTCACCACCTGCATTATAACCTCCATCGCGGAAGGCTAAAACATAGCTAGCAGCAGTTTTTCTTTTATATATAAGATAAACAAATTACAATGGGCGCTGCAACTTTTATTGTATTGGAAGGTCTGGCTACTAGAAATGTAAACTATTGTTGTACTCACAACCTCAATAGTAATAAATAATCGAATAGAGTTATACGACGCAAAGCTTGGTAAGGCAGTGCGAAATAGATATGTGTTGCATATTCAATATATTTCAGTTACCATGTACGTATTCAGCACAGCAGCGTCTCTATATTATCCTCCACCGTAGCAATAAATCACAGAATATACAAGCGATTTTGTAATGGTTCCACAACATCGTACTGTACATACACATAGGCAACAATCTAACGAATAATTCTGCACACTTGTAAACAACAGGCGATTTAAATGATTATCGGTCTACCTGGGTGGGTCGATAGAGACATGGTGTCGCGATCGTTTCTTGGATATTGTCTGTAGCACCATTCAACTAAAAATCACATATTATTTCCCTTTTACCTAGTCATCTTTAATCATCTCTCTGCCACGTA
This sequence comes from Urechis unicinctus, assembly GCA_034190875.2. Classification (NCBI taxonomy): domain Eukaryota; kingdom Metazoa; phylum Annelida; class Polychaeta; order Xenopneusta; family Urechidae; genus Urechis; species Urechis unicinctus. Next base: position 29,762,765 of record CM067344.1, read on the forward strand.
AAGCTACAGGTACGTCAAAACCTGATGCATCAAGGTTTCATTTTCAACTATTTTACAACAGTAATACTGAAGCTAATTGGATATATCATCTAGGTAATTGTACATAGCACCTTATTTCGGGATGAAATGAGATGCCATCATGCATCAGCCTCACATCACAAGTTACATATAGAGCACAGGACACGTGTGCGTGACTGATCTCAGCGTTCAGCAATATTTCCTCATTCCTCACTTATTTCACGCATTTCTGAGTCTGTAAGCTATACAACGCTTCTTCAATTTTGGAATGATAGAATATGAAACAACTGCATATTGTTGATATTACCATAAATTGTCATTTGCTTCCGTAATCATATTCTGATGTTGAACACCTTTCAATGTGTTGAGTGGGCAGAAGATGTAGTCAAAGTCGTGTTATTTCCACATCATAGAACTAACTTCTAGTGTCATCATTTTCATTTGTAATGCTTACATTAAACAGACAAGTTTGCATTCAAGTTGATAAGGAACTGCAGCGGATATCAGAAAAGCAGTGGATAGGGGATTGTAACTATCATATAGTTGGTAGTAGGATCAGCGCTCATTATCTTCCTGTGTCTTAACGTATCAGAATACTATCTATAATCTATTTGGGTGTCATATATTTGCTTGATTGCAACTTATATTCGACTTCAGCAATTCAACATCATAAACAATAGACTTTGTCTGTTCAATTGTTGCACAGCATGCAACTAAAAATTTTCAGCATCAATATATTCCTAATGTTTCTTAGTAAATTATTAATTTCCCTTATTTCTCTGTTTCCAAGTATGAATACACTCAAATTGTATCACAAATAGTAATGCATGTATGCGTGGCACACGCTACTTAGCGGTAATGATAGATAATGCAAAGCTGATTGAAACTTTGATATACCGTTGTGAACGTTATAATATTCTGATTTTAGATTCGAATGTATTGCGTTACATTCATACCTGGAATCTACATATGGCTCAATAGCAACAAAACATCGCATTTTCTCGGTGTGTATTGTGTTGCACTCTTACTGGTAATCTATGTATGGCTCAAAGCAAAACAACAACACAAAACACGGCAGTTTAATTTAATTATACCGCAATGACTCTTTCGAAAGGAGTAGGCGTAAGATATTGACATATTTGGCAATATTATTCACTTGCTGTGCGTCATGAGTGGTTTAAGTGGTTGTAACAGCCTTCATAATCTTGTAATGTAAGTCCAATGGCTATATCTGCTCTTTTATTTTTATTTTGAAGAAGACTCACTAACAGCGAACACTTCATACACAACAAAGAACATGCATTGATGAACCTCAAATACGCACAAAATTCGCAAATAACACATATATCTGCTACAAAACCGACCAACCATTTCCACGCATATAAACCGTTACACAATAGAAATGTTATATAAAAGGCGTAGCATACACGTGCACACCGTGTGTATCAAAGATTACAGTTTGAATTTTCAACCATGATAGTTTATTTTGTCATTGCCTCTCCCCACATCCTAACACCGCATTGGGCACAACATCTATCAACATGGAATTGTCAATTCACTACCAGAATATCTTATGCATGCACATATGCGAAGATGAGATCAGTTTAAGCTACTTTTCTATTTCAATTGCAACTAGCCTTTACATATCAGGTAATGCGGGTTGTTACACCTATAACATCTAGCACAGGACTTTTTATGTTGGAAATATTCATTTCCAAATAATGCAATTACAAAAATACACTGGTTAAATCAATAGTAGGATTAATATTGCTGTCATGGGCTGGGTAAATTTAAGTCCATGAGGTTGACGTGTTATTATCATGTCCACATTAACATAAATGGTTTTGCTTCAAAACTCGGTTCTTGATTTCCGACACGTACTACATTATAGCATTGATATATGCCTAACATTATTCTTTGAAATCTGCTATATAACTAATCATGTACAGCTAATATGAAAATCCAACCATGTAAGACTAAGACAAACCCAAAGTATGTAAATATTGATCACATACGTATCACCGCTTACACAAATTTAAATGCAGCATCATCAAAAAAAAATCCAACAAATAAACATGCAAAATGCATAACAAATAGCCTTGTGCTAAACCTATGAATCAATCTGTGTTCGTACGACTGATTGCCTACTAGCAGATCTGGGTGAATGATTAATCACTCATCCATCATAATTGAAACTAGTAAATTTCTTTGTGCATTAACCGGTACTCTTAACTTTCATTCTAAAATCATACACTCATCGGAGCAAGTATCTAAAGCAACACAATGCATAACGTTTATTTAATTACACAATCAAGTTTGTTTTCTAACGAATGACTGTTCACTCGGTAAGTTGCTGTATCTATAGTGTTGGGCAGCAACATAATTTATCATGTTTGGATAACATTCGTCTGCCTTCTTCAACCCATTTACTAACAAAAGTGCTTTTCAGTGTTGACCCGATTCTGTTGATATGTTCTGGAAATCTAAAGACCAATCCTAATTTCGCTCATTTCATCATACTAGAGTAAGAAAGTTCCCGATTAGAGCAACGTGGTACCGCCTTCCTAACGCTCAAGCATCTATATGGCCGACGAGCATTATCTATTAGAGACGGATTCAATGAAAAGCACAGTGACAAGAGTGCTTTTCCAAGAGCATCCTGTTAAACTAAATTATTGTAATGTGTAAGGCCATAAAACTGTCTTTCCTTTGTGTTAGGGGCCTAATAAAATACATTTTAACAGCAAATGATTGGTGTAACCCACTTCCGGGATTTGAAAAGCTTTCTCTGAGTGCGTGTGCTTTTTATAGCCACTTGTGTTCAATCAAGCAGGGTAATGCTGTTCAATTATTAACCACATTACATAAAACAATTAGTCACGAGGTTGGTCATGATTTCTTACTAAAAGCTCATAGGGATGGCCTGCTTCTCTAAATCAAGCGCCAATTTTGAAAGATATGCATTGGGCATTTCTAAATCCGATAATCGAATGCAATATATGTAAGTAAGCCGGAGTTAAAACAACATCACGATAGAATGTCATTCCAGAGCTATCCTAAGAATCTTGTTAATGTTTCAATAAGATTATTTTTATTCTAATATCAATGTTTACCAAAAGACGAATGCTCATATCTTCGGTCTTCCTTAAACAAACCATTCAAGACATGGACATCGTTTCGTCTTCAAATAATGTAACAGAGAATATTCGTATAGCCTATATTTGCACATATAACTGACGGCTCAGGTCCCCTTGCAGCAACCAATACACAGGTTACCCCAATAAAAGTCAATCTCACAAAGCCAATGTTAATTTGCGGCAGCCAAGAAAACGGTCGTGGCTTCCCGACTAGAGATACCTTTTAATGAAATATAACGGACATATTGTGGCGCAAGCAAATATCTGCACAACACACACAACACACAACCCTAGACTGTATAGTCTAGGCTTGCAAATGCGGCGGATTTGTGAAGAAGCCGTACGAGCAAGTACAGCAAGCCACGAAAGGGTACGATTACGAGGTAGGCTCCAGTGATCTATGATGGATTTCAATAATTATGATATAAGCTTCAACTGCCTAGGGAATCCTGAGCGGCTAAAGAATAGCGAGACCCCCTTTTAAAGGTAACCATACAACAGTTCTGTGATCTCTGCTGATGCGAGCAGTGTAACTTTTGCTCTCTCTGGATTCATAATAAAACAAACCTCATACCTACCATATAGACAATATTGAGTAGTTCTTATCATCGACTTGTAGATGTAGACAATAAGTACTTCCAAGTCCATTAATGTTAATAACCATCTGATAACCAGAAAACCTCTATTCAAAACATATTTGAAAGAGTGCGTGGCTGCTGTTGGCTGAAATCATGATGCATTACATTGGGCATCACCAGGCACGCTAGTTTGTTTTCGGTGGGCAATGTCAGCTGTTGGGTGAAATGCAGTTGTATATTATATTCCAGACTTAACAACTGGCGACGCGTACCAAAGATAGTTTAAAATTGATCACGTGACGTGCAAATTGCGCCATTAACTTCACCCATAAGATTTATTTTTTCGCTATTATCCCAGTTACGAATATATAGGAAACATTGGGCCCTTATCCAAAGCGATCTGACATGCCCAAGTAATGTCCATTGCTTGGGGCAGAATAAATTAGGTTATGCATGTTGACCCCGAATCCCAAGACAATTATGAGTCCGATGTTATTGGATAATCTCGGTAAGATATAATCTTAACATCACAAATTTCGCGAAGCTACTGAAGGGTCTCAGCTGATACCGAAATGGAGCTGTGGCCCTTGACTGCACTGCTAACGGATGCCTGTTCGAATGGTACATGTGTTGTATGTGTGTTATCCAATCCCTAGCGAAGTTCAGTTGCTTATGCTTTGAATAAAATATTATGTATTTAGAGGTAACACTAATGATATATCGATTGTAACAAATTTTAAACGCACAGGAGGCCTTGTTTTCCCTCTTCACATTTCTGCATTTCTAGGTGTTAATAATTACTTATGTTTACATATCTGCCACTACAAAGGAAATTTACATGTGCATGGAAGTCTAAATTCATGCTTTAAGAACTTTACCAGCTTGTGTTTGCATCTTACAACAAAGCTAAAAAACAAAATTATGAAACTGGCATCAAATAATATATACAAAATATCAATTAATATTACCAATGTGCTGTATTCCATTTGACACGGATTATAAATTTACGTTCACGTAGTTATGACCTGTCAAGTATGATCATGTCTAGCTGTCAATATGCATATAATATATATTTCAATGACCATTGCTGATAATCATGTGTTCAAGTTTGGTTGTTCATGTCAATGGTGTGAATGAGTCAACAGTTAAAGGAATGGAAATGGGATATTTATGAGAACATCTATATGTATGCAGCTTATTTTTCAATTGCTTATAACATGTCAGATAAACAGTTTCCATGTGCAGACTAAATGCTCAACAAAGATATAATAGCATGATTTATATCCAAATGGCCCAGGACATTTGTACGCATACTTCTGATTGATGACATTTAACCACGAGCTTAAAACACGACGTTTCTGGTATCATATGTGGAGCCATATAAATTTCATGCAAAGCGTTGACGACGATAAGCGAAGAGCTAAATGCAAGAAAATGGATCAAAACTGACTATGACTGGAGACCCAACGGAGGAAATATATGTTTTATACTTATATATGCAAGAAAGGCCAAATATATCTTGGGTTCTGGGATTAAGCATGTCAGGTTCATATATTGATGATGTTTATCAAGTAATGTGCGAGACATTCATTTTTATGCCAGGCTCGCTAGATATTCTATGTAGCAATGTATATTACCACATATCGTCTCTCTGAGTCAGACATTTTCAAAATATTGACCCATTCTAATATTGGAATTTTGTACGGATATGTGACATCACTAAAATGACGAAAACAATGTTCGGAAAGTGATTTCCGAGGTAAGCGCTATGCACCTGCCTCCAGGCGAACCTTACTTTTGTCGCTTGTCATTGTCTGTTAATGCTTTCATGCTTATTTGCCAAGGGGTGATGAAAAAACCGAAGAATAAATATATTCCATCGCCGCACAATATTCATTAACCAATGTTTAACACCAATATAGCTCCCTTAAAATTTCATTTAAGATACGTACACACATATAGAATCATGACAAGTGATGTATAGGAGGATTGCAGGCGTTACATTTATTGAAGAGGTTGTCATGCAAATTAGTAGTCATTCATATACTTGTTTCCTGCATGTCAGCTTCAGATGTAATAGAATGCTTGATGAAGTCGTGATTCTATTGAATAAACTGAGGTGATCGGAACTATAACTGCTTTATTAACTCTTTTACATTGCATCTGTCGACATTGATAAATATCGCATATTGACATGGATATTGAAGATGGATAGATTTAATTTTGACATAAAAGTATTTTGGTGTGATACTTAAATATTTTGCATTCACACCTGGAACCTTTATGAATATTATGCAAACAGCATAAGTATACAACAAAATGGTTCTCTTTCCATGCGTCATCATTAATTATTCACTGGTTAAAGGGTTTGTAACAGCTATTCGTTAAAAATCGTGTTGGCATTGGCAGTGTACAAGAAAGCAGTCTTATCTTATCCAAACAATCAGTCAAAGATCAGTAACAAACTTTTAACTGCATTGCTATGATGTATTTGTTTTCTATATGCTTTCTAAACTAGTGTCATCTCCTTGTTGACTATTGATTTTTGAATACAGTTTTTATGTACTGTTTCATAAGCTGTTGAAGTAACTTGATATATATCGCCACAATTGTGGCACGAACAACAATAAAAAATACAGCACGCCCACCAATCACCATAAAGCGTTAGGGACTGTTGATCCAACCATGTCTTGCGGCTTATATTGAAGTGTCCTCTGGTTGGCTGAATCGACATCGCCAACGCTATTGATCAGAAAAACGTAATTTTGAAATAGATAAGCAGCGTGGTGCACACAAGTAGAATATTCAAATATTTCGCTGGGCGGAAGGGCGATTGTTTTGATGAAACTACGAGTGATGAATTGATAATACAGGGGCCTAACGATAGATATCTACAGAATCGTTGTAGCATATTTACACAAGAGGTACGCAGGGATATTCTTGGTTACTATCTCAACACCTGACAGCGAATATACTATTTAATCCTTATCTCATAACATTTCCCCTGCACAGAATGATCATTCAAGTTTAATTAACGACTAATTATATATTTATAGCTAATGTGCACGAGGAACTCGTTTGCGTCTTGCAACACAATCCTTCCTCTCGTTACGACTGACGCAATCTTTTCCCAAACGCCAAAAAATGATAAGCTTCCATGAACTCTATGATAACTGTTTAAAGTCATGAAGCAGCAGGTAAAGCCAATTTGAATGAGCCCGGATGATAACAAATGGATAATATATCTGCTCTGTTAGGAAACACAATGGCACAAATATGACAGATTTGACAATAGATAAACATGGTAAAATCTTGATGAGCATTATTTGACTATATTCAATTATTTCACGTTCATTTGGTCACAAAAAATAATTTTCTGTTCATCTCTTTTGTTTACCCTTAATTGTAATGTTATGCGAACGACATGAAAAAGCACTTGATATACTGAAGCCCGTATTTATAACGTTTTTGTTATTTAGAATTGTATATGCATCATTGAAATTCAAAGCGCATCGCAGGAGGCAAGGTAACAAAATGCATGCTGACCCTAGAAAAATCATTGACTATTTTATGTCATAATGCCGGTTTTTATTGCGCTGATGGAATACGAGCGCCTTACTGCTGATAAAGAATTTTATAATGTCAATTATGACTCGCGAACCAATTAGATTCCATAATCACTTACATGTTATGGCCGCTAAACCTGTGCGAACTAATTGGGATATATAGATCAAATAACAACGTGGCACCAACAAGTGCTAATTTGAAGACCTCGTGTCCCATTGACTAGTCTGGAATGAACAACGTTATCTATGACATTTGGCATGAAATGTATGCGTCGAAGGTTTCAAAGAACGTTCATTGGTTGTTTACGTTGTTTCTCATTTAAGTCTTTTATAGAGGAGAAGTAAATTGGTACCTTGGCGTACGAGCCAATCAAAGGCTTAAGATTGTTTTATGTAAGAAAATACATTAAAAGAGTATATATTTTGTGCATGAATGTGTTATTGCACCAGTAAAAATGTGCACGATATCTATTTAAATTCACACATTAGTTAAAATTAGAATGTCAAACCATGTGATATGTAACCACAACGAGTCCAGAGAACACTCATAACAGGATCAATTCATACGCAACGTTGTAGAAAATACGTAGAAAACGAAACCACAAATTGCATTTCTAACCAAACGTTGATACACGCCATTTGAATGTGTCATGTATTATTGTATCGCATTACGTAGAAGTGTATTCAATTCATTCACACATTATTTGGACTGAATATATAGCCACAAGAAAATCAAGTGAGTAATTTCATTATGATGGCAAGGACGCAGCTATGGGAAACGTGGTGATTTATATCAAAGGTTCAGCTCAAATTTAAGGACCCATTAAGATATATACACTGGCTCAGAAATGTTTCTTTCTTGGTGAAAATCTATGATATTGTTCAGGTTTGTTTATGGCAAACATTAGGATATGGTTAAGAGAACTGGCATCAAAAATATTTCTGCTTTCCACCAAGACCTGATTACGTTATATGATTAAGTCATTATGAGTCTGAGGAAGTTACATTTCGAAGTAAATGAATAACATTAGCAGCTGGTTCATTGCAGTCTAATAGGCGACATTTTGCGAGTTATGTGTTAGTAAGGCAGGTATTTACAGACATTGCCATGGACAAAGACATCGTGTACCATCTGTTCTGATGTATTGTATGAAGAAAGTGACTGCGGATCAAAATATTGTGCATCACATCCAAACGGCGTTTTATGCCATTTATCGCTACAGTTAGCTGCTGAAATCAGATACTAATCCGAATATAAGTTGTTACGGAGCCAGATGGGATGACCGATATTAGGAACAGCGGAAGAGCTTTGTTTTGTCTATCATCAGCCCATTAACCTAGGAATATGTGACAGTATGAAATGACAATGGGGCAAATTCTCTTCTAGAAGGATTTAAACGAACAGCAGTCACGATTACATTCCGCTTTCATGGACATTGGAATCATATAATCACAATGTTTTGATACATAATGAGCATATATCTGAGATAAAAAAGCAGCTTGTTCTCTTTATCGATATAGCCATCGTAAATCCTTAAAGTGCATGTACAATAAATCAGCCAGTCAGGAATCAAATGCAGGTGTTTATAGTGGACCTATAGCAGATTCATCACAGACTATTTACATCTTACAGTTATATTCATTGCATTTGTATTGGTCCCAAAAGTCTCAATTCACTTTTTGTTCGTGCTTGTTAATGAGTTTTATCACTGTCAATTTACTAAGGGTGTGTTTGTGTTTGGATCTGAGCATTAATTGCATCATAAAATGCAGTTGCTCCGGCCCTCATTATGCCTGTAGCCGTTTCATTTTATCAAATTGTAGTTATGTGTCCTTCCGTCGATTGTATTAAAGACCCTTATCGTTTCGTTTTGTTATGATTATTGATGAGCAGTTACATTTAATTGCTTCATTCATCATTGCATAATGGTTTTGGTGGGCATCTATTATTGAACCTCGAAGCTGCAACAGGAAGCCTGTGATGTATTGCATAGCACGTACGCATCTATTTGCATGCAATAAATGGAGCCGAAATACTGCCATGTTGTTACAAATAATTTCTTATATCGAAAAATTAGAGATGCACGCGAGGAAAAAAATTGCCACTACTCATTATTTCATTGCATGGTCTTAATACACTTGATGCGTTATTTATGCGGTTGCGATTAGCTTCTATTCCATGAGAGACGACAATGTAAAATTCGAATACTATAAGTAGCATAACATGATCTGTCATATGTGTCTTAAATAAACTCAATGATGCAGAGCTGTACAGTCCGAGATATTTGGTCGAAATATGTCTTATCAATATCCATATCATATGCACTATGTGCGACCGCAGTTTAAATACAACTTTTTCACATACAATTGGCGTTGCATCAAATACAATTGGCATTGCATCAAATACAATTGGCATTGCATTTAAATACAATTGGCACTGCATCCATTACAATTGGCATGGCATTAAATACAATTGGCAATGCATCAAATACAATTGGCATTGCATCAATTGATGTCCATATACGTCCGGCCACCTTTAGAAATCTGATCCTGCAGCCAAATAGGTGATGATGATCCGGTTCTTGTTTTTGTTTTTTCAAATTTGACTGAAAAAGCGTCTGAAATGTTTTTATCGCAATTGATAAATACGTTTTACCACTGACGGCTACTGTCTGTTTATAATGGTATATCAAGAACAGTCCTCAGAACTGGTTTTTCTTGGATGCTTTTGCTGCTGTATAACCACGGTTTTATTCAATATCATATGGATAAATGGTTTGATCGTTTGGGGAATTGAACTTTGTTATTGATTTGCGCAACCAATTATCATGTTACGATAGAAAATGCATCTAATGATGACTGATGCCAAGATACCGTTAGTTGATATATCAAAACCCAGCACAAATCTCAGTTAGTGTCAACTAACAATTTGTTTGAACTCACACTAGATACCATATTTACTTGGGCTGCTGTTTAAATAATTGGAATGTCCAATGGAATGTATTTTGACACATGCAATAAGAAGTTACCAATATATCGATGGACACCTGCCAGCAAAGATCTAAGTGACAAATTTATACGCTATGTGGTTCCCACGCAATGGAGATGTTAAGCTTTACAAATAGTTTAAGAATTGACAACGTTGCTATGCAATACACCCTTGTCACACATATAACCAACATTCTACGTAACTACCTATATGTAAGATAAGTTACCACGGATACACTCGTTCCTTAGTCTGCGTCCCAGACTCCAGGGGTTCCGCTACGCTTCTCGCCCTAGAGTCTACGACAAGATAAGGTCTTAAACTGGCGCGTCCGAATATTCCTTGGACACGTTCGTTAATCTTCGTGACCAATCAACGCAAAGGTTGTCACCCGGATTGACCTTAATTGCGCGTGTCTGGCTCATGCAACTGGCTTATGATACGCACCCTCGGTTCTATGTGACGTCATGGACATTGTATTGGTCTGCGTCCAATGAGAACACATTGAATGTCTTCTGGAATTATGGGGCGTCTCAAAAGTTCAAATTGGCACCACAACAAGCGCTTTAATGCTTAGCTGCACGATAGTATGTTTACGTAATAGTCAGTTAAAAGAACCAGTTGTGTATCTGCTTCTCTCGCCGACTGTGTGATTAACGGTGCCACTCAGCGTGAAACAACAAATCGGAGTTTTGTAGAATGTGTGCCCGGCTCATAAAAATCACTCGTCCGATTGGACAAGTTCTTCGCAACGTGTACAACTGACCAATGAGAGACAACGACTCAAAAGTACCCGAGAGTGACCGAGAGACACGGCTTGTGATTGGAGCATTCCTTTAAAAATGCTGCCAATTTTTATATCAAACAATTCTGGATGCATTGTGTCTCTACACGTTTGCATTATCAGCCTTTGCAAATATCATCCAAAATCGTTGGGTGATCTTTGAATATATTAGTTGCATGGCAATTCAGCAGTATGTGTACAGATGCTATCCATGACACGAACGCTGATATTCAAGATATCATCGTTACGCAAGTGGGGTACCTTTCATGACGCCATGCGTCCAAACCCTTCAAACTTCAAAGTGAGTTAATTATACCAAGGCGCTGTTAAATTTTTTTTTTTGCTATGGCACTCTGTACTTCATCTCAGTGTACCAGGTGCTAAGGACAAATAGAAGTACGTATGTGAACATAACAGTCCTACAATATGATGCATTGAGTCATGCACAACATGGGCCAATCAGGCCAATAAAGCTACTGACATCACCAAATCTCATTAAATAGCATGGAAATTGTATAAATAACATAGCAGTGAGATGGACTCAGCGACAACACCCGGCTCTTGTTGTCCCCTTCGCAATGAATTGATGAGGGATTCACGTTACAGTGCTTAAGTGTTTTAAGAAAACTGTCTCCGATTTTATCGCTAACAAACTTATTTTTTTAATCGTATGCATATGAACATTTATCAAAAATGACGACCACCTGCCAGCTTTCCTCTGGTGTTGAGGTTCCATTAAGCAATCTGTTATGTGACCACATCAATAGGACTCAATTTTAGAGTGTGTGTTTTGTGAGTTATACATATCCGGGTTAAAATAAGGTGATGATTTTTCAAAATTTCTGCATAACATCCGTGGCTTTCGTAAAGATTAATTGTATTTTTTTAGGACTTTTAAGTTGCCTGGTTATCTATACGTTGATAGCGTCATGTTTGTAACCAAGGAGAGGTTTGTTTCAACCTGAGTGTTTATGCCTAAACTCACCTCATTCCTCAAATGAGTGCTGTTAAGTGAATCGGTGGGACGGGCGTTGATGGGAGTGAAATAAGATAGAGGTTCTATGTACAATCATTAATATTGATCCCTATGGCACTCATCTTCATCATCATCGTTATAATCATTACCATTATCATAATCACGATCAGGATCGTTATAATCATTATGTTATCTTTTCCCCATATCGTTCTCTGAGAATCACAAGAACTGTGTTTGACTTTTGTTTTTATTTTATTTTAGGAGCATAGATATATAAAAAAAGAATGCTTTAATTACTTCCAATAATAAATACACCATAACGGCATATATATAGTGACAAATAATGGCGCACTTACATAAAGCTACTTTTAATGTCATTTTACAAAATGACGTATACCCAACTACTGCCCTTTGTCATTAAGATTGAACATACACTGCACTTCATGGATGGATGCACGCATGCGTAATTTTAAAACAGTATATAAATAGCACAGGGCATACATTAACTGAGCGTGTTATGTCAACCTAGAAACCTTCAACATCACAAATGTGGGGAAACAGAGCAAACTTGTCTTTCACTGGAATGTGCTCAAATATTTGAACACTTAAATCGGAAGAAATGTGTTATGAATAATTATTTTGAGTTTTAGACTGGTTCAGAGTAATGTTGAATCGTATTGCAATTACAGGGAGTGATCGTATTTTGATATCCGCTGCACTGGCTTCACGATCTTGGGAAAATTCTTACGTTTACGAACCTCATTGTCGTATATCGGACTAAAAACATTGTATTGTCAACATGATATGATATTTACACAGCATATGTGCACGTGTGGGTGACAAGGAAAACAATGTCAAATAGGGAAGAAATGGAACATTGTCAGCGACATGGAATAGACTAAGGCATTTGTTTGAGCAGATTTTCCACTGACTAAGCCAGTCCTTTACATATAGATATGTGCGCTTTAATATTGACAATCGCAGTGTTTCGTCTGCTTCATGAGCGACTTTTTAATTGACGTCTTTCTGTTAGTTGATGTTATGGCCGATTGGTCTGTATGCTTAGAGTCAATTTGAAAATGTCAATTGAAAGGAATTTTCTGAATGCGTGGTTTGTTTACTTGTGATATTGTTTCTAGACATCCTCACACAAATAAGTGTACATAGCGCTCCTTTTCCCGATTTATGAAAAATATCCAAGCGTTGGCATACGTAAATTTCCATAAGTTGATGACGTCTGTATGCTTAGAGTCAATTGAAGCAATGTGAGGAACTTTCTGTATGCGTGGGGTTGAATGTTTCTAGACATCGAAATATATGAAAAATATCCATGGTTGCCTATGTGAGATGTATAATCGAAATATATGTCGTGGTGCCTATGCGAGATGTTAATTACCATGCTGATATATAGGCGGCCAAGCCTTGTTGTCAAGTTCTCTGAACGTTTGGTAAGCAAAATATTCTTCAATTAATGCATAATTCACCCCAATCTCTACGGATTACTTTTTCATATTATAATAAAATATACAAGTGAAAATACAGTTTCTTTTTTTCTCTCGTTTAATCGTGTAAGCGTACTTATTGCAACGTGTTTCAGTGCATATACTCTTGGTTACTTGGTAGTTTGAAAATATCAACCACTAATATATTTTGCGTCAATTCTGAGTTTACCTAGCTGTTAATGAGTAATTCTGCCTGTTCTAACTATAAAAAATCATGCTCTCCTGTATATATGCGAAAACAGGTATGGTTTTTGCAACCTCCTTTTGTTATTATATTGCGCACTCCATGTATTATAAGATATCTGGTACTCAGTGTTAGAATAGAATTAGTACATGATTTTATTTCACCGTTATGCAATGAAGACGAAAAGGAAACTTTTCAATGATATTCTATTATAAATTCATAAGCAATCGTGTCCAAGGCTATTTATTTCTATTTTGTCGAACAATGGTAGACTATTATTAAGACCGTACCAGACAGTATAGTTGTTTCAATTGCTTCGTTTAAATTGGTAATTCTTCGCCATTTTTTTTACATTTTCTGTCTGATGAACGCTAAATAATAAACTGTTATTTTTCAATTGCTGATAACATGTCAGATAAACAATTTCCATGTACAGACTAGAGGCTTAACAAAGATTTAATACCGTGTTTTATTTCCGAATGACCCAGGACATTTGTATGCATCCTTCTGATTGATGACATTTAACCACGAGTTTAAACTACGACGTTTCTGGTATCAAATGCGGAGACATATAAATTTAATGCTAAGCGTTGACGACGATAAGCGATGAGTTATATGCAAGAAAATGGATCAAAACTGACTATGAGTGGACCCAACGCAGGAAATATGTGTTTTCTACTTATGTATGCATGAAAGACCAAATATATCTTGGGTTTTGGGGATTTTCAGCATGTCAGTTTCAGTATCGTCATGATGTTTTTCAAGTAATGTGCGAGACATTCATCTTAATGCCAGGCTCGCAGGATATTATAAGTAGCAGTGTATATTACCACATATCGTCTCTCTGAGTCAGACATTTTCAAAATATTCACCAATTACAATAGTGGAAAAGTGTACGGATATGTGACATCACTAAAATAACGAAAACAATGTTCGGTAAGTGATTTCCGAGGTAAGCGCCATGCACCTGCCTCCAGGCGAACTTACAGTTGTCGCCTGTCATTGTCTGTTAATGCTTGCATGCTTTTTTGCCAAGGGGTGATGAAAAAACCGAAGAATAAATATATTCAATCGCCGCACAATATTCATTTACTAATTTGTAACATCAATATATATCCCTTAAAATTACATTTAAGATAAGTACACACATTTAGAATCATGAAAAGTGATGTATAGGAGGATTGCAGGCGTTTCGTTTATTGATGAGATTTTCATGCAAATTAGTAGTCATTCATATACCTGTTTCATGCATGTCGTCATTATATGTAATAGAATGCTTTACAAACTTTTAACTGCATTGCAATGATGTGGGGTTTTTTTTCAATATGCTTTTGAACTAGTGTCATCTCTTTATTGACTATTAATTCTTGATTGATGCCGTTGTTTGCACTGTTTCATACGCTGTTGAAGTAACTTATATATATCTCCGCAGTTGTGGCACAAACAAAAAAAAAAAAACCAGCGCATAATAAATAAATTGCACAGTTTGTCAAATATCTTTACAACCCTATCCCAGTGATAAACCATAGTTATGATTAATTTCAAACGATCGCCACATTGTTTATTGTAATGCACTAGCATTGAAATATGATTAAGTTTCTGGTTTTGGATAGCTGAATATATAGCCATGCCCTGGCGATGTTATCATGTATATATATATATTATATATATTATGATTCCACGTCACGACATTAATTGCTGATTTATAATTAGTTCCACTCATCAGATTAACGTTTCCACATAGTTTTCCTCAGATAATTGAAAGCTCACTATCGGGCAGATGTTTCCACCATTTGAATCTCGCGTTTGTACCATGGCAGGATGCTCAGTCGTCGTCACTAGTACAAGTATTACGATTAAAGATATTCTCTGCGAGGATCTTGAGGTCAAATGTGTTTTGAACAGCGCACAAGCTGTACTCGCTATGGATCATTTATGTGTGCTGTCTGACACATTTGCTTGCATTGTAAGAGTTAAGATCTCCAGGTTGTAGTCTTGTATACATTACACGGTGGCATCTCCTGATTTAAGGCAACCATTATCCCCCAACACCAGTGACGAAAGTGGGTCGGTGGGCACGTTGAATATTACGATCCAGTGATCTTTGTGTAAAAAGCTGATAGGACTCTTCTATCTTCCCATTAGGACGTTTAAGCTCACAAGAGCCACTGAAAGGTTTCGAAATTGTTCTTTTGAAAACGTGGTTGCCACTATGATAGTTTTTGCGATATTACAAACAATCGATGTCACTGGTTATCATCACTCCAATAAGTCAATGTAAAAAAGCTGTCAAACGATGGGTTACTTGGTGTATAATCCCTGCAAATATGAGGTGTAATATTTTCGCATTCTATTATGAAAATTACTAATATTTTTTGTTAAGTAGTGAGCGTCCACTTGTAGGGATCATACCATGTATACCAATGCAATCAAGGTATGTTTAATGGACATCTATTCATTGCTCTCGTTCTGTTAATTGATACTGTTGCTGGCTCTATCTCAGCGATATTGTTCCTGTTTGCATCTTTATATTACGACTAACAGTCAATGGAATGTTTTTACATAAACAGTTATAACTCAGTTATGGCTGCGTTCTACATGTGAACATGGGAACATTGATAACAATATATTATGTTGTTAATTTTGTACTATGAAATGGCACATATATAGGCTATCACGTGGCCATTTTTCATTGCCAAAATGAATGAACCTAAGGTGTCATCACAGTGCGAAATAAGATAAGCCTCCAATTGATTCGGCGAACCATAAATCGATTCCTAAGTATTCAGATATCTCTGATCGAAACCGAACGCATCGTTCATTATCGGGATAAGACGCTAGTCATTGACACTTATCGGCACAAATGGCCTATTTCCATCATATGCGTGACTGTCAATAGATCAAACAAATACCTGCAAATACAATCGAATTAGTTTTAGTCCCAAAAGCTTCATTTTCCTTTTCGTCTGTGCGTGTTAATCGTTCGCAGCACAAGCAATGCTTTAAGCATGTTTTCTTCTTTGTGTTCGGTTCTGGGAATAAATAACAATATTTATGTGGAGGCTTCAGACCTCTCGGCACAGGCTGCCATATTATTTTGTCTGATTGCTGCCATGTAAAATGTTTTGAACACGCATGCGATTTATCTTTCATAAACTTGACTAAAGACTGTTAATTGCTTACTTTTGTTAAGAGTAATGATCAATAGGTATCTTTAATCACTGCATTCTTCATTGCATAGTTGTTTTACAATATGTCCATTATTCAACATGAAAGCCATAACAGAAAGCTTTGTATGGATTTCATTCCCCACCTGTAATTAATGGGTGTAAATACTTCTTCGGTGTTACAAATGCCTTTTGATATCGATCATGCACACGGGGAGGACATGGGGCAGGTGATAAACCTGGTCATGATTCTATGTACGTTTCGGTGGTTTTGCCTCAGGTACGATTAACTTCTTTTCTTCAAGAAGCGATCATCTGAATTTCAGGTGTCCGAAGACATTTTTCGGGGTTAAAATTCCGTTACATATATAGCTAAAAAATTGTCAGTTACAATATAGTTCAAAGTAGGCAAGGCACATGGACATAGCTCCATACTTGTAGACTTTAATTACCCATCATGAAAATTGTTGTTCTATTTGCAGTGGATTTTGTGAACTCAGACCTAAAGGAATAATACTTATGTGTCATGAATTTAGATGAATAATGACTGAAATATAACTTGTTTCAGCGTCTTACTGTATTTGCGGCCTCCATGCTGTGCAGACTCTGTTTACACCATGCGGCAGATTGTGACCTAATATCATGTTGAATCATACATTGGTGGTGACTTTTGTTTCCTAAGAAGGAGTGTTTTCTTGAATCGGGTGTCACTTATCACGTTTGTCTGTACATCGTGAGGTATCACGCATGTAGAAGTGTCGCTTGAAAATAAGGCTAATATAAAGAGCCATACTGGTGATGTGGAAGCGTGCTGTTGGTATGAGATATCAACTGTGGTACAAGTTACACAATCTGCCTTTTACCTGTTGCGAGCACCATTGATCGCTGGGAAGATTTATAAGAGGCTGGTTGCGTTGTTGTTCTAATACTAACTCGCCCATTCGCCCCATTGTTCCCCATTAAACATCCCAAGATACCTATATTGTTTCGTCGTCCATTACCTGTGATGTTATGATAGCATGTTTTCATAATTGCAGAAGGTGTATAAATTAAGTTTACATTATTTGTTGCACAAGTTTTAAATATTACATTTTTGTTAAATAGTGGGTTAGTGCGGCTATTATATGCAGTTGGACCAGTATTAGTGACAACTGATACATAATGAGAATATATCTGTGTTACAAACGCAGCTTGTTCTCTTTATCGATATAGCGACCAAAAAACCTTAAAGGCCATGAGCAAGTACAATAAATCAGCCAGTCAGGGATCAAATGCAGGAGTTTGAAAGTGGACCTATAGCAGATTCCTCACAGTCTATTTGCATCTAAAGACGCTGAAGTGGACCATCTGCATAAAAGACCAACTTTCGTCAAATTTGTGGATGTCGATAGATCTATTAACAGGCGTACAGTTACGTTCATTGCATTTGTATTGGTCCCATAAGCCTCAATTTACTTTGTGTTCGTGCTTTTTAATGGGTTTTAGCACTGCCAATACACTACGGAGCTGTTTGTGTTTGGATCTGATCATTAATTGCATAATAAAATGGGTTTGCTTCGACCCTCATTGTGACTGTAGCCGTATCATTGTATCGAATTGCAGCAATGCGAAATGTTTTGAATTTGTCCGTCCATCATTTGTACTAAAGACCACTAATCATCTCGTTTTGTTATGATTATTGATGAGCAGTTACATTAAATTGTTTCATTCATTATTGCATAATGGTTTTGGTGGGCATCCATTATTGAACCTCGAAGTTGCAACAGGAAGCCTGTAATGTATCATCTAGCACGAGCACGGCTATTTGCACGCAATAAATGGAGCCGAAATACTCCCATGCTGTTGGAAATAATTGCATGCGGGGAGAAAATTGCAACTACTCATTATTTCATTGCAGAGCCTCCTAATTACACTGGATGAGTTATAGCTGCGGTTGCGATTACCTTCTTTTCCCTGAGAGACGACAATCTAAAATTCGAGTACTAAAATAAGCATTCGTTGATACATGATCTGTCATATGTGTCATCTAACCAAAATGATGCAGCGCTGTATAGTCCAATATATTTGATCGAAACATGTCCTATCAATAGCCATATCACTATGTGCGAACGACGTTTAAATGCAATTTCGAAAATACAATTGGCATTGCATCAGATACATTTGGCACTGCATCAAATACAATTGGCATTGCATCAAATACAATTTCCATTGCATCAAATACAATTTGCATGCATCAAATACAATAGGTATTGCATGGAATACAATTTGCATTGCATGAAATACAATTAGCATTGCATGAAATACAATTTGCATGGCATGAAATACAATTGGTATTGCATCAAATACAATTTGTATTGCATCAGTTTATGTCCATAAACGTCCGGCGACCTTTAGAAATCTAATCCTGCAGCGAAATAGATGATGATAATCCGTTTCTACTTAGCATTTTTACCTAATTTGAATAAGGGAACCAAGTGTCTGAAATGTTTTCATCTCAATTGATAAAAACGTTGTAGCACTGATGGCCTCTGTCTGTCTAGATGACCTGGTCGTATATAAGAAAAACAGTCCTCAAAAACTTGGATGCCTTTGTGGCTGTATAACCACGCAACTCTACAGTATCACAGGGATCAATGGTTTGATTGTTTGGGGAATAGAACTTTGTAATTGATTTGCGCAACCATCTATCATGATATAGTTGATATATCAAAACCCAGCACCAATCTCAGTTAGTGTCAACTAACAGTTTTATTTAACTCACACTAGATACTATATTTCGATAAATAATTGCTTTGTCTGATGAAAGGTATTTTGACCCTCGCAATAAGACATCAGATTTCAGGGAAGTGGGCCCAAAAACTTTGAATTACTATATTAACTGTCTCCTCGATATACACCTGCCAGCAAAGATCTAAACGTCGGAGACATTTGTTGTAACAGATTATTGAACCGATCTGTTATATATAAAATTATACGCTATGTGGTTCCCACGCAATGGATGTGTAAAGCTTTACAAATAGTATATAAATGGACTACATTGCTAGCAAATACACCCTTGTCACACGTATGACCAACATTCTACCTAACTACCTATATTTAAGATTAGTTACCGTGGATACACTCGTTCCTTTAAGATGCTGCCAATTTTTATATCAAACAATTCTGCAAGCATTGTGTCTCCACGCATTTTTATTATTAGTCTATGCAAATATCATCCCAAATCGTTGGGTGATCTTTGAATATATTGGTTGCATGACAGTCCAGCAGTACGTGTACAGATGATGTCCATGACACAAACGTTGATGTTCAAGGAATCATCATTACGGAAGTGAGGGTACCTTTCATGACGCCATGCGTCCAAACACTCCAAACTTCAAAGTGAGTTAATTATACCAAGGCGCTTTTAAAATAGTTTTTTGCTATGCTAATCTGCATTCATCTCAGTATACCAGGTGCTAGGACAAATAGAAGCAAGTATGTGAACATTACAGTCCTACAATATGATGCATTGAATCATAGACAACATGAGCCAATCAGGCCAATAAAGCTACTGACGTCATCAAATCACATTGGGCCATTGAATAGTATGGCAATTGTTTGTACAACATAGCACTGAGATGGACACAGCGATAACACCCGGCTCTTGTTCTCGCCTTCGCAATGAATTGATGAGGCTTAAGTGTTTAAAGAAAATCTGAGTCCCCGATTTGATCCTAACAAACATATTTTTTAATCGTATGCATATTAACATTTATCGCCAATCACGACCACCTGCCAGCTTTCCCCTCGTGCTGAGGTTCCATTAAATAATCTGTGACCACATCAATATGACTCAAGTATGTGTTTTGTGGGTAATATATATCCGGGTTAAAATAAGGTTATGATTTTTCAAATATTTCTGCATAACATCCTTGTCTTTCGTAAATATTACTTGTATTGTGTTTGGGACTTTTAAGCTGCCTGGTTTTAATGTTAGTAACCAAGGGGATGGACTTTGTTTCAAACATTGAGTGTTTATGCCTAAAAAGCACCTCATCCTTCAAAGAGTGCTGTTTAGTGAATTGATGGGACAGGCGTGGTGGGAGTGGCATAAAAAGGGGATTCTATGCATAATCATTAATATTGATCTCAATGGCACTCACCTTCACCATTATCGTTATAATCATTACCATTAGCATAATCACGCCCATATATTTGAAAACTTGAATTGGAGGGAATATGATAGGAATAATTAATTTGCGTTTTAGACAAATTTAAAGTGATGTTGAATCGTATTGCATTATCAGGAAGTGGTCGTATTTTAATATCGCTGCACTGGGCTTCATGACTTTGGGACAATTCTTACTTTTACGAATCTCATTGTCGTATATAATATTGAAAAACATTATATTGTCAACATGATATGATATTTACAGAGCATATTTTGCTGTCCTATTATCTTGTCATATGACATTACCTAAAGTTCAAATTGAACAACCGAATGGTCATAATGTGTCCAGTATATGTGACAAGGAAAACTGTGTCAAATAGGGAAGAAATGGAACATTGTCAGCAACATGGAAAAGCCAAAGGCATTTGTTTGAGCGGATTTTCCACTGACTAAGCCAGTCCTTACATATGGATATATACGCTTTAATATTGACAATTCGCAGTGTTTCGTCTGCTTCATGGGCTACTTTTTAATTGACGCCTTTTCTGTTAATTGATGTTAAAACACCGGGTCTGTAGTTTGTTTTTGTGTGATATTGTGCTCTACCCAGGTGCAAAGGTATTGATGGAAATCAAAATAATTCCTATAAGAATATTTAACATAGCACTTTGCAGGTGGCAGGAACTGACATTAGACATTATGCTGCATGTTTCATTCGATTATTGCGACAATTGTTCTCTCGAAATTAAAAAAGGTCAGATATGCGACCGGAAATGATCGGTCCGCAAATATCAAGGAGCAATTCACTCCTTCGAGCATAACCTTGCAGAAAATTATTAATCAAAATGATATCTATCACACCAAAGTTTTAGCGTTAGTGAAACCCTGTGGATAGAACGACCCAAAGCAAAATGCTCACTGCTACACTTACCATATTTCCGACATATCTATCTATTCATAGGCAACCTCCTTTTCCCGATTTTGCGGATAAATCCATTCGTCCATTTAAATTACCAATAAGCTGATGACGTTTGTATGCTTACAGTCAATTCGAGCAATGTGAGCATTTTTCTGTATGCGTGGGGTTGAATGTTTCCAGACATTCTCACACAGTGACTGTCCTATGCGCATATATCAACTTTGGCATCCGTTCCGTATTATATTCTGTATAAAATAAATGATAACTAGAAGTATATATCGTGGTGCCTATGAGAGATGCTGATTACCATGCTGCTATTTAAGGCAGTAATGCCTTGTTGTTCTCTGAACGTTTGGTAAGCGAGATATTCTTCAATCAATGCATAGTTCACTACAATCTCTACGGATTACTTTTTCCTTTTATAACAACTTATACAAGTGAAAATACAGTTTTTTATCGTTTAATCGTGTAAGCGTTCTTGTTGCAACGTGTTTCAGTGCATATACTCTTGGTTGCTTGGTAGTTTGAAAATATCAACCACTAACATATTATGCATCAATTCAGAATTGAATAGCTGTTAATGTGTCATTCTGCATGTTCTAACTATAAGATATCATGCTCTCCTGTATATATGCGAAAAACTGATATGATTTATGCAACCTTCTTTTGTTATAATATTGCGCACTCCATGTATTATAAAATATCTGGTACTCAGAGTTAGAATAAAAGTATCCTCGGCGAAATCCCGTAGACAGAATTCGTACATGATTTTATTTCTCCATCGTGTAATGAAGACGAAAAAGAAACTTTTAAATGAATTTCTCAAACACATTCTGTGGCTCTGACATAGATGCCGTTTAAGCGAAAATGTTGGTCTGGTTACGTGATCAACTCACCATCTAAATTAGATGCAACCTGCCTGTCACTGATTTAGACAGATTATCTTATAACTACAATGAACACCGTTGACCTCATGGGAAAATTACATGTCAAGCTTAACCAAACTGACATACAAAGAAACATCTTGGTTATATGCAGTGGCACGTGGGCAATGTATACCTATCCAACAGAACAATGCTCATATCTTCGGTCCACCTACAAAAAGCCATTCAAGACATTGACATCGTTTCGTCTTCAAATAATGTAGCAGAAAATATTCCTATAGACTATATTTGTACTAAGCACATACAACTGGCGACTCTGGTTCCCTTTCCAGCAACCAATACACAGGTTACTCCAATAAAAGTCAATCATACAAAGCCAATGTTAATTTGCTGCAGCCTAGAATACGGTCGTGGCTTCCGCGACTAGAGATATTTTTTATGGAAATATAGCGGACATATTGTGGCGCAAGCAAATATCTGCACAAACACACAGTCATCGACTGTATGGTTGAGGCTTGCAGATTGTTTGTGCAGAAGCCGTACGAGCAAGTACGAGCAAGTACAGCAAGCCACGAGAGGCTACGATTACGAGGTAGGCTCCAGTGGTCTATGATGGATATCTACATGAACGATAGAAGCTTCAACTGACTAGGGATTCCTAAGAACAGCAAAACCCCCTTTTAAAGGTAACCATACAATATTTCTGTGATCTCTGCGGATGCGAGCTGTGTAACTATTGCTCTCTCTCTCTGGAGGAATGCATAACAAACCTCATAACTACGATATAGACCATATTTTCAAATAAACAGCCTTACTTGCCCGAGGACCTTAAGGAGTTTACTGGCTGAAGAACCCCACACAATTTGTAGGAAAACATTCACGAGTACTTTCTCGAGTAGACCACACAGGAGATGAGGTGAGGGAAGTGGGGCAAGAGCTGGCCCAGCATACGCTCAAATAAGTTGAGGATGATTTAGAGTGCAGCTAATGTTCAATATCCTCGGCTAGGGAAGAAGAAGCAGTATCTGTGGAAGAAGTTAACAGTAATTCAGTTGATAGTCAGAATGCATCTAGCGTGACATGAGGGGATATCCCGGTTCGTTTACTGTACATTCTTAAGTTGATAGGTCACCACCATTGTTGCTGTAGCGAATATGTTTGGTGGTTTTTTTTCTAGAATTCAGGCATTTTGAAAATTCAAATTGCCCACACAAAAAAGATCTGTGGGGTGAATATCTGTCCAAGCAACCTTTATTTGTAGTCTAATGGAACGCGTCTTGCCTGGAAGTTCATAAAGAAAATCGTTGATAGTTTCCTATCCTTTTTAAAGTCATGAGAGAACAAAGAGTCTTCATTTCCAGTTCCTGGGTATCAGAAAAGGTTTCGATTTTCTATTATGATCAAAAACTTACAAGTACTTACAAAAAATGGCTAAAACCTGTTCTGTTGCGGTGTTTGATACCTTGTGTGATATATGCTCATAGCTTTGTAGAAAACTAGCTCTAACATTAATCTGTCACCGCCATTGTAATTGTTTGAAATTGTATGGAAATTGTTATAAAGACTTTCTCAAATTTCCTTTACAGCACATAATTTGAAGAGCCAATCAGCTCAATGCTTGCAAGTAGTTAAAACATTGATGGCTATCATTTCATATACAAAGAAACTTCGCCTCTTACAGCGTGCGCTATTTATCATTCTCAATCTTCAATATTACCGCTGTAAGGGGGCATTTAACGATCACAACCACAAGGGGCGAGGCACCTTGCCAAATCATTTCATCATATACCATCGCGTTGATAATTTGTTTCTTACAACGAAAAAAAAATATTATGGTGAAGGATAACCGTCTTGAACGAAGGAATTGAGATCATTCATAATAGTCGTTTGTGCTTGTCAAAAAGGATAAGCCTTGAACACGTTGTTTGAAATAAATTTATAGCTTCTCCTAATTCAATCAGACTGTATTGCATTGTTTTATATCAAGTATACTATATGGTCATTGGCCAATAGTTCAATGATCATCCCGGCACGAGGAACTATTGTTTCTTTTGAAGATTTATATACTTAAATATGAATTAACATCGTCGTAGACAGGTCAGTTTTCTCAATTGCTTCGTTTAAATAGATAATTCTTCGCCATTTTTAACAAGAATTCTGTCCAATGGAAGCTAAACAATAATATGTACTTTTTTCTGCAAGAGATATATTGTGAATGCGATGGTGTATTTGTGAAATGATAGCCATTAATCGTTTTTTTGCTGTTAGCCAGCATTGAGCTGGCGGACGTAGCTGAGATCGCAAATTATAGTTTTATGAGTACAGTATGAGATCCCAGACAGGTTGAGACGACTTAAGTAAAGATTATTTATAATAACGCCCCCACGGCTATATCCGTGCTGTCTGTGATGCATGGAACAGTGTTAGCTCCTTATAATAATATGACATGCTCCAGGCATGCTCCAATTGCATGGGTAGCACAACTTGCACAGTAAAATATATGAAGACATAAAACGATGGTGATTTGGGAAATATACCTGAAAGAGTGCATGACTGCGGTTGGTTGACATCATGATGCATTGCATTGGGCAACAACAGTCATGTAAGTTTTTTTCAACATACGTTAATGGATCCGGCGGTCAATGTCAGCTGTTTAGTGATATCAGTTGCCTATTATATTCAAAACTAGACAACTGACGACGCGTACCAAAGAGACTTAAAAATATATCACGTGACGAGCAAATGTCGCCATTAACTTCACCCATTAGATTTTGTTTTGCGCTATTATCTCAGTCACGAATATTTAGAAAACATTGGGCCCTTATTCAAAGCTGAATCCAAAGACAATGATTAGTCCGATGTTACTAGATAATCTCGGTCAGAAGTCTTCTTAACGTCACATAACGTGAAGCTATGGAATGGTCACAGCTGATTTAACACATAGCTATCCAATTGCAGTCATACCTGCGGAATGAATACTGCGTTGTATGTATATATATACATTTATATATATATATTTATATATATATATATATATATATATATATATATATATATATATATATATATATATATATATATATATATATATATATATATATATATATACATACAGTTTTTTTAGGCAACGCACCCTCAGTATGATGCAATAACTTTCTTACATGCACCAAAATCTCTCAAAACTCTCACAAACCATATAACAGGTACTTGTGTAACGTGAAATATGGTTTAGCATTTTCAAAACGATAGTTCTCCATTTGTACGGCGGTAATTCACATAAATACGGCCAGGTCACATGTAAGCGGGCCGGATGCACTTGTCACGATTCCTGACTTATAGCAAACCTCTGTGTCATAAATAACCCAAATGTCTTTTGTATTGTATACTAAAGTTACTCTGCCTTTTAGTGTATGACAGTTTTGTTGCTTGTGCCATTACCGAAATGGAGCTGTGGCCCATGACTGCGCTGCTAACGGATACCCGTTCGAATGGTACATGTGTTGTAGAAATATAGTTTGCAGTTGTTTCTAAAAATGTGTGATTTTATACCGTTGAGATACATATTTATCCGTGTTATATTGATGGATTGTCCAATGCACGTCATCGTGCAGTTTCCAGCAAGAAAGAATCAAGGGTATTTGCAAATATTATATAATTAAGGAAATATAAATTATAAAATTAGCACCTCATGTTCGCATTATCAGCAATGAATTTAGGACCATATTACTGGCGGGCTCAATATGGTCAACATCTGACTATAGGTACATGATATCCATAAATAGTTCCTGTGTGAAATGTCTCATTTGACGCGGGTTATCTTTTGGAGATTCCGCGCATCATATACATCATCATTCATATACATGCGCCCTGTCATCTATGATCATATTGTCAAAGTCCGTATCATTGTTATTTTAATTACTAAAGCTGGTTTATGGCAATACGGAAGTATATAATTGTGACACCTTTTTTATTCACCTTTGTGTGTCACCAATATCTGCTGTTCGTAATTGATATAACCAGTGACATATTACAGATAAAAGCTGTCTTAGTGCAGAACTAAATTAGCTTTATTGCATTCGGCAGTTTAGAACATGAAAACAATACACGTAGTTGTACTCACACTGCAACCTGTACATCAGGTTAATAGACAAGACAAGACAAGAGCACCCACTATACACTGCCGATAACTTCACGAAACTTTCAATTAAGAAACGAGTACAATGAGGGAGAGCATTTCCCACATCCGTGGTGTATATACGTCATTAATCCAACAGATTAGTATTTTTGTTTCGTGATGATATCAGCTTTCAAATGAACCCTCTCGCACCAACGTGCACGACACCTATGTCGTCAGCATCTGGTTATTTCCACGTCACCGAATTACCATTCAGGGCCATAATCGTATCTTCCTTTTAATATTTGTCTCCATCAAACAAGTGTGTGTTGAAACGCCATGTAATCACATTTCAAAATATTATCCATTATCGATGTCTCAGTACCAAAGCCACATTTGGGTTCGCCATAATAAAGTATATAAAATGTTTGATCTACAGGACAGTAATAACGTAATCTGCATGACATTTGTCTCTATGCCATACTTGAAAGATGCTCTTTTAGGTTTCCTATATCGAACACCAATGTAATGTAATTTCATCGAAACCACTGCATCCGGCATCCGATATACTGCTGCAGTAGAAATATCAATTATCGTACTATAAAATAGGGCAAGAACGACGTTAATTCTTAGGGAATAGAATTGAATGTGAAAGGGATTGAATAAAGCATAAGGCAGGATTCTTAAGAATTTTTGGCAGATTGTGTAAAAACATGCAGGCACATATTTTATTTTGCAGTTTATACTTTTGCCGTGACAACTGAGAGTGGAAATCGGGGTAAATACCCTGACTACTGTTCTATAATTCAGCTCCCTGTCAGTGATGATATCTGGTAATTCAAGTGCATTTGTGGCATTACAAACCTAATACCCAATATGAAGCAACAAAGGCGGAAACGGAAACAACTATTTAATTATATGTCTGCAGTATGAGGATGGTTTATCACCCTACCATAGCACAGATTATATACGCATAACAAGGGTTATGTCTCATCTATGAGTGTAATGTACAATGTTTTTAGACAGATGAAATAAAGAAGTCGAGTTTTATACAATTTTTTTGAATCAGTACTCAGGGGAAGATTGATACGACTTTATAGGAATATTTCAATAAATGATGCAACAACACGTCGTATTGCGCACTGCCAAGCATTGTCCTCACAATTAGTTCTCTCACGAACGGTCACTAATTAACATTTTTACAACCTTGCCAAATCCCTTACCACATCCTATCTTTTTCTTGTTATATGTAAATACCCAGCCTCTGCTTCTTTTTAAATCACAATGAAATACAGCATCACACGGTAAAAGTCTTAGAGCAGGCGATAAATATGAGGTAAATGACGATAAAACCATGCTCTCGATAGGTACGCTATATCTTTGTCACGTCACATCTGCATATTTTAGTAAAACACTGTTCGCAGGGAGTGAATAATAATAAACTACGAATATGTGATATTTTCAGGCAATAGAAGCATTAGTTAGGTATATATGTTAACGAGCCTTTTTTGATATCATCGCCGAGATGGAAGAGTCAATGGAACACTGCAACAATATGGAATTAACTGGCGCGGTCATAGGAAGTTGTACCTGCCCAAAAGGCTGCAGTAAATATCAACCATTGTAACGTGTTATGCCGTAGATGCACTGTAAGCTTCAAAAGAACCATAAGTATTGTTTTTGTATTTTCCTCTTAGAAAAACATTGCTTGTTGATGTAAACCACGGTGAAGCATATTATATTGATAGCCGGTAATCTTAACAAGCTGCAAAGGTACAGCAGACTCGATCACTGAATATTTCTTGAATCTACATAAAAACTCACGTTTGAATATAATTGATTACTTTTTTGCCTTTGTTGTCATAGGTGCCTGGCATACTATATCAAGGTATTAAACACAGTTCAGGCTACCCGGATCTCTAAAACACCCAGGCTATTTCAGGCAGCGACATTGCCAGAGCCAATTCTTTATAAGATGTGCTAACCTTAAGGTGACACGTGGTTTCATTTGGTTACCGGAAGTCAGGTGCAATAATTAATTGCACACGAAATTATTACATTATATTCATGTGGACGAGGTATATATTCTGAGCACATGTGTAGCCACATAGAATTGACAATATACAATAATAATATGATTGTGATATTTACTAAGCTCGTCTATGTGATGCACTCACTCGCATTAAGCATATATTAGATTAGTTGTAGTATATACCATGAAGTACCAGACGGATTGTCAGTTGGTAGCAGATATAACCGAGATTATATCTGTCGAAAGCCGACAAATCGCCACATTCACCATCATGGTAAGTATACCTTCGGTGTAGCCGTGCGTTAAACCTGCATGCTAGGTAAAGGCAATCAATGCCTTGTGATGCCACAAAGAAGACCTCATGCCTTAATCACCGTTCGAAATCATTCGAACTGCTTCGCTTTATGCCAATACAAATGCGACATCCCGTCGTTATTTTGTGGTTCGCCCAGATGTCCAAATGCTTCCAAGGCTGTCTTGGCACAGGTTATCTAGATATCTTATCGAAGATATCGCTATCCCTTCGATATAGACTGTTGATTGTAAAACATTGATTGTGGAGATGTAATATTTCACCACGACTGTATTGGCAGCCTAATCGCTGACCTCTGGTTAAAATTGATTTCCCATTGAAATATACGCCACTCTATAAGGTATTGCACAGTATGGGTAGACGTCCTCGCCATCGGCGAGGTATTAAATGATATTTTCCTGCCAGCGATTTTGCCCAGAATTCCTTGACGGATTTTTAATTGCTCGTTAGCACTTTGTTCATCTTGTGAATATCGTTAGTAGCACCTTCGCCAAATTTTTAAATGACGCTGCACTGCACCCTCCACAATTTAGGCTTGGTGAATAAAGTTGGTTTATCTAACACATATAAGGTTCGTTAAGTCATTATTATTTATGTACGTGAATTCCGCAACTAAATATCGAACAAATCCTGTTGAAAAGTAGTTTCCACCGATGGCAATCTGTATATATCAAAATGTCGACAGCTAAAATGACTGCGGATTAGATCAGCATACATCAGAAAAATAAAGCCACGTATTATAAGACATTCAGTCACTTTTAATTGCATACTGATTATGTTTGTGTCACGTTAACGTCACTGAAAACTGGATAACAAATAATGATAACTGAACCTCATAAGATGTTTGAGTAGAGCCATTGCCGCTATGTTATGTTCCATGGTTAACAGGTGACCCCATTATTCATGCCAAACAAAAGTGAAAAGACAACCACTAGGGGTTCACAGGTGTGTGCATACATTAAGTGCACTCATTCCCGACAACAGTTCTGGTGATCTGCTGTAAGTAAAGTTACTCCAACCAACGATCTATACAAACATCATTTCCAATTGTAGAGCTGAGTTTACATTGGTTAATTATTCAATGCAATGGCCATATTTGCACGCAGTACAAGACTGCTTGGTGGGGCACGTTGCAGGCATCTCAATACTGTCGCCAAATCAATGATTATAGCTTTTAGGTGATAAATAAGCCAGTAAGAAATAATCAATCTGAGTGGCAAGGAACATTTGCCAAACGAATCAAATTGCTTAATAAGTATATTCAATGTGGACGCTCACTTTTATCAAAACTGCTGATATATTTGCTATCAATGTTCACGATCCCTAATTAATGAGCATTGTTGTTATTCCACTTGCGTTTGCACGTAATTTGTCAGGAGGAGGCGCTAGCGAGCCTTCTTAGCCTAGCTAATAATCTGTTTGGTTTGACCTAAAAGTCTATCACCACCTCCACACCTCATAGCGCATTTTCTATTTATCTTTATCTCGTGAAAATTTGTATCATTCTCACGCTGTCTAGGTGTAAAGAAACTTATCCCTGCTCTGATTGATTATTGAGGATAGGCGTCGCTTATGTTTTTTGGTGAGAATGCGGTAGAAGAACTGCGCGCATTTCGAGGAGAGAATACGAAGAGACTTATCAGGTGCATGTGGAACTTCTTTGCTCCTTCTACTTGCTACGACTGAAGAGCTCTTTCCCACACGCGAATAACAAAAATCGAAGAGCACGTGACCACGATTGCCATCATGGGCAAGCGCATTGCCGATATTTGAGCGTTAAGGCTGTCAATTGAGTGTGGAGCTGCAAAACCGCTTTTTCTTTCTTGCAATCGAAAATAGTCGATCACCTTCAATATCACACACAACTATTGAACAATTCATTATAAGACTAAGGGGATTTGATCATGAAATAACCGAATAATATAAGCTGCCTAATACCGATTTATTTCCGTCTGATAGGCAACAGATCTCTGTTCCTTTGAGATTATGCGATGCTGCAGTCTCTGTCTCCTGTTTACATACTATATCATCCCCTATTGGCTTGTTTTTATTGAATCTTAACTCTTGAGGCAAACAGCATACTGTGTATCAATTATCAGGTGTTGTGAGGTTGATGTCCTTGTCATACTTAGGACACGAAGGCCCGTAATGCGCAACAGACATCTTCTAGCGTTAGCATGAGGACGGCTGTTACCCAAGGTACGGCCACTGATGATGAAAAAATCGACACTTTGACATAGTCAGCGATGGATGCCATGCATGTTTCATTTCAAGCCAATCAATGCGACAATTGTACGCTCGAAATCCAAAAGTACGAATTTATGGCCGCAAATGATTGATAAAAATCCATCGGCAGAATATTAACATTCAAAAATACTGATATCAACACAAAGGGAAATATCTGTTTTGCTTATAAAGATTGATTGCCTCTATCCGTATATTGATGTTAGTCCAGAAGCATATACGTCCGGTTCGAGACACGATTTGTCTCAGACAAACATTATAACTTCGCTGCATAACTATTGATAGTATAAGTCATGAAGACAATTATTGCACGAAATGATATCTATCACACAGAGATTGGCGTGCATCTTGAAAGCTGATTACAAGTTTGATAAAACGCTACAGGTGGGATGATCTGATACTACCAGGTGCTCGCAGCACTTCTCACAATACCCACCTCCCTAACTATTCATAGGCAGCCCCTTCTCCGGTGTTTGCACGGAGAAAGCTATTTGCTAAGTAGTGGGACCACTCGCATTGCCATTAATGTAGAATGACTCATATGACCAATGTCGTTATTCAGCATTCGAAAGTGTTCTTAGTTTTCCGCATGTTATTACGAAAGTTGCATTGGATATCGTGTGCGAGAATTGCATAGAGGCGACCATAAGCATATTTTTTATGCTTATTAATGTTGCTTAAGCTTGAGGATATTTGCCTCGCGTACTTAAGGGGTATATTGACAATATGCCAATATCACGTCATGGTGCTAATGCCACCAACTCTCTGTATTGCATTTCGTGCAGATAACCATGATGGATAGTTGTTCTGGTAACTCCTTGCCAAACCGATAACTAACCTACCTTAACTAAAGTCATTAGCACCAAGTAAACATCCATCTGCTACAACACAAAACAGAATTAAGACGACAGCTGCAACAACTTCCATCACATACAAGAGTGCGTTAACTGCAGGACCCCACGGAGCTAACGTGGCCCGACTGTTAGCCCAACCCATACCTTTTATGGGGTAACGTGACATTGAGGCATAGTAATATAGTATGCAGTATTGATTGATCATCTGATATTGATAGCAGAATGTCCCGCTCGCATTCGAGCACTGTTAACAATGTTAGGCTATTATTCAGTAAACTTGCAATGGGACAGTAAGCATGCAACCATAAAAAGCCATGACCTAGTGTAATTTTGCCTAATGGCTTCAATCGGAGTTTGTAACATCTACTAACAATGAGGCATGCTCCCAAGAAGTTTCAATTGTACGGGTAGTCGAAATATGTAATGCTAATATATATACAAACTACAAAACGGCAAATAACTGCACAAAACGCTGTTGCTTTGGAATGAGGAGATATTCCGGTCGATTTGTTGGTCCCTGATGTGTATCAACATGCAAACATAAAATGCTTGGTGGCTACAAACATGTAAATGACAACATACATCAGCATTGAATGGGAGTTTGGGTGGTCATGCTCATATTCAGACCTTTCAATGATAAGGTGAAGAATGTCAATTCAAACCTGCAAAATTGTGATTGGTCAGATAATTTGTTATGATATAGTCGGGGTGTATCTTATTGCAATTGGGCTATTCACACTTTTCGTCAGCAGATCTGATTTTAATCAGGCTTATTATTTGCAGTTTGTTTTCCTGGGAAATCGCCAATGATGTGAATGAATGTCAGCTGTGTTTGCATTCCGTAGATCAGAGAAGCTAGATATTATCATCCTTTGTCACGTGCATATTTTGCTTTCACAATAAAGAATTTTGATTGCCTTGAACACATGAATAACATTGTAGCATTATGTACTTTTGTCATAAAGCAGCGAACGTCTTGTAGCAATAGAGAAGTTTATAGCAATAGAGATGTTTATGTTTAACAAAATGATATATAACTGTATAAAAACACGGTTAATAATGCGTTGTTGCACTGGCCGAGATACAAACCGATGTGAAAGGTTCTCATGTGATTGCCACAATTCATTACGTTACGTTATAAGTAAGGCGAATTAAGGGATACACAAAAATAAATGTGTTGTTCCACGTACGTAGAATAGTCACACCAGAGCAGATAAATACCATTTTGCTGCACAAAATAAGAGCAAGTCATTTGATAGGCAAAATGTGAAAATGCCATTTCAGCCCAAGTATGCTGCATTTATTTAATTGCACACTCACAATTCAGCAAACTCCCTAAGCTGCACAACTGGCTCGTCATTTTTTTAGCTTTATCCAGCATTATCATAAGTATAGTCCTCTTTTTCATGGCGGAAATCCAAAATTACGACCAGGTCCCCTGTTAACGGTCAGGATGCGCTTGTCATGTATCTTGACTTATAGCCACAAAATGTATATATAAGGCAAACAATTTACAATGGCCTATTATAGAAAATTGCGCTGCAACTTTTATTGTATTGCAATGTCTGGACACTAGAAAAATATACTATTGTTGTAATCACAACTTCTATAGCAATAAATAATCAAATAGAGTTATACGACATATAGTTTGGTAAGACAGTGCGAAATATATATATATGTTGCACATGCAATAAATGTCAGTTACCACGTACGTATTCAGCAAAGCTGCATCTCTGTGTTATCCTCAACTGTAGCAATAATTTACAGAATATACAAGCAATTTTGTAATGGTTGCACAACATCGTTTTATACATGGATATACATGGACAAAAAAAATGGCAACAAACTAACGATTAATTCTGCACACTTGTAAACAATAGCCGATTTAAATGTTTATCGGTCTACCCAGGTGAATCAGCAGTGACATGGTGTGGTGTCGCGATCGTCTCTGTCGCTTCATTCAACTTAAAATCGGATACATATTTTCCCTTTTACCTAGTGATCTTTAATCATCTTTCCGCAGCGTAAAAACAATAGTCTATGTCTGTGCCACGTAAAACTACAGGTAAGTCAAAACCTTATGCATCACGGTTTCATTTGCAATTATTTGACAACAGTAATACTAACGCTAATGGGATATATCATCTAGGTAATTGTACATAGCACCTTATTTCGGGGTGGAATGGGATGCCATCATGCATCAGCCTCACATCACAAGTAATATACGGAGCACAGGACACGTGTGCGTGACTGATCTCAGAGTTCAGCGATACTTTCCACTGGCATCATCTTCATTTGTAATGCCCGTAAGCTATACAACGCCTTCTTAAATGGAACAAACAAGTGTGCATAAATTGTCATGTGCTTCCATAATCATATTCTTATGTAGAAAATCTTTCCAGCGGATTAATCAGAAAAAGAAGTCGATAGGGGATTTCATTTGTAATGCTATCATATAAATGGTAGGGGGCATAAGATATCCACCAGTCGATAGGGGATGATCATATAAATGGAGTGGGATAAGACCATACGTATCATCTATCTATAATTTTATTGGGTGTCATATATTTGCTCAATCCCTATTGATTGCCGCCAAAACTCATATTCGACTTCAGCAATTCAGCATCAATACGTTCCTAATATTTCATAGTAAATTATTTTGTTCCCTAATTTTCTCTGTTTACAAGGTTTACAAGGATGAATGCACTCCAAGTGCATCATAAATAGTGACGCATGTATCCGTGACACGCGCGGTAATGATAGATATTGCAAAGCTTATAGAAAATTATATATGCATTTGTGAACGTTATAATATTCTGATTTTAGATTCGAATGCTTTGCGTTACATTCATACCATGAATCTACACTCAACGGAGTAAATAGCAAAGAATACACACACACACACACACACACACACACACACACACACACACACACACACACACACACACATATATATATATATATATATATATATATATATATATAGATATATATATATATATATATATATATATATATATATATATATATATATATATATATATATATATATATATATATATATATATTCATATATATATATATATTTATATATATATATATATAAATATATATATTTTAAATAAATATATATATAAATTTGCTATGGGTCCGTTGGGTCCACTCATACTCAGATTTGATTCATTTTCTTGTATATAACTCCTCGCTTATCGTCCTCATCGTTATGCCTTAAATTTATATAGCTCCATATTTGATGCCAGAAACGTTTTATACTCGTGATTAAATGTCATCAATCACAAGCATGCATACACAAATGTCCTGAGCCATTTTGATATAAATCACGCATATAACTCTTTGTTAATCATTTAGTCTGTACATGGAAACTATTTATAAGGCATGTTATAAGCAATTGAAAAATTAGCTTGTGTTTAAAATGTGTTCGATATTGCACCAAAGTAGGCGTACACTACTTTGGCATGAGCAACAAAATTTGAACATACTTGATTATCAGCTATGGTCATTGAAATAAATATTATATAGTTATTGACAGCTACACCTGGTCATAGCTGACAGGTCATAACTATGTGAACGAAAATTTATAATCCGTGTCAAATGCAATATAAATGGAAAATAAATTGATGTTTATTATGTATTATTTAATGCTGATTTTGCCAGTTTGATAATATGGTGATATAAACTTTGCTGTTAGATGCAAACATGAACTATGCACATAGAAAACATGTGAATGATCTTTTGTAGGCGTCGATGGGTGACGTAAGTTATAATTAACACCTAGAAATAAAGCAATGAGAAGAGGGAAAACTTGGAAGTGACAAATTGCCGCGAGCGATGATATAGTCCTCCATCATATAGAAATTATCAAGATGGAGAATATTTAGGCCCATTTAGGAAATAAGCAATCGCATGAATGCATGATTGTCTACACTAGCATGCTAATTGCTATATGGAAAGATGGTAATAATATGATATGACATATACGATGCAAATTCATACATGTTTCTTGGCCAAATTAATATTTCTGTCCTTGGCCAAATTAACTTGCCTGATATATATTACATCGTGCATATTCCTTGCATATTAATTAAAAAAGATATATCATCAGTGTTACCTCTTAATACACAATATTTCATTTTAAGCATAAGCAACTGAACTTCGCTAGGGAGCCATCTGTTGTCGTTGGAGCCAAGAGAGTGTGTAATAAATATTACACGGATTCGATAACACGCATACAACACAAGTACCATTCGTGCAGGCACCGTTAGCAGCGGTTTCAAGGGTCACAGCTCCGTTTCGTTAATGGCACAGGCAACAAAACTGTCATACCCACTAAAGGGCAGAGTAACTTTAGTGAACAATTAAATCGACATTTAGGTTAGATATGACACAGAGGATTGCTATAAGTCTAGAATCGTGACACGTGCATCCGGCCCGTTTACAGGTGACCTGGCCGTAATTATGGGAATATCCGCCGTACAAATGGAGGACTATTGATTTGAAAATGCTAAACCATATTTCACGTTATACAAGTACCAGTTTTATGGCTTGTGAGAGCTTTTGGAGAATTTTGTGCCGGTAACAAAGTTATTGCATCATACGGAGGCTGAGTTGCCGAAACCGTCAGATAGTGAAAGAGATGCAATCGCATCACATTTGACCTTTCACATCAGTTTACATATACATGATTTCATATCTATACAGAAGATCAACCTCTAGATTAAGCTGTTACGTTATTCATATTTCCATGGCAATCATATTCCGTAACGATAAGACGAAACACCGTTTATTATGTAACTCGGAACTCATGATTGAAAGGCAATATATATATATATATATATATATATATATATATATATATATATATATATATATATATATATATATATATATATATATATATATATATATATAGATAAATATATATATATATATATATATTATATAGATATATATATATATATATATATATATATGGACATATATAAAGAGATATATATAGATATATATTATAGAGTATATATATATCTATATATATATATATATAGATAGATATATATATATATATATATATATATATATATATATATATCTATATATATATATATATATAATATCTCTATATATATATATATATATATATATATATATATATATATATATATATATATATATATATATATATATATATATATATATAAAACAACATGGTATTCACTCCGCGCGTATGCCTACAATTGGTTAGCTATGTGTTGGATCAGTGTGACCATTACATAGCTTCGGTTAATTTGTGATATTAAGAAGATATCTTATCGAGATCATCCAGTAACTCATTATTGTCTTCGATTTCGGTGTCAACATGCATAACCTAACACATTCCCATCCAGCGTTCATTACTTTGGCAAGTCAGATCGCTTTGTATAATGGCCCAATGTTTCCTATATATTCGACACTGGGGTGATAGCGCAAAAAAAGAGAATCTAATGGGTGAGGTAAGTAGCGATACTTGCACGTCACGTGATCTATTTTTATATATATTTGGTACGCGTCGCTAGTTGTCCAGTTTGGAATATAATATGCAACTGCGTATCACCAAACAGCTGACATTGCCCGCCGAATCCATTCATGTATTTTGAAAAAAACTGACGTGTCTGTTGATGCTCCAATGTAATGCATCATGATTTCAGCCAACAGCAGCCACTCTTTCAAATAAGGTGTGAATAGAGTATGTCTGGTCATCAGTTAGTTATTCACATTAATGGGCTTGGACGGTCTACTCGCCTTTCAGAACAAGCCATTACCTGCTGTCGCAATAAGACGTTAGTCAGTTGCTGTACACAAATCACACAATGAGCAGGCGCCAGAGTTAGGTATTGTCAGAATCGGATTGCTAAAAAGCAGATAAATATCCAGGTCACTGTATTGTAGAGCCCATAACACATATACCTTGGATTGAGAGCTGTGTGGTAGAAGCCATTTACCATTGCTTGAGCATCAATCAGATGCAATAATATGATGGGCTCTTTTAGAATGACTTGATTTGTTGCGTCTGGATAAATAACGTGAGTCAATAACATGCACAGTAACCAAAGTTACGTCAGCGGTCATTCATACGTCAGCGTTAATGAACTCTCCATCCATGATTACAAGGGGACATGTCCGCGATTATGAGAAAACATGGCCATTACATACACACACAAAGATGCTTCCTGCACAACAGAAAATCACGTCATCATTTGTGTCACCGGGCGGTTCCAGTTGAAAACGGTATACTGCTGTTGCCTTAAAGGTCAACTACAAAGATTTTTTTTATTCCATTTTTCCAAAGTTCTATGTTTGAAAAGGGTATCGTGACCAAAATAAGGTGACTGCGCGCTTTTTTTCTTTAAGAAAAATGATTTTTAAATGTATATTTCCCACGTCAAATCTGACAAGATACCGCTCGGTAAAATTCGTGAATTTCCGTACAGTGACGTCATTCAGGTTGTTTGCGAATATTCATCTCCTTCTTTAGCCTTCCCGGTTGGTTGACAGCGTTTGACTAACTCGTCTTTCTTCACGGTCTGGTGCGTTTCTTGGTGTGGATTATGCCTTATTGTTGTGCGTTTGGTTGTCGGAACAATGAGAAGTCAGGTGTGATTTGTTTTTTTTTCTAAAAGACATATGCGCCGCATATGGGTGTCGAAAGTCAAGCGTAAACACTGGAGTCCTGTCCTTCTAGTTATACGACAGTTCTATGTTCTGATCATTTCGAGAAAAGTGCTTATGAGACTGACCCAGAGCTGCTCAAAAGTCTAGGATTTCGTAAGAAACCTAGGCTCCGAAATGGTATTGGCAGCTGAGCAGATAGATAAATCAAGTGACAGTGGTAAATCACAGACTGAGGTCAAGTACTGCCGACCAAGGCTAGGCGAAGAAACTTCGCCTGTCAGCGTCCGCGCTGTTTGCTACACAAGGGGCGAGTGCCTTGCCGTCTGCCGACCATGAAGCTTGCTCTCACTTGTCATTAGGGGTGCAGGAAAATGTTTTGGTGAGTGTCACAAGGCAACTGCATTATTATATATGATAACTGGCATTATTTATTCTTGGCTATGTAAAATATATTGTAGTTCATCAATATGAACACTGAATATTTTACACAGCGGGATTGATGTTCCCTTAGCAATAAATATGATTGTTCAACCTCAAACCATCCTTTTTGGTAGCAATAATGGCTAACTTACTCATTGTAGAGACCTCATCTCCAACAGGTCTGTCCATTTGAATGGATTCAAATTTGGACACTTCCAGCACATTTTTATTCATGCAGCTAGCCAGGAATCTGGGATGCTTGGTGATGCATGTCCATTCCTCCGTTAGAACCATCACTCTCTCCAAACTTCTGTGGCTGTGTCCATTGGGATGCAGTAATGACATCTACACCTAAGTTAGAGAAATAATTAAAGAGTCATTGTAAATTTTTATATTTGTGGTACAATGAATGAATATAAAAGGAAAATACTCTATAAACTGCATGCAAACATCTGTCCACAATATTCAATGTGCTCAGGGTACAATGACAAAGCTACATTCACTAGCCAAGTACTATTTGTTGTAGTAGTTAGG
Organism: Urechis unicinctus; assembly: GCA_034190875.2. Classification (NCBI taxonomy): domain Eukaryota; kingdom Metazoa; phylum Annelida; class Polychaeta; order Xenopneusta; family Urechidae; genus Urechis; species Urechis unicinctus. Next base: position 29,802,796 of record CM067344.1, read on the forward strand.
TCTGTCAACATACCATCCTCAACTTACAGAATGTGTAAATTTATTGGGTAAATGAAACTAACGATTATTTTTTACCAGTTAATATAGTTCAATAAAGCTTGGGAAGGGTATTCTAAAACTTACCATTCATCGAAATCTTTTGTTGATTCTTCATCCGAAGCGGACCCTTGAGTTAGACTCCCGGTGTCATTTCGTAGTGTGACTTGGATTTTTCAACTCCCGCCCGTATTGGCTCAAATAAATAGTCATAGACATGATTTGCCCCAATGTTATGCTATGGGGACTCGTAAACTTTATCAAAAAACGACATGGCTTGTCAAAACGGTGTAATTTTAAAATCCAAACAATCGTTTTTCGCTTCGCTCGCTCGCTCGCAGTCAAATTCTCTTGGAGGCAGCGCAGCAGGAATGACGTCACGCAACGTGCCCCTAGCGGCCAACTGAGGCAAAATGGCATCGAGAAGATGGCTTCGTATTTTCTTCCGAATGAAACTTTATCGGTGGATTTTAAGTACTTATGCATGCCGTTGCAATGAATTATGGGTCCCCGTTGGTTTATGAGTTATTAATCTTCAATTTGAAACACATTATAAAGAAATGATGAAAATCGTTTTAGTTGACCTTTAAAGTTATACATATCTGTGTTGTCTTCTCTTGAGCCTAATCGTATAATGCGTGTAAATTGTCTTAGAGGAGGACTCTTGGCCTTACAAAATCATTTTTATATATTCTTTTCAACCGTTTAATGTGTATTTCTCTATAATTGGTTATGTACATCTATACAAATATTTGTGATTTTTGGCAATCTGGATCTGAATCAGAAGGTTTTTCGGAAGGTTTTAAAATTTGAGGATGTGATGTAAATATCCATACTAGGTGTTTGAATAATGCCAAACATGCAAGATAATACCAGATCCCAGTAATTTAATGCATCGATGGTCTTTAATGTTGGCTTTGATAGTTAAATTACATAGTTATCTTCACAATTATAGCAACCAATTAAAGCAAAAATATAACTGCCAAAGAAATTGGTCCGTCTTTGTATGGTCTTCGGCTCGCCAATTATTTTCGTGCTTACTTGTACTATTGAAGTGCCACCATTCCGAGACAGTGGCATATATTTAGTCCTGTTAACTAGTTTGACAATCAAAAGGCATGACACACCAGATAACACATGACCAAATATTCTGTCGGATGATTTTCATATGATGCTGTTTTGTGACCGGCGATGAGATGACACAAAACGTCAAGCTGACTGAAGTATGAATATTCTAATCTGATTACAACATCAAACCAATAAGCTCATGTTTGCAAATTGTGATTATGAGGTCATATATAGCCTCTGATACATGCAGTATGCATATTGTAGACATTTAATTAGGCGGTTTGGAATATCAATCTGTTCTGAACTGGGGCAAGATCATCTAATCCGCCAAGCAGCGGTGGTTTATGTGCGTGTTTATAACCTTTTAAAGTTCAATTTGTATCTACAACATGCTTTGAACAAATCGATAGGTATATCTCCCCAATCACCATCGTTTTATGCAGTTATTTGCCTTCATTTTATTATATTTTCAATACTTCAGCTCTCAATATTATTTTCTTTCTTTTTCGCTTTGAGAAACAAACTTTTATCGCAATGATATGTGGGTGACATGATTTGGCACGGGCCTCGCCTCCGGTGGTTGTGATCGTTAAGTGCCCCCTTACAGTGGTAACACTGAAGATTGAGAATGATCAATAGCACACGCTGTAATAGGCGAACTCTCCTTGCATATGAAATGATAGCCATTAATGTTTTGACTGCTTGCCAGCATTGAGCTGCTTGGCCTGGCTGAGATCACCAAGTAATTGTTTCATGAATACGAGATAACTGTTGAAGGCTATGCATGCCATATTGCTGAAAAGAGGCCGCAAATTTCAGAAATGTAACAGTGTATAGTACTAATGATTGTATTTGAAAGGAGTGAGTGATGCCAATTATGTGCCGTACAAGAACTTTGAGGAAGTCTATGGCATAATTTTCAGACAATTTCAACTGACAATTACAAAGGCGGTCCCAGATTGTTGAGACAACCAGTTTTCTTAAAAGCTATGAGCAAATATGACACAAGATATCAAACACTTCAACAGAACAGGTTTAAATCATTTGTTGTAGGTTCTATATCATAATAGAAAATCCAAACCATTCTTGAAACACAGGAAATGGAAATGAAGGCTTCTTGTACTCACATGACTTTAAAAAGGACCTCTGATGATTCCAATCGTATAGGAAACTATTGACGATTTTCGTTATGACCTATCATGCAAGACGCGTACTGTGCGTCTTCAAATGCGGGTTGCTTGAATAGCTATTCACCCCCACCGTCCTTTTTGGAGCCTGCAATTTGAATTTTTAAAGAGCCTGATATCTAGAAAATTACACCAAATATGTTCCCTACAGCATTTCACGCTAGGTGTTGTCTGACTATTAATTGCATCACTGTTACCTACTTCCACCGATACTGCTTCTTTGCCCTGCCGAAGATATTGAACCAGAGCTGCACTCTGGATCATCCTAAGCTTGTTCGACCATATGCTGGGCAGCTCGTGCCCCTATCCCCCTCACATCATTGCCTATGCGGCCTACTCGAGAAAGTACTTGTGAGTGTTTTCCTATGGATTGGGTGGGGTTCTTGTGGTCAACAGCCAGGGATCTCCTAAAGGGCCTCGGGCAAGTAAGACTGTTTTCTAGAAGCTGATCAGATCTCTGAGCGGCTGTATCCGCTGCTTTCGCTATAGCGGCATGGAGGAGCTCGTCTGTGATTTTAGCTTTGATTGTCCAATATATGGCCTGACTCATTGTCGTATTATTCATTAATATTCGCGTCCTCCTCGGTGAGATCAATGGCTTCATCTGTATACAGTATTGACGATCGTATCAAATACGATGTGGAGCAGGGCTACGCGTCTCCCTAATACGCTACACCCCAGGTTCAGATGTTTCTAAGTCCCGGTCTACTTATTGTCTACATCTATGTAAACTACCTCGATGATAATATTGTCTCTATAGTAAACCAATATTGTCTATATAGTAGGTATGTGGTTTGTTTTGTATGCAGAGAGAACAATAGTAACCCTTAAAGGGGGTCTCGCTGTTCTTTAGTCACTCAAGATGTCCTAGTCAGTTGAAGCTTCTATCATACATGTAGATATCCATCACAGACCACTGGAACGTACCTCGTAATCGTATCTTCTCGTGGCTTGCTGTACTTGCTGCTCGTACGGCTTCTGCACAAACAATCCACCGCACTTGCAAGCCTAGTCCATACAGTGGAGGGCTGTGTGTTTGTGCAGATATTTGCTTGCGATACAATGTATCCGCTATATATCATTAAAAGGTATCTCTAGTCGGTAAAGACACGACCGTTTTCTGAGCTGCAGAAAATTAACATAGACTTTGTGAGATTGACTTTTATTGGGGTAACCTGTGTATTGGCCGCTGCAAGGGGACCAGAGTCGCCCAGTTGTATGTGATAGGCTATACGAATATTCTCTATTACATTATTTGAAGACGAAACGATGTCCATGTCTTGAATGGCTTTTTTTAGGAGGACCGAAAATATGAGCATTCTTCTGTTGGATAGGTATACATTTTACACATGCCACTACATATAACTACGGTGCTTCTTTGTTTGACTAGTTAGTTTACCTTGACAAGTAATTTTCCCATGAGGTCATCGGTCCTCATTGATATTCCAAAATCTGATATTCTAGTTATAAGATGTGCAGTCTAATTCCTCCGTTCGCTTAAACAATCAATGTCATCAATGTAAGAGTTAGAGAATGTGTTTGAGAATTTCATTGAAAAGTTTCTTTTTCGTCTTAATTGCATAATTGAGAAATAAAATCATATACAAATTCAGTCTACGGGATTGCCAAGGATAATTTTATTCTAACACCAAGCACTAGATTTTTTATAATGCATGTGGTGCGCATTATAATAACAAAGGGTTGCATAAACCATATCAATATTTGCATATATACACGAGAGCATGATTTCTTATAGTTAGAACAGAATTACTCAATAGCAGCTAGGTATATTCTTAATTGATGCTAAATATATTAGTGGTTGATATTTTCAAACTACCAAGCAACCAAGAGTACATGCACTTAAACACGTTGCAACAAGTACGCTTACGTGAAAAACTGTATTTTCATTTGTGTATGTTATTATAAAAGGAAAAAGTAATCCGCAGAGATTTGGGTGAATTATGCTTTAATTGAAAAACATCTCGCTTACCAAACGTTCAGAGGACTTGACAACTAGGCAGGACTGCCTATAAAGCAGCATGGTAATTAACATATCGCATAGGCAATACGACATATACTTCTAGTTATTACGAATTTTATACAAAATATAATACAAAGTTGATATAGATGCAGATAACGTAGTCACTGTTTGAGCATGTCTGGAAACATTCAACCCCATGTATGCGGAAAAATGCTCCATTGCTTCAATTGACTCAAAGCATACATACGTCATCAGCTTAATGGTAATTTAAGTGGTCGCACCTCTTAAAAAATGGATCTGTCTGCGAAATCGTGAAAAGGAGGCTGCCTATGAATAGTTAGATATGTCGGAATTATGATGAGTGTTCCTGTGAGCGTTTTGCTTCAGATCGTCCTAGCCACAGTGATTCACTAACACTAAACCTTTTATGTGACAGATATCATTTTGTGTAAAAATTGTCTTAAAATTGTGTCTCGAAGCGGACGCGACATGAGTTATTTGCTCCTTGATATTTGCGTATTGATTTTTATTAATCATTTCCGGTCAAATATCAGCCCTATTTGAATATCGAGAGAGTAATTGTCGCAATAATTGAATCAAGCATGCAGCATAATATCTAATGTCAATTCCTGCTAAATGGAAAGTGCAATGTTAAATATTGTTATGTGGTTTGTTCTGATTTGCATCAATACCCTCGCACCTGGGTGGAGGACAATATTACTCATAAACAAACGACAGACTCAGTGTATTGATAAATACATCAGTACAAAACGCTTTTCCAATGGAGAATCTACTTCAATATGAATACCAATCGACCTTAACATCAACTAACAGAAAGGCGTCAATTAAACAGTCGCTCATGAAGCAGACGAAACACTGCGAATGTCAATATTAAAGCGTATATATCCTTAATTAAGGACTGGCTTAGTCAGTGGAAAATCCGCTCAAACAAATGCCTTAGGCTCTTCAATGTCGCTGACAATGTTCCATTTCTTACCTATTAGACATAGATATCCTTGTCACCCATAATAGGCGCATAACGACCACTCGGTTGTTCAATTTGAATTTCTTGTTGGATGGACGAGATACAGCAGTCCTGTTTCGCCCGGTACCTTAAGATTGGAGCAGCATCGAATGAGAGTTATTATGAAGAAAAAAAAATATTTTTTGTCTTTCTATATATACATATATATACATATATGAATATATGTATATACGTATATATTTACATATACACATATATTTATGTATATATATATATTTATATATATATATACATCTATATATATACATATATATATATATATATATATATATATATATATATATATATATATATATATATTTATATATATATATATATATATATATATCTATGTGTTTGTGTGTGTGTGTGTGTGTGTGTGTGTGTGTGTGTGTGTGTGTGTGTGTGTGTGTGTGTGTGTGTGTGTGTGTGTGTGTGTGATTTAAGCTGAATAATGACTGAAATATGAATTGTTTCGTTGCTTGCTGTATTGGCTGCACCCATGAATTGCAGACTCTGCTTGCACCATGCAGCAGATTGTGACTTTGTATCGTGCTGAAACATACATTGGTGGTGACTTTTGTTTCCTCAGAAGCAGTGTACGAGTTATCGCGCATTTGTAAGTGTTGCTTGAAAATAAGGCTAATATTAAGATCCATACGGGTGATGTAGAAGCGTGCTGTTAGTAAAACATATCAACTTCGGTACAAGTAACAACATCTGCGAGCACCCTTGATTGCTGGGAAGATTTTTGAGAGGCTATCACTGGTTGCTTTGCTGTTCTAATACTAACTCGTCCCATTCGCCCCAAGTTTCCCCATTCAACAACCTAAGGTACCTATCGTGTGTCGTCGTACAGACACCTGTTACTTTACACTTATCGGACCTGTATTGCGGACTTATTCCTGTGATTAGTTACCGGATTCGTTGAATATAGGACATAAACCTAACCACTACTGCAGAAGGGAGTAATCATGTCGATACGGTGATACCAGTCCTTCAATGGAAACATGAACTACCTTACTTGGACGGTCGCTTCTAATTGCTTTCTCGGCACCCAAGTTGCTTCGACAGTTTACAAGTTTTAGCCATTATATGCATAAAGTTGAGCACATGTATAACATAGATTTGTGTGGCTCGAGTTCAGTTGGAATTAACAATGCGACCTGTGCCTCAGAATGTAAGTACACCACTCCCAAAACGACAATCATAATGATATTGTTTTGACTGGAACAGTTTGTTTAGTCTTCGACAAGAAGTTGACGTTAAAAGACGCCAGAAGGACAGTGAATCAGAACCTGGTTGGTGCTACTGTAAAGAAGACAATAATCGAATTCGATCGAACAACTAACTTCATTGATGATTCAGATGAGTACTTTTGCCACAATGACACACGGAAGTCTCTGAAGGAGTGAGTAAACGCACAATACAAGGCTATGTAAACACTAATATACGGAACTGATCTCAATAATGCTAACGCCAGTTGCTATGCCAAAGCCAGCTTCTTTATTAAGAGCACACCAGGAATATAACCTAAAAACCTAGTGTATATACCAAGGTTTATTCTACTTATTATGACGATGGTCTGCGTCCCTGCAAAGTGTTAATATATGAGAAATATTCCATGTGGGAGCAAATCTAGGGATTCAATTAACGGCATTGTGGTGCTGGTTAAAGAGCTTGCAGATGCTTACAATCGAGATAGCGAGGCCTAGTACAACCTCAAAGTAGGACAACCTGGGGAGTTCCCGATATCATGGTGATAACAACAAAATCGGAAACAAAATCATACTCAGCAGTCTTTGACCATATCGAGCAGGATTATGCTTCAATTAGTGATTATAATTTATGCGTTTCTTCCGATTGCCTTGCGTAATCGAGGAATGGATGTCACTGCATAGGCTGCTTATAAGTTGTTCCGATAAAGAATAATGCGTGTATATTTATTTGCCAGCAGGTTGTATATATTATCAGCTATTTTTGAGTATTCGGTGCATGATATTGTTTCTATTCAATCTACGATTCGAATGACATGGTTAAACAACAAGAATGTACAAAATATACTAATAGTTTTAATGACAGTCGATGTATCTCAACACCTGACAGCGTATATACTCTTTAATTCTTCTTTCATTACATGTGTAAATCATCGCCACACAGGCTAGGTAAATAGGAAATTGTCCCTGCACATAACGATCATTCCTCTCGCTACGACTGACGCAATCTTTTACCAAACGTCAAAAATGACAAGCTTCCGTGAACTCTATGTCAACGGTCCAACGTCCTGAAGCAGCAGGTAAAGCCAATATGAATGAGCCCGGATGATAACAAATCCATAATCTATCCACTCTGTTAGGAACACAACGGCACAAATATGACAGACTTGAAAATAGATAAACATGGTAAGATCTTGATGAGGATTATTTGATTATATTCAATTATTTTACGTTCATTTGGTAACAAAAAATAGTTTTCTGTTCATTTCTTTAGTTTACCCTTAATGATGATGTTATGCGAACGATATGAAAACTCACTTTATAAATGGAAGCCCATTTTTTTAAAGCCTGATATGCTTGATAAGGGTTTTATTGATTAAAATTGAATATGCATCATTCTGAATCAAAGCGCATCGCGGGAGGCAAGTATGCTAACTATAGACGAATCATTGACTATTTCATGTCATAATGTCGGTTTAATGCCGCCGATGGAATACGAGCGCCTTACTGCTGATAAAGATTTTCATAATGTCAATTATTATCCGCGAACCAATCAGATTAATTATCACTTACATGTAGTGGCCGCTAAACCTTATTTGGCAGACAGGTGACTTCCCTTGCCACATAAAAATTAATTGCCACATAACTTACAGTGGCCAACTAGAGCGAGTGCAATGCAAACTAATTGATATATGTAGATCAAATAACAGTGTGACACCAACAAGTGCTAAATTGAAGACAACTGTTGCTAGGAGAAGTAGTCCTGAATGAAGTAAATTGACACATTGGCGCTGGTGCCAAACAAGGGCTTACGATTTGTTTTAATGTAAGAAAATACATTAGAAAAAGAGTACGTTTTGTGCATGAATGTGTTATTGCACCAGGGGAAATGGTGATCAGGTCTGTAGCTATTTTGTATAAATAGGCATTTCAAATAAACGATATATATGTTGATTCACACATTTGTTAAAATTGGAATGTCAAACCCAGTGATATGTAACCACAATGAGTGCAGAGAACGCTCATAACAGGATCAATTCATATGCAACGTTGGACAGAATATGTCGAAAACGAAACCACAAATTGCATTTCTAACCATATGCTGATGATCCTCGCCATATGAATGTGTCATGTATTACTGTAGCGGCATTGCCTTTCATAAATAAGCATTATATACAACGATGGTTACGTGTCTGCTTAACAATTTCGCTTTGTGAATAATGTATTCGATTCATTCACTAAATATATATCCACAAGCAAATCAAGTGAGTAATGTCTTTATGATGGTAAGGACGCAGCTATGGGAAGCATAGTGATTTATAACAAAGGTTCAGCTCTAATTAAAGAACCCATGAAGATATATTCACTGACTCAGAAATGTTTCTTTCTTGGTAAAATGCTATGACATTGTTTATGTTTGTTATGGCAAACAACAAGATATGGTTGAAAGAACTAGCATAAAAAATATATCTGCTTTCCACCAAGACCTGATTACATTATTTCATTAGTAATATAGTAACATAAGTAGCTGGTTCATTGAGTGTTAGTAAGGCAGGGATTTACAGAAATTGCCGTAGACAAATACATCGTGTACCATATGTTCTGTTGCATTGTATGAAGAAAGTAACCGCGGATCAAAATAATAGTGCATCACATCCAAACTGCGTTATATGCGATAGAGCGATCGAAAAGCCTTAAAGCCCATCTACAATGCATTAAATAAGCTAGTCAGGAATCAAATGCAGGTGTTTAAAACTGGACATATAGCAGATTCCTCACAGTCTATTTGCATCTAACGACGCTGATAAGTGGATCATCTGCGAGAAAGGCCCACTTCCGTCAACCATGTGGATGTCGATAGATCTATTAACAGGCGTACAGTTACGTTCATTGCATTTGTGTTGGTCCCAAAAGCCTCAATTTACTTTGTGTTCGTGCGTGTTAACGGATTTTAGCACTGCCAATACTCTTAGGATATGTTTGTGTTTGGATCTGAGCATTAATTGCATCATACAATGATGTTGCTACAGCCCTCATTGTGCCTGTAGCCGGATCATTTTATCAAATTGCAGCTATGCGAAATGTTTTGAATGTGTCATTCCATAATTTGTACAAAAGATCATCAATCTTCTCGTTTCGTTATGATTATTGATGAGCAGTTACATTAAATTGCTTCATTCATCATTGCATAATGGTTTTGGTGGGCATCCATTATTGATCCTCGAAGCTGAAACTGAAGCTTGTAATGTATCTTCTAGCAGAAACACGGCTATTTGCATTAATAGATAGAGCCGAAATACTGCCATGCTGTTAGGAATAATGTCTTATATGCACATGGGGAGCAATTTGCAACTACCCATTATGTTATTGCAGGGCCTAATTACACTTGATGCGTTTACGCTGTGGTTGCGATTAGCTTCAATTCCCTGAGAGACGACAATCTAAAACTTGAGTACTAAAAGAAGCATTCGTGGATACATGATCTGTCATATGTGTCTTAAAAAGACTCATCTAACCAAAATGATGCAGCACTGTACAGACCAATATAGTTGGACGAAAAATGCCTTATCAATAGCCATATCATAGGCACCATGTGCGACCGAAGTTTAATTACAACTTTGTAAATACATTTGGCATAGCATCAAATACAATTTTCATTGGATCAAATACATTTGGCGTTGGATCAAATACAACTTGCATTGCATCAAATACAATTAGCATTGCATCATATATACAATTGGTATATCCATAAACGTCCGACGACCTAATCCTGCAGCCAAATGGTGATGATTATCCGTTTCTTGTTTGCATTCATTTCAATTGACAAACACGTTTTAGCACTGATGGCCGCTGTCTATCTAGAATGACCTGGCTGAATATCACAAACAGTCCTTAAAACTTGTTTTTCTTGGATGCCTTTGTGACTTTATAATAACGCCCTTCTACAGTATCACATGGATAAATGGTTTGATTGTTCGGGGAATTGAAGTTTGTAATTGATTTGCGTGACCATCTATCATGATCCGGTAAAAGAATGCATCTAATGAAGACTGATGCCAAGATACCGTCAGTTGATATATCAAAACCCAGCACCAATTTCAGTTTGTATCATCTAACAGTTTGTTTTAAGTCACACTAGGTAACGTATTTACTTGGGCTGCTGTTTCTATAAATAATTTTTTTGTCTAATAAAATATATTGTGACCCATGCAATAAGACATCCGATTCCAGAGAATAGGACCAAAAAACTTTGTATTATCCATTTTAATTGTCTCTTCGATTGACACCTGCCAGTAAAGATCTAAACGACAAGTCGGGAAATGTAAATTATATGTTATAACAGGTTATTGAACCGATCTGTTTCATATGTGGCTCCCCCGCAATGGAGGTGTAAAGCTTACAAATAGTATATGAATTGACAACTTTGATAATAAATACACCCTCGTCACACGTATGACAGCTATCTACGTAACTATCTATATTTAAGATAAGTTACCACGGAAACACCCGTTCCTTTAAGATGCTGCCAATTTTCATATTAAACAATTCTGCATGCAATGTGTCTCTACACGTTTGCATTACCAGCCTTTGCAAATATCATCCCAAATCGCTGGGTGATCATTTAATATATTGTTTGCATGTCAATTGTAGTATGTGTACATATGCTATCCATGACACGAACGCTGATGTTCAAGGAAGTGAGGGTACCTTTCATGACGCCATGCGTCCAAACACTCCAAACTTCAAAGTGAGTTAATTATAACAAGGCGCTTTTAATATTGTTTTTTTATGGCACTCTGCACTTCATCTCAGTGTACCAGGTGCTAGGACAAATAGAAGAAAGTTTGTTAACATAATTGTCTTACAATATGATGTATTGAGTCATGCACAACATGAGAGAATCAGGCAAATAAAGCTACTGACATCACCAAATCACACTGGGCCATTAAATAGTTTGGAAATTGTTTGTATAACATAGCAGAGCGATGGACATAGTGACAACACCCGGCTCTTGTTGTCGCCTTTGCAATTAACTACTAAAAAATTCACGTTATAGTGATTAAGTGTTTAAAGAAAATTTGAGTCATCGATTTTATCGCTAACAAACATCTTTTTTAATCACATGCATATTAACATTTATCGCCATTCACGATATATGTATATGTAAACGGATATGAAAGATCAAATATGATGCGATTGCATCTCTTTCCGTGGCTGGAGGTTTCTGCAACGCACCCTAAGTATGATGCAATAACTTTGTTTCACGCACAAAAAACTCCCAGAGCTTTCACAAGCCATATTGCAGGATCTTGTATAACGTGAAATATGGTGTAGCATTTTCAAAACGACAGTTCTCCATTTGTACGGTGGTATTTTACATAATTACGGCTAGCTCACCTGTACGCGGACCGGATTCCCTTGTAACGATTTTTGACTTATAGCTATCCTCTATGTCATATATTACTTCAATGTCGTTTTTATTATACACTTAAGTTACTCTTCCTTTTAGTGTATGACAGTTTGGTTGCCTGTGCCATTACCGAAACAGAGCGCTTGCCCTTGTCCGCGCTGCTAACGGATGCCCGTTCGAATGGTACATGTGTTGTATCTGTGTTATCGAATCCATGTACCATTAATTACACCTTCTTGGCTCCTACGACAACAGATGGCGCCCTAGCGAAGTTCAGTTGCTTATGCTTTGAATAAGATATCATGTATTTAGAGATAACACTAATTATATATCGATTGTAATAAATTTTAAACGCACAGGAAGCCTTGGTTTTCTTCATCACATTAATGCATTTCTAGGTGTTAATAATAACTTATGTTCACACATCTCCACACTAAAAAGGACATTGGCATGTATTCTCTGTGCACGGAAGTCCAAATGCATGATCTATGAATTTTACCAGCTTATGCTTGCATCTTATAGTAAAGCTAAAAAAACAATATAATGAAACTGGCATCAAATGATATTTACAAAATATCCATTAAAATTTTCCCATTGTGTTAAATTCCACTTGACAAGGAAAATAAATTTACGTTTACATAGTTATATCCTGTCAGCCATGATCAGGTCTAGCTGTCAATATCTATATATATATATATATATATATATATATATATATATATATATATATATATATATATATAGATATATAGAGAGATATATATATATATATATATATATAGATATAGAGAGATATATATATCTATAGATAGATATATAGAGATATATATATATAGATAGATCTATATATCTATCTCTATATCTCTCTCTCTCTATATATCTATATATATATCTCTATATCTCTATATCTCTCTCTATCTCTCTCTCTCTATCTCTCTATCTCTATATATATATCTCTATATCTCTCTATATATATATATATATATCTATATATATCTATATATATGATAGGGTTAAAAAAAGGCTGATGCTTGATATCAAACCTCCCTGAAATCTTTAAGTTGTTCAATATTTATAATAAAAATGTGGGATCACCAAAATAACGAAAGCTATGTTCCTGCATCCAGGCAGTGGTCGCTTGCCATTGTCTGTTAATGCTTGCATGCTTATTTGCCAAGGGGTGAGGAATAAAACAGCAGAATAAATATATTCCATCGCCGCAAAATATTCATTTACCAATTTTTAACACCTATATATTTCCCTTGAAATTACGTTTAAGATAAGTACACACATATAGAATCATGAAAATTGATGTTTATGCGGATTGCAGGCGTTCTGTTTATTGAAGAGGTTATCATGCAAATTAATAGTCTTTCATATACTTGTTTTCTGAATGTCATCTTCAGATGTAATAGAATGCTTGATGAATGCTTTAATCTATTGAATCAACTGAGGTGATCGGCGCTATAACAGCTTTATTAACTGTTATATATTGCATCTGTTGACATTGATTAATATCGCATATTTACATGGATATTGAAGATGTGATAGATTTAATTTTTACATAATAGTATTCTTGTGTGATACTTACCTGGAACCTATATGAATATTATGACTCAGTGCAAATACATAAGTATACAACAAGATGGTCCTCTTTCGTGCGTCATCATTTATTATGTCACTGGTTGAAGAATTTGTAACCGCAATTCATCAAAAAACGTGTTGGCATTAAAAGTGTACAACAAAGCAGACTTATCTTGTCCAAACAATAGCCAAATAATGTAGTTTAAATTAGTTTCAAACTTCTTACCGCATTGCAATGATGTATTTGTTTTCAATATGCTTTCTGAACCAGATTTATGAAAGCTAGAAGGGTATGATAAATCGCTCAAATAGTCAATTTGGGAATAAAGTTCACCTTTTACGCGCACATTCAAAACCATGCCCATCACCGGGCAGATGTTTCCGCCATTGGTATCTCGCGTTGTACCATGGCAAGACGTTTAGTAGTCGTCACTAGTTTAAGAAATTCTCTGCGAGGATCGTGTTTTGAAAAGCGCACAGGCGTTACTCGCATCGGGTCATTTCCGTGTGCTACCTGACAAATTTGCTTGCGTTGTAAGTGTTAAGATCCCCAGATTGTAGTTCTGTATGCATAACACGGTCGCATCTCCTGATTTAAGGCAACCATTATTCCCCATTACCAGAAACCAATTCCTGAGCACTCAGATATCTGTGATCGAAATCGCTGCTGTGATAGCCGAATGGGATGCATATCTACCATGAAGAATGTTGTCGATTGCCTAATTAAACCCCACTTTGACAACTAGCCATTGCAAATCGACATTGGTACTTAACATTTATGTCATTTATGTTTACCATATTATAATGCAATGGCTCTGTTACGGTTTGGTTAAAAAGAAAATAAACGGCTATTAGAGTGTAGTTAATGTAACTATTAATACACAATCAACGAACATCTGAAGTACAAAAGTAGCTTGTTCAGTTTATCCGCAAAACAACCAACCATTTGCGTGAGTAGAACGAGCCAATCAACGGGAATCAGCTGGGGATGCTTATAAAAAGACCACATTGCAGACCTCCCGCATTCTAATTTAATCTTTAGACGCTGATCATTGACCCTTTTCGGCAAAAAATGCCAAATTCCATCACTTATGTAGGTGTCAATAGATCGAACTAATACCTGCAAATACAATCATCAAATTAGTATCAGTCCCAGAAGCTACATTTTCTGTTTTGCTCGCGCGTGTTAACCGTTCGCAGCACTAGCAATCCTTTGAGCATGTTTCCTGTTTTGTGTTCGGTTCTGGGAATAAATTAAATATTTCTGTAGAGGCTTCAGGCCCTCTCTGCACATGCTGCCATATTATTTTGTCTGATTGGTGTTTTGAACACACATGCGATTTCTCTTGATTAATTGCTTCCTTTTGTTACGAGTAATGATCAATAGGTATCTTAAATCACTGCGTTCTTCATTGCATAGTTGTTTTACAATGCGTTCGTTTTTCTACATGAGAGTCATAAAAGAAAGCCTTCATGGTTTTCATGCCTCACCTGTAATTAATGGGTGTAAATACTTCTTCGGTGTTAGATATGCTTTGCGATGTCGACATATTGGACAAGCACACGGGGAGGAAAAGGGGCAGAAGATAAACCTGATCATGATTCCACGGCAGAGCCTAATTACTATGCGGGGTTTTTGGCCTCAGGTACGATTAGTTTTCTTTTCTTCAAGAAACGATCATCAATAAAATTTCAAGACAGTTTTTGGGGTACAAATTCCGTTACATATATTGCTGGAATATACCCGCAATTTGATCTATGCATAAGTGTCGGTTACAATAAAGTTGAAAGTAGGAAAGGTACGTGGACGTATCTTCATGCTTGTAGACTTTAATGGCCCATCATGAAAATATTTGTTCTATTCGTAGTTCATTAACTGGTTATATGACCGGGAAATTACTAAAATGGCACGGCAGACGGGGTGCATAAGGTTGGGATAAACTAAAATCAATTAATATTGGTGGTGGCACAAAAGGTTAATATATGACGTCAATTTAAGCGACGTGTCGATAATTATGAGGATCGTCACGTGTACTGTGATTAAGGAGTAGATTCAATATTTACTATTCTCAGGGATTGATCTTGGAATGCATAATCGACGGGATGAAAATAAGCAGCTCAAATGGTTTCTGAATCATGATTTGTGTCAACCTCATGTATGGTATGGATATATATTGAAGTTGCTTCACATAAGTTGCTGATTATAGCGGTGTAATTGAAATCCTGCATGCCATGTACAATTTAAGCAGTTCCCTTTTCAGAGTGATTGCCGAGGAATTATATTAAGGCGAGGGAAAAAATCTACACTTCAACTTCAGAACTCAGGTGCGTGTTGGATGATCAATCAAGCGGATAAAGCTGACAAACATGAGTGTTTGAAAGTTGACCATGTTGCATATTTTCATTTTCCATATAGTCCTCTCTCTCCAAATATGCAGGCTAAGGAAGATCTAATACAAGTATTACCATTTAAAATCTTACATCGTTTACACTTAACGAACTCTTATTAGCCCAAACTATTCGCGTTATGTTTGTTTGCGCAATTGAATAGTTAGAATTCACATGTCGTCTTCAGCTAAACGTATTG
Source organism: Urechis unicinctus (assembly GCA_034190875.2). Taxonomy (NCBI): domain Eukaryota; kingdom Metazoa; phylum Annelida; class Polychaeta; order Xenopneusta; family Urechidae; genus Urechis; species Urechis unicinctus. The sequence continues at coordinate 29,818,890 of CM067344.1, forward strand.
TAGCTTATAATAGGAGCATATACAAGGGAGGAGTAAATTCAACTGATAAGTAAAGATATCTTAGATATATGATAAATGGATCAGAAAAAGAAATATGCTTATCTGTTGATCAAGAGCGGGTTCTTAAAAAAAAAAAAAACCATGTTCACTTTTAGCAGAAATGCATATGACAACAGAATATGAATATTAATGCAAATATTGCATTCAACATCTAGTTTTATCATTGGAAGTCGCCATCATGGCATTAATGGCGAAGTCAGCTCGACAAAAACTGCTAATTGTGCTTAACCATGTGCCTGGATATGACATCTGGTTTGTAACTGACGAAAACCAAACGGTGCTTATGATCAGGGCCTCTGAGCTGGCTCCTCGCCTGGGCGTTGATAGTTCTGCCAATAAATAACTGTATCTGTATATTCCATACTACTCATGCCACGGCACACACACACACACACACACACACACACACACACACACACACACACACACACACACACACACACACACACACACACACACACACACACACAGATATATATATATATATATATATATATATATATATATATATATATATATATATATCATTCATCATATATATATATATATAATATATATAAATATATATATATATATATATATATATATATATATATATATATATATATATATATATATATATATATATATGTATATATATATAGATATTTAAGTTGTCTCTCATCAGCTTAAATATCAACTCATCTTCGTAGCCCTTACACAAAGTCATGAATGTAGCTGAATAATGACTTAAATATAGTGTCTTGCTGTATGGGCGGCGTCCATGCGGTGCAGATTGTGACCTTGTATCATGCTGAAATATACAATGGTGGTTACTTTTGTTTCCATAGAAGGAGTGTTCTTGAATCGGCTGCATTTATCACGTTCGAGCATCGTGAGGTATCACGCATGTATAAGTGTCGCTTGAATATAAGGCTAATATTAAGACCCACACTGGTGATATAGAAGCATGCTGTTGGTATGACATATCAAATACTGTATAAGTTACTCCATCTGCCTTTTACTTGTTGCGGGTACCATTGATGGCTGGGAAGAGTTATGAGAGGCTATCGCTGGTTGCGTTGTTGCTTTAATACTAACTCGCCCTATGGATGCTGCAGATGCCAGGGTTGAAACTGTTAATTTGATCTCATATTGGGTTTTTGTTCTAGCTTATGGTAATGACATACAGCAAGATCATGCAGTCGTTGAACGTTTGTGACTTATATGAGACGGTATCGTAAGTTGCGAGGTAAAGCTCACCATGGTTAAAGCTTTTGTTTTATCATGGAAAACGAAATGTCCGTGGTTTGGAAGCTATACAGTTAGTCCATCTTTACTTGCCTCTTGTGGCCTCAACGACTGATATTACTTATATACCTTAGCATCCCAGAAATATCTAATGAGATATGCTGTTGTTTAAACAAAGTATACATAAAACATTTAGTTGAAAACATCGCCAGCCAACATTAAGGAAACGATCCATTCAATATAAAATGATGATGTTTTGCAAATGATACTACACCTAAAGTATATGTTCCCCATTTCAACAACCCAAGATGCCTTTCGTGTATCGTCGTCCATTACCTGTGATGATATGATAGCATGTTTTCATAATTACAGAAGGTGTATAATTACGTTTACATTATTGCATTTCTGTTAAAAAGTGGGTTTGTGCGACTATTATATGCAGCACTGCTTAATGTCCTCACAACTCGTTCTTTTTATATAATGAGCGTTTTGTGATGCTTGGTTGCGCATCGCCCTTCTATAATGTACCTCGGATTAAATGTACAATTATAAATCGAAATAAGATGCAATGTAAAACCAACGTAAATGAGATATCGCATTAATATCAGTACCAAACGGAGCTTGGGGGATAATTTCGAATGTGAATATGAAACTTCAGCTTTTATTTTCTCTGTAACTTCTTCAGGGACCTGTTACTTTACAATTATCGGGCGTGTATTGCGGACTTATTTTTTTCTGTATCCTGTGGATAGTTCCAGGATTCGTTGAATATAAGACGTAGACCTTACCACTACGGCGAAATGGCTACTTGGGTAAGACATGTTGACACGCATGATGCCAGTCCTTCTATGATAACATGAACTACCATACTTAAAAGGTCGCATCTAATGGCTTTCTCGGCACCCAAGTGGCTTCGACAGTTTGAAAGTTTAACCCACTGTATGCATAAAGTTGAGCACATGTATAACATTGTTTTATGTGGCTCGAGTTCAGTTGGAATTAACAATGAGACCTATGCCTCAGAGTAAACCACTCCCAGAACGACAGCCATATTGATGTTGTTGTGACTGACACAGTTTGTTTAGTCTTCGACAAGAGGTTGTCGTTAAAATACGCCAGAAGGACTCAGAATCTGGGTGGTGCTACTGTCAAGAAGACAACAATCCAATTCGAACGAGCAGCGAACTTATTCATTTATGATTCAGATGAGTACTTTTGCCACAGTAACCCATGGAAATCTCTGAAAAGTGAGTAAACGCACAATACAAGGATATCGAAACACCAATATACGGGACTGAGTGGAATAATGCTAACGGCAGTTACTATGAAAGCCAACGCCAGCTTCTTGATTGAGAGCACAGACCAGGTTTAAAACCTAAAAACCCAGTGTGTATATATACCGAGGTGTATTCTACTTATTATGATGATGGTCTTCGACTCCGCAAAGTACTAGCGTATGATTAATATTCCATATGGTACCAAATATTGCGATCTGCAATTCGGTCACACTCTACCACTCAATGCACGTTTGTTTTGCAAGAGATTGTTTATCACTTTGTAACTCAGGGGTCATCTTGTTTTGTTATTCTATTGGACGCATCTAATGCATTTGATCGTGTGAATTATGTGAAATTGTTTGCGCTTCTCAGGTAGAAAGGACTCTGTCCAACAATATGTAAATTACCCATTAATATGTACACACGTCAGAACCTGAAAGTCCGATGGAATGCTTCTAGCTCTGAGCCTTTCATTTTCACGAATGGTGTTAAGCAAGGCGCAGTTCTTTCGCCATTATTATTTTGTGTATATATCGATGAATTACTAAGGCGCCTTAGTGATGCTAATGTAGGATGTCACATGGGCCATCATTATATGGGTGCTTTGAGTTATGCTGATGATGTTTCACTCATTGCACCTTCAGTTACAGCGGCTAAGGCAATGCTTAGAATATGCGAGGAATACTATGTGAAGTTCAATTCTGCAAAAAGCCGGTTGCTTGCATTCAATGCTTGCGACAGTCCAGTACATTTAACACTAAATGATGAACTAATTGTACAAGAGAAATAAGCTGTTCACTTGGGAAGTAATATTGGTTATTGTGCGAATTTGATACATACTCAGCGTGCATGTAGGGATTTGATGTCGAAAACGAATATGATTATGTCTCGATTTGGATTCTGCAACTCTGTTGTTAGAAACTCACTATTTGAAGTATACTGTAGTAGTTTTTTTGGGTCGGCGATGTGGAGTTTAAGACCCAACCAGCTGGCCAAATTGTGTAGCGTTTGGAGGAGGCGTATTCGAACTATATGTAAATTAGAGTTCAGAATATGTTCAAAGTATTTACAATTCATATCGGGAAAATTGCCCCTTAGAAATCAATTGATGTTGCGCTTTGTCAATTTCTTTCATAAGTGCCAGAACAGCCCAAATGTTTTAGTATCCTATGTAAGTAGATATTGTTTCCATAGCAGAACAATTGTAAGCGATAATGTTCGAACAATAATGCATACCCTGGACATCAATAATTGTTATCTATTACAGCATAGTGAATGCATTAAGGACTTCAGCTATAAGATTAAGCCACCAGGTAATTCTGAATATGATCAAATTGCCATGCTCATAAAGGAGCTTATTTCTATTAGAGATGGGGATTCATTTTCAGTGCTTACCCGACAAGAAGCTGAAGCTCTGTTAAAGGACTTGTGCTTATCTTAACTGATTTATTTGCTTATTCGTTCTCGTATGTTTTGTTGCTGTTGTATCAAATAATAATTGTTCCTGTACACATGCTGTGCGAAAATAAAGATTATTATTATTAAATCGAGGGATTCAATTAAAGGAACTGTGGTGCTGGTTAAGGAACCTGCAGATGCTTACAATCAGAGCAGGACAACATCATCAAGACTTTCTGACGACAACCTGGGGAGTTCCCGATATCTGCTTATACACATGGGCCGAATATGTAAATAACTGATGGCGACAAGCGGAATGCATAAGAGCGTAATGAAAAGAATGGCAAACCTGGGTGTTGCTGTCTTTGCCACCCAAGAAGTTGAAGATTCTGGACATTTAAATTTGTGTTTACATTGATTTGAATGCGGCATTAAGCATCAAAGGGAGCAGTGTTATATTAAAGATTTCAAGGTTTCAAAAAATCGAAACAAAATTACACAGATTTGGACCATATAATGCATGATTATGTTACAATTAGTGGCTATGATTTATGCGTTTCTTCCGGTTGCCTTGCGCAAACTAAGAATGGATGTCACTTCATTAGATGCTTAAAATTCAAATAATACGTGTTTATTAATTTGTCAGCAGATAAAATACATTATCAGCTATTTGTGCGTATTCTGTGCATGAGACAGATTGTTTCTATTCACTCTATGGTACATGATTCGAATGCCATAGTTGATCAACAAGAATGTACAAAATATACTAATAGTTTTAATGACAGTCGATGTATTCAACATCTCGTGCTAGCCAAGTGTCATATGCAACTGTGTGGCCGATGCCACCTACCGCTTTGAAGTGCATCAGAGATTTCTCTGAAGTTTAACATAGACAAAGCACTACAATGTATCTTTTAATATATGAATACAAGAACGAATAAGATAGAGATGTGTTTGAATAATGTTTACATATCAAATCACCTGCATGAGCCATTTCAGAAAATCAAACCCTTGTCAGCTGATATAACTATGAAATAGGTCAACATACCTGATCTCATTACATGTATAAATCATCGCGACACAGACTAGGTATACATGAGCCATTTCAGAAAATCAAACCCTGGTATAACTAGGAATTAGGTCAACCTATCTCAGACGAATCAAGGCATGTATTGCGCGACAATGTTTTGCTTGATGGTCTCTTGAATGTTATTGAAATTGTGTAAGTTTACTTAGGAGTAACCTCAATTACAGCTGATCCCCATGTATTTGTGTGGAGCCGTAGGCGCAGTTAGTAAGTTGCTCTTTGTATGCTTGCTAAGCAATATTGAAAATGCCCACGAGTGAGCATACAAAAATAATTAACAGGTAATCAAATTAACTAGCTTGGCTCCATTAAGAGCATCAAGGGCCGAACATCTTTTATTAAACCAAAAAGCTTATAGCTATGCTAAGACGGCTTGCTTCGATTGGCAAAGTCGTGAGCCTTTCCATGAGAGAACAGCACACCCACCAATGATCATAAAGTGCATGGGATTGTTGTCTTGCGGTTTATGTTGAAGAGTGTTCTGTTTGGCATATTCAAATATTTCATTGGGCGGAAGGGCGAGTCATTTGATGAAACTACGAGTGATGAAGTGATAATATGTTTACCTAGCGCAAGGTATCTGCAGTTGCTTTGAAGCATATTTACACAAGAGGTTCACAGGGATACTCTTGGTCACCAACTCAACACCTGATAGCGCATAAACTCTTTAACCCATAACTCATGACATTTAAATCATCGCCATACAGACTAGGTATACAGGGAATTTCGCCTGCACAGAATGACCACTCAAGTTTAATTAACGACTAATTATCTATTTATAGCTAGTGTGCAAGAGGAACTCGTTTGCGTCTTGCGCCACAATCCTTCCTCTCGCTACGACTGACGCAATATTTTCATAAACGCCGTGAACTCTATTACAACTGTTTAAAGTCATGAAGCAGCAGGTAAAGCCATTTTGAATGAGCCCGGATGATAGCTAATGCATAATCTATCCACTCTGTTAGTAAACACAATGGCACAAATATCACGGGTTTGACAATAGCTAAACATGGTAAGATTTTGATCAGGATTATTTAATTATATTCAATTATTTCACGTTCATAAGGTATTTTGACCCATGCAAAATGACATCCGCTATCAGGGAAGAGAACCAAAATATTTTGTATTACCATATTAATTGTCTCCTCGATAGACACCTGCCAGCAAAGATCTAAACGACAAGTCGGGGACATGTAAACATTATTTGTTATGGCAAGTTATTGAACCGATCTGTTTTATATAAAATTATCCGCTATCTGGTCCCCCCGCAATGGAGGAGTATAGCTCCAATGCGAAGTAATAATAGCGCAGTTACATAAAGCTACTTTTAAGGTATACTTCACTATACCAAATACCAAACTACTGTCTTTTGTCAATAAGGTTTGAACATACACCTCACTACATGGATGGATGCATGCATTCGTAATTTTAAAACAATATATAAATAGCACTGGACATACATCAAATCAGCGTATTATGTCAATCTAGAATCACGCAAAATCACAAATGTGGGGAAACTTTTCCTTCACCCGAATGTGCTCATATATTTAAATACTTAAATCGGAAGGAATATGGTATGAATTATTTAGTTCAAAGTGATGTTGAATCGTATTTCAACTGCAGGGAGTGATCGTATTTTCATATCCGCTGCACGGGGCTTCACGACCTTGGGAAAACTCTTAAGTTTACGAACCTCATTGTCGTATATAAGATTGAAAAACATTAGTCTGTCAACATCCTGTCCTAGCATCTTGTCATCTGCAATTAGCTTAAGTTCAAACTGGACAACCGAAAGGTCGTAATGTGAAAAGGAAAAAATAGGGAACGGAACATTGTCAGCGACATGGACTAGCCTAAGGCATTTGTTTGAATAAATTTTCCACTGACTAAGCGAGTCCTTAAATATGGATGTGTTCTGACAGGCAGATGGACCTTCGAAGCCCATTAATGTGAATAACTAACTGATGACCAGAAATACTCTATTCACACCCTATTTGAAAGAGTGGCTGCTGTTGGCTGAAATCATGATGCATTACATTGGAGCATCAACAGACACGTCAGTTTTTTTTCAAAATATATGAATGGATTCGGCGGGCAATGTCAGTTGTTTGGTGATATGCAGTTGCATATTATATTCCAAACTTGCCAACTAGCGACGCGTGCCTAGGATATTTAACAATAGATCACGTGACGTGCAAATATCGCTATTTACCACACCCATAATATTTTTCTTTTGCGCTTTCATGCCAGTTACGAATATATAGGAAACATTGTCCAAAGCGATCTGACTTGCCAAAGTATTGAACACTGGATGGGGGTAGAGTGAGTTGGGTTATCCATGTTGACTCCGAATCAGAAGACAACAATGAGTTACTCGATAAGATCTCCTTAACATCACTAATTTCACGAAGCGATGTAATGGTCTCAGCCGATCCAACACATAGCTTTCCAATTGTAGTGCGGAGTGAATACATACATATATACATATATATATATATAAATATATATATATATATAGAGAGATATAGAGAGGGATATATATATAGATATATATATAGAGAGATATATATATATATATATATATATATATATATATATATATATAGATATATATATATATATATATATATATATATATATATAGTATATATAATATATATATATATATATACATATATATAATATATATATATATATATATTTATGCATATATGCATATATATATATATATATATATATATATATATATGTATAAATATATATATATATGCATATATATATGTATATATATGTATATATACTATATATATATATACATATACATATATATATAGGAATATATATATACATATATATATATTTACAAAGTCATGCATATATAGATATATATATATATATATATATATATATATATATATATATAATATATATATATATATATACATATATATATATATGTGTTTGTGTGTAAGTCAATATATATATATATGTATCAATACATATATATGTATATATATATATGTGTGTACATATATATAATATATTTATATATAATATATATATATAAATATATATATATATATTTATATAGTTATATATACGTCTGTGTACATAGATACTGCATTTTCGAGTTATACAATAAACGCTGTTTCGTCTTATAATTACGTAATAAGATTGCCATGAAGCTTTGAATAACATAACAGCTTAAAGAGACTGTTCAGTCACATATAAGGCAATCAGGGATCATTTCGTTAGTCCATTACTACGATTAACGCAGACGTAAGTAATGACATCTTCTAATTTGTGCCGCCGAGTTTACATGATGGAAGTTATGTTGATAAGTTTTTAACATTATTATTTGACTGGAAATATTCATGATATACTGTGGAGATTTGTTTTATTCAGTTATGTCGTTCCATCGATAACGGTGCCTCCCTAAAACCATGAACTACACGAATGTTAGCTGTAAATCATAACGCGCTCTGAATTTACCTCGCTAACGATGTGTATTCTTCCGCTTTAGTTACATAATGTAGATTTCATTAAATCTTCACTCATTCAAGTTGTGGGCATAATTGTGCACACATTAGACCGACAAGCAAGAAGGATAATGTCCGGCAACATAAATGGCGACAGCCGAAGTAAGGATCTTTTTTCTGAGACCACAGCGCCGTGTAGCGACTGAAAGTCCGAAAATGTAACATTTTTGGTTTCCAAGGTGCTGTTACCAAGCAGGTTGCTAGGCAATCACTTTTCTTATATGGGGCTGAACAGTCTCTTTAATGTAGAGGATAACCTTCTGTATATATATGAAATTATGTATATGTAAACTGATGTGAAAGGTCAAATATGATGCGATTGCATCTCTTTCAGTATCTGAGAGTTTCGGCAACTCTGCCTCAGTATGATGCAATAACTTTGTTACCCGCGCACAAATTTCCCAAATCTCTCACAAGCTATATAACTGGTACTTGTATAACACGAAATATGGTCTAGCATTATCAAAACAATAGTCCTCCATTTGCACGGCGGAAATTTACATAAATACGGCCAGGTCACCTGTAAGCGGGCCGGATGCAATTGACACGATTTTTTACTTATTGCAATCCTCTGTGTCATATATTACATAAATGTCGTTTCAATTGTATACTAAAGTTACCCTGCCTTTTAGTGTATGACAGTTTTGTTTTCTGTGCTATTACCGAAATGGAGCAGTAGCCCTTGACTGCGCTGCTAACGGATGCCCATTCGAATTGTACTTGTGTTGTATGTTTGGTATTGAATCCGTGTAACATTTATCACACCCACTTGGCTCCTACGACAACAGATGTCTCTCTATGCGAAGTTCAATTGCTTATGCTTTAAATGAAATATTATATATTAAGAGGTAATACTAATGATATATCGATTGTTATAAATTTACACGGAATATGCATGATTTAATATATATCAGGAAAAATTTTATTTTAGCCAAGGACAGAAAAGTTAATTAGGCCAAGAAACATGTATGAATTTGCGCGTATATGTCATATCATATTGCTACCATCTCTCTAGATAGCAATAAGCGTGCACGTGAGGACAATTATGCATTCACACGATTGCTTATTTCCTTCATGGGCCAAAATAGTCTCAGTCTTCATTATTTCTATATGATGGAGGACTACATCATCACTCCAATTTTATATGTTTATATAACGGTCTGTATAAGACAATGATTTACCGTCGTCAAATTGTTTTACACAAGTGTGCACTCATCAACGCCTACAACGGACATTGACATGTATTGTATCTGCACGGAAGTCCTAATGCATACTTTATGAATTTTACTAGCTCATGCTCGGCAAAGATTAAATAACCATATTATCAAATTGGCATCATCGGCATTGAATCATATATACAAAATATCCATTTTTTTTCCCCTTTGTGTTGTATTCCATTGGACAAGGGTTAGGAATATACGCTCACATAGTTATGACCTGTCAGCTATGATCATGTCCAGCTGTAAATATATATACATTATTTATTTCCATGACCATAGCTGATAATCATATTAGTTCAAATTTGGTTGCTCATGTCAACGGGGAAAATGAGTCAACAGTAAATAGAATCGAAATGGGCAATTTATGAGAACATCTATATGTATGCTTACCTTGGTGCCATATCTGAACACATTTTATGCAGCAGCTTATTTTTTAATTGCTTATAACATGCCAGATAAACAGTTTTCATGTATAGACTAAATTAATGATATTTAACCACGACGTTTCTGGTATCACATGTGGCGTTAATGCATAACGCTGACGACGATAGGCGAGGAGTTATATACAAGAAAATGGATCAAAACTGACTATGAGTGGGCCCAATAGAGGAAATATGTGTTTTCTACTTATGTATGCATGAAAGGCCAAATATATCTTAGGTTTTGGGATTGAGCATGTCAGGTTGCAGTATCTTCATGATGTTTATCAAGTAATGTGTGAGACATTCATCTTCATGCCAGGCTCGCAAGATATTCTATGTAGCGGTGTATATTACCACATATCGTCAGACATATTCAAACTATTGACCCATTCTAATATTGAAATTGTGTACCGATATGTGTAATCACTAAAATAACAAAAACAAGGTTCGGAAAGTTATTTCCGAGGTACGTGCTATGCACCTGCGTCCAGGCGAACTTACAGTTGTCGCTTGCCGTTGTCTGTTAATGCTTGCGTGTTAATCTGCCAAGGGGTGAGGAATAATACAGCAGAATAAATATATTCCATCGCCGCACAATATTCATTTACCAATCTGTAACATCGTTATATTTCCCTTAAAATTACATTCAAGATAAGTACACACATTTAGAATCATTAGAAAGGGATGTATAGGAGGATTGCAGGCGTTACGTTTATTGAAGAGTTTATCATGTAGATTGTAGTCATTAATGTACCTGTTTCCTGCATGTCATCTTCAGATGTAATACAATGTTGATGAATGCGTTATTCTATTGAACAAACTGAGGTGATCGGGGCTATAACAGTTTTATTAACTTTTTAACATTGCATCTGTCTGCATTGATTAATATCGCATTTAGACATGGATATTGAAGATGTGATGGATTTAATTTTAACATAATAGTTTTCTGGTGTGATACTTAAATGTTTTGCGGTACATTCACACCTGGCACCTATATGACTATTATGACTCGGTGCAAACAGCATAAGTATACCATAAAAGGTTCTTCTTCCGTGCGACATCATTTATTATGTCACTGGTCTGTATGTAGGAGTGAGGTTCACAATCGTGTAGGCGTGTTGGATGACTGACATCAGGAGATTCGAATACTGGAAGAAGTAAGTGTGTACTGGAAATATCCATCGGCCAAACCACAAGGACCTCTGACTCTTGGTGCATACAATTGACTCAAGATTGAGCAATCCCGATGAAGGGTGAGTCACGGATATATTATAGGTGAGACGGGTAAAGCATCCTTAACAACACCTTGCATGCACATTCAAAAACACGCTCATCATTGGGCAGATGTTTCCGCCATTCGTATCTTGCGGTGTACCATGACAAGATGTTTAGTCGCGTTACTAGCACAAGTGTTATGATTTAAGATATTCTCTGTGATGATGTTGTGGTGAAACGGGTTTTGAAAAGCGCACAGGCGTTACTCGCAATTGGCCATTTTCGTCTGCTATCTGACACATTTGCTTGTGGTGTAAGTGTTAACATCCCCAGGTTCTAGTTATGCATGCATAAGGCGTACCATTATCCCCAAACACCAGAGACGATTATGGGTCGGTGGCTACGTTGAATGATACGATCCATTGATCTTTGTGTTAAAAGCTAATAGGACTTTCTTCTATCTTCCCATTAGGACGATTACGCTCATAAAAGCCACTGAAACGTTTTGTAATTGTTGCCACGATGATAGTTTTCGTTCGATATCACAAACAATCAAAATTCTGTTAATTAAAACGGTTGTTGGCTTTATTTCAACGATATTGATCCTGTAAGCATCACTATATTACGGCAAACAGTCAATGGTACGTTTTTACATACACAGTTAGAACTCAATTATCGCTGCATTCTACACGTGAACATGGAAACATTGATAGCAATATAATATGCTGTTAATTTTGTATTATGAAATGGCACCTATATAGGCTGTAGTTTGGCCATTTGTGATCGTCAGAATGACTGAACCTAAGGTTTAATCACATTTCGAAATAAGTCAAGCCTCCAATTGATTCGGCGGATCATAAACCGATTCCTAAGCACTCGGATATTTCTGATCGAAATCGCTGCTTTGATAGCCGAGTGGGTTGCATATCTACGCTAATGAATGTCGTCGATTGTCAAATGTAACCCCACTTTGATAACTGGCCATCAAAATCCACATGGTACTTAGCATTTAAGTCAAGAACGTACTATAAGTGTTTTCCAGATTTTATTGCAATTGCTCTGTTAAGGTTAATGTATATGATAAATTCTACAAAGGTAAAGATCCACACTACCTTGGCTCACTTCCTTTAACTAGAAAAGCTTAGCTCACAATAGCGGCAATGTATTACAGCCATCTCGTCTCCCAAGCATCGACGAGCAGGAAAATTATCTAGTCGAAACAAATTCAACGAAACCACAGAGATATAAGTGTTTTCCCTAAGGGCATCCTCTTCAACTCGATTCATGAAATGTTTATGGCTATGTATTGCTTTTATGTAAGGGGGTCTATTATGAAACAATTTTACAGCGAATACAAGCACTGATTGATTTGACTTGTTTCCGCAATTTGAAAAACTTTCCCCGAGCACGTTGATTTATTATGACTAAGGTGTTTGAATTGAGAAAGTTAATGCTGTTAAAAAGATAACCCACGTTAGAACCGCAACTGTGCATGTGTGCATTTGTAAACCATTTCGTGATCGCAATGGCCCGCGGTATCATAATTAAATATATCCGTGTCAGCTGGAGGAAAGTTTAAAATCTTCTTGCACATATCAACATCAGGTAGACCTTAGAAAGCATAGTAAAGCCCCAATCCACAGGGAATATCAGTCCAACTCGACATTGACTAACTTGGCCATACATACATTCGACCATTGTGCTGCTGACATCAGATATATGCATAATTACATGCAAACTGTTGTTGCATAATATCATTTGCTATATCATTTGTTCATGTAGATTTGCTTTTCATAACAACGTTTATTTGACTATCATCATCTACTGATATATCCTAACCTTATGCTTACCTCTCTTATGTAACCCGAGGATGATGAATTCAAGCATGCGCACATAGGCTGAGAGATGTTTGGATATAAGACTAGTGGTGACTACAATAAACTACACCTGCGAACGGACATCCTCCTCCTGCTGTAATATGGTCTTGATCCAGCCGATAATGTGTAACCTTCCAACAAAGTAATTTAGTGGAACGATGCATATTGCTTCAATACAAGCAAACATATAAAACCTCCAAGACGATACATCAATGTGTTACATATAGGATGTAGACCTGGGGTGTCTTTTGAATGACAGTCTGGGAAATGAACGATAGCATAACTACATGTAGCAATCATATGCTAAGAAATGATATAATGATATTTACTCATATACGTTCTGCCATGTATCCTCGTCATAACCTTGTCAGAGTCACTTGCCCTCGGCTAACGACGCTACTCCAAAATATTTATATTACCTGCGACAGCCTTATCTGTATCCAGTAATGCCGTCATTTAGTCACAAAGCGATATAAAATTAACCTCGAATATATTTTTTACATCCTTGCCACAACACATCTACGTTGCTTTGATATGATGGGGTTACTTGTGGCGGTCTAGCAATACAATTATATATCATTTTCGGGCAGGTATTGCTTAACTAGGCCCCATTATGAACATGACAATAAGTATACTTAGCCCTATATCAGATGGATCAATAGACATTTGGAAAGCAGGAACATATTGGTGAGCAGATAAGAATTCTTGTTTGCGACTTGTTCTGTTTTTGGGAATCTTTCATAAGGGACATAAACATTGGCTGTGGTTCCTTTGCATAAGTCAAAGCTCCTGGATATAATCATTCTTTGTCACGTGAACATTTACATTTCATATTACAATAGCACAATATTATTGCCACGAAAGATATGAATCACATTGCGACGGCAGAATAAAGAACGTCTGCCTGCATTTAGCACTTATCGAGTAAATACTTTAAGAATTATAATAAAGCCACATATAAGCGGCCCGGATTGATCAATCACGATTCGTTTCAATTGTGTACTAAATAAACGCTGCTTTTCAGTGTATGGCTGTTTCATGGCCTGTGCAATTACCGAAATGGAGCCATGCCCCTTGTCTGCATTGTTAGTGGATGCCCGTTAAAAAGTCACTTGTATAGAAGGTACCTTATTGAACCCGTGTACCACAGATTGCATTTACTTTGCTCTTACTTGAACAACGGTCTCCTTAGCCAAGTCAAATGGCGTGTGCAGCTGAATATAAAGGGCTTCTATGTCTGAATAGCCATTTGTAGTATATGATGGTAGATAATGCTACATAAATTGTCAAGGAATAGAATGCATATATAGTGGGTTAGTGGGATGTTATTTGAACGACTGCAATTTTACAGCGTAGGTATCATATAATATTGCTAGCATATTGCTAGATAGCAATATATGCGCCGTAATGCTACCATTCATACACTCACAGCTGCATGTTTGCCTATTTGTTCAAATATTCAGTCACCATTTTCAGCATTAAAAGATGGCCGACGGTTTCAACAAAATTATTGCAGAACCATTCAATGGATTTTAAATGAAATATGGTTTGCAGTTGTTTCTACAAATTTGTGCTTTTATACGGCGGAGATGCATAGGTATTCGTGTTATATTGATAGATTGGCAAATGCACGTCATCCTGCAGTTTCCAGCGCAAGAAAGAACCAAGGGTATTTGCAGATAATATGTAATTATGGAAATATAAATTCACGCATTATGAATTTAACACCTCATGTTCGCATTAAAATCAATGAATCTAGGACCATATTACAGGCGGGCTCATCATTGTCAACATCTGACAATAGATACAAGATATATTTGGGTTCGCGATGATAAAGCATATAAATTGTTTGATCTACAGGACTGTAGTAACGTAATCTGCCTGACATTTGTATCTATGCCATACTTGAAGAATGCTCTTTTAGGTTGCCAATATCGAACAACAGTATAATGTAATCGAAACCACTTTATCCGATATACTGCTGTAGTAGAAATACTAGACAGCAGTAGCTCATTCGACAGCAGCAGCTCATTATCTATCTGTACCGAAGATTATGGGAAAACTGATCCAGCCAGGACTCTATGCATTTCTTGAAGAGTCTATGACGCATAATATCATTCATGAAACTTGTCCTGATTAAACCTACCATATATGTCTTAATCTGCTGTTTGCAATACATATGGTATATTAATAGCAAAAACGCAATTATTTTACAGACAAATAGTGCAAGAACAATACTAAAGCTTTAGTAATATATTGGAGGAGATCGAATAAAGCATAATGAAGGATTCTTAAGAATATCTGACAGGTTGATAATGTAAAGTGAAAAATATGTGCACTTCGAAAAGAATAGACTTAATTATTATTGCAGAGACGTTTTGCTTAAGGCAAGTGATACTTCATAAGTCTTAGAGTCATAACAATTATAAAGTGGAGGGATAGTGTGGAATGAGAACCTAATGCATCTAGCAACTCTCGCCAACAGTGAAACTCTGAAAAGCTCAATTAAGATCATTGGCTACTCAATAACCCAGGACAAATTTCGGCTGTTATCATTCAAATGAACGTGTTTTTCCGACCGTGTTAGTTGCTCTTCTTGCTGAAGAATGATCGCATTACCTCAGGCTGTATGTATAATTAAAGCAGCAACAAATTAAATCACGTATAAATGTTTATTATCTATATTTTTCTTTTCTAGCTAGGGATTTTTATCAATATTTTCATTCTTGGCAAGGCACAGAGTATGGCCTAGCACTGCACTATAGATACAGGAACGCCTTTGTTAAACCGACTTTCTGGGCTCAACGCTGACATATGGCACATTTAATGGCAGTTAATTCCCTTGTCTGAATCATCAGTTTAACGTCATCTTTTGTATTACAAGAGATACTACTCGCATATAACAACCGGTAATCCGCAATTTTGCCAATCATGTCCAAATACCAAAGAACTGTATTCGCTAGCAAACACTCATTTTGCTATTCAATTGCATCAACATGTAAGTGACCTGCTCAAATGATCGAACATGTGTCTGCAATAAAATGAAACTCTCCAACAAATTTTAACGGATGAGCGAGAAGTGAGCTATAATGACATTGTCTACTCAATAACCCAGGACAAATTTCAGCTTTTCCGACCCTGTAACGTTGCTCTTCTTGTCGGCTTAACTAAACTGTGTTAACACTGAGTGGAATTGTGTTCCATGGCTTATCCAATGTATAATTGGTTTGTAATTATTGATAACTCGCTGATTGTGGACGTGTAGTAAGGCTCAGATTATTTTACAAAACTTTCAACGTCACTGGCAACTTTCTGTATTGTACACACACGCGTTTTGCGAGGTGCTCCCGGATACCAACAGCATTCACACGATTCTCTTCTGTGACGGCAAATAAGGCTTTCACGCAATCTCGGAGGCTATGAAACTACTATAATAGGAAGAGATACATTATTATGCTATTACAAAAAAAACTATGTGGGCTTGCTAACGTTATTTATTGCATGGCACCCTCTTCTCAGCCAATCAGAGGTCGAGAAAAAGCTTGGTCTTTTTCCCATATAGCCTCAATCTCGCAGGTTGCAGATTAGAGAAGGTCCCTCAAAGAGCACCACAGCTCAAATGTTGCAACACTATGGAGGTGTTTAATATCAGATACGCCTTGCAAGTGTTATAACGGGAATTTCTCAAAAGTCATTTGCTTATTAGCCGTTAATCTGTTTGCGTGTCGCTCATCGGAAAGTCACGGTATTAGCCCATTTACCTGGTTTCTCGTTGAGACGCGAAATCAAAACATCGGCAAAGCCCGACAATATCACTGGGTTGTCCTGTCTAAGGGACAAACTCGGCAAGGATCAAGTACAGAAACACTGACACGACTGTATCTTTGGTTATACTGAATAAGAAGCTTTGAAAGTTAATTCAAGAGTGAAAAGTTATATGAATAACCGAAAACGCAACCAGACATAAAATTTATGTAATCAAACATTCAAAGAAACGCTACTCACAGAAATTTTATTTTGAAATAATCCACAAAAGTAATCTTCAGTTATTCTGATTTATATTAACGTATATGATTCAGCATCTAAATGGCCGCAACAGATCTAAACTAATACCTTCAAAACGTCAATGAAAAACGACTAAACCAAGGATTGAAGCCATTTAAGCAACCTTCTTCAATAGAAGTGGTAGTGACGTTATAATCTGACACTCACCGGACGCAGGTCCTTAATATTGGTTGTTTGACCTAATTTAATTACAGATTAAAAAATTCCGCCAGGGAGGAACCGATCTTATCTGACTCTCGTCCACAAATGAGCCTCTAAATGAAAACAACATCAGCCTCCTAGTGATCCAAACACAACCCTTGTGTAATTTCCGTCACGGTAGCTTAATATGCACGGCGATCATACGGTGTGAAGTTGCGCTTGATTATTGCGTGCAGGTGTCATAGCGATAAGTACGTAACAGCATGATCACGCGGGTGATATGGGAAAAGAACACGCGTATCCATATCACCCACGTGACCATGCAATAACTAACATGCATGACACAGGTGGTTGTACTAAGTCAAACATAATGATATACAGCGCGTCCAGATGATCTGTTCACAGCATTACCGAGGGTTATTTTTTACTCTCAAATACTTGTCAGGGCAACCACACCGATATAATAGAATGCCATCTCGGTAGTATTCATGGGTGTTTTTGAGACGAGAGTGAGGTGTTTTTCGCTGTAGATACAGCACAAAACTCAAGACAGGTTTGCCAACGTGGATGAGTTGGAAGAAACAACGCAAACGAAGCAAAGTTATATTCAATTTGTCCAATAACATGATTGTAATTATGAGTTTATTTGGGTTTATTTGCCACCATTGTGATATTCAGCAATGCAGCAGTGAGTTGTAAAATTTTTTACACAGGTTGTTCGCTTGGCACCCACCACTAAGTTTTACCATACATTGAAGTACAAGAACACGCGGTCACGATATTTCATCTTGCAGTTTATACGTTTGCCGTGACAACTGAGAGTGAAAATCTGGGTAAATGCCCTGACTGCTGTTCTATAATTCAGCTTCCTGTCAGTGATTAGATCTGGTAATTCAAGTATATTGGTACATTGGTGGCATTGCAAACTGAATACCCAACAGGAGGCAACAAAGGCGGAAACGGAAACAACTATTTCATTATATGTCTGCAGTAAGAGAGTGGTTTCTATCACCTTACCATAGCACACATGAACGTGACATGTAGTTTTATTCGGTTACCGGAATTCAGGTGCCATAAAGTGAGTGCACGATATTATTACATATATATTTATGTGGTGCAGGTATGTATTCTGTCACATGTGTAGTCTTCATAAGATTAGACAATATACAGTAATAATATGATTGTGATAATTACCCAGTTCGTCTATGTGGTGCACTCACTCGCATTTAGCATGTTAGATAAGTTGTAGTATATACCATGAAGTACCAGATAGATTGTCATTTGGCCGAAGATATATCCTCCGAGACAAATTGCCACATTCAACTTCGAGGTAAGTATACCTGTCGATGTAGCATACATTAGGGCACTCATTCCAGACAACAGTTCTGGTGATCTGCTGTCAGTAAAGAACGATACATATATCATTCCCAATTGTAGAGTTG
This sequence comes from Urechis unicinctus, assembly GCA_034190875.2. Taxonomy (NCBI): domain Eukaryota; kingdom Metazoa; phylum Annelida; class Polychaeta; order Xenopneusta; family Urechidae; genus Urechis; species Urechis unicinctus. The sequence continues at coordinate 29,837,863 of CM067344.1, forward strand.
AGTTTATATTGGTTAATTATTCAATGCAATGGCCATATTCGCACACAGTAGAACACTGCTTGGTGGGGCACGTTGCGGGAATCTTAATACAGTCGCCAAAATCAATGATTATAGCTTTGTTGTGATAAATAAGTCCACTAATGCCAATAGAGCATTAATGGACGTAGGAATAATCTATTTGAGTGGCAATGAACAGTTGACGAACCTATCATGTTGCAAAATAATAAAACAAAAAATTCAGTGTGGACGCTCACTTGTATTAAAACTGCTGATTTATTTGTTATCAATGTCCACGATGTCTAATTTATGAGCATTGCTATTATATCCACGTGCGTTTACACGTAATTGGTCCGGCGGAGGCACTTAGCGAGCCCTCTTAGTCTAGCTTATACGCTCTTTGGTTTTGTTTCACCACCTCAACACCTAATAGCACATTTTCTATTAACCCTTATCTCGTGAAATTTTTCATCACTGTCACGCTGTTTAGGTATATAGAAACTTCTCCCTGTTCTGAATGATTATTAAGGATAGGCTTCGCTTATAGGTTTTGTTATAGTCTCCATGTTTGTAAGAAGGCTGTTGAAAAACTGCGTGCAAATTCGAGGAGAGACTTATCAGGTGCATGTGGAACTCGTTTGCGCCTTCCACTTGCTACGACTGAAGAGTTCTTTCTTAAACGCGAATAACAAAAACCTTCAGAGCGCGTGATGACGATTGGTAAACATCAGGATGCAAGCGCAACGACACTTTGATATAGTCAGCGATGCCCAAGCGAGTTTCATTTTAAGCCAATCAATGCGACAATTGTACGCTCGAAATCCAAAAGTACGAATCTATGTCCGAAAATGATTGGTAAAAATCAACCAGTAAAATATGAAGATTCAGAAATACTCATGTCAAAGGGAAATATCTGTTTTGCATATAAAGATGGTTGCCTCTATCCGCGTGTTGATGTTAGAGGTCAAAGGATAATACATCGGCGCGACATTTTGTATAATGATTGAGAGCTGATTACAAGTTAGTTAAAATGCTGCGGGTATTGCAAGAAATGATACATCAAAAAACGGGCGCGCAGCTTGACTTCTGATTACAATACCAACCTCTGCGGGTAGGAAGTTCCTTACCAGGCCTTGGCAGTCCCCTGTCCATTTGCTAAGTAGTGCGACCACTAAGATTACCATTAAGCTAATGACATATATATATGCATAATGTCAATTGAAGCAATGTGAGCATTTTGGTATGTGCGATGCTAACGTTATGCTGACACCCTCATATAGTGTCTCGGTTACATGATTATCTGCCATTCACTTAAACATTGAATGAACACATGGGTCTTAATTCATGCTTTTTAACACATCGTTTCTGTTTTCTGTCACCTATTCGCAGGTCACTTTTTAGTCATCCTCTTCTAGGCCATTTTTCCCAACCTCTCAAGCCAAGAGTGTGCGGGCCAAGTATGCTTTAACTCTAAGTAAGTAAGATTGCAACTTATGTGCAATGAGCAAAGTTAAGAGGAGCCGACCACTTAGTGTAAGAACGGCTTTTTATCTTGTATTTGTTATGAGCAGAAGCCGACGAGAGAGCCAGTGGTGTCAACGGTTGTTGAATCTATCTGCAAAACACCATGTTTACTTTTTCTCCGTGGCAAATGTATCTATATTCATTCAGAAACGCTTTTGACAATCTCCCAACATAATTATGATGCGTGCTCCGATGATTTATATCGCGAAGTGTTTGAGACTTTGGCGAAGGGCTCCTCTCCTCGCTCTGCTCATTGCAACTTGTAGACAATAACTTTGATAACTGAGTCGTAGATTATCGCCTTTCCCAGATATGTCTAACAGCTCCCTTTACAATGGAATATTTAACAAAACGCTTTCTAATTTATAGACTTTAAATATTCACTAAGTCGCTTTTGTGGAAGCTTTTATGATAATGGTAATTCATTGTTGCCATAATATTGCTCTGAAGGGACGACTGGTCCCGATGATTAGGAGAAGTAACAAATACAAACAACAGGTATATGAACTTTATAGATTTTAAAACATTATACATGAAACTTCTTTCCATGTGAGAGAGCAAACAAATTGGTGCCAGGTGTTCTCACAGAACATCACATAATAACAGGTAATCCAGCCATTCCAGACAGCGTCATTTCAGCTTTTACTTTTCATAATATGCTCAGAACATGCGTCTGCTGTACATACTTATCAAATTCATTGACTGTGGCGAGGGTATAGCCTTGAACCTTGACCTGTTAAAGACCATAACGGCATATTGACAATATATCAATATCACGTCATGGTGCCTGTTACGCCACCTACTCTCTGTACTGCAATTTTTGCTGATTAGCATGATGGATAGCGGTTCTGGTAACTCCTTGTCAAACAAATAACTAACCTACCTTAACCAAAGTCATTAACGCTAAGTAAACATATATCTACTACAGCGCAGAAAAATATAGCAACTACTCTGATTAGAGATACTTTTACTGAATTAACACGGCAACTACGGCAACTTCATTCCATCACATACAAGACTGCGTTCACTGCACGACACTACGGAGCTAACGTGGCCTAACTGTAAACCCCAATCATACATTGTATGAGGTAACGTGACATTGAGGTATAGTTATATAGTATGCAGTATTGATTAGTCATCTGACATTGATAGCAGAATGTCTCCAACGCATTCGAGCACTGACAATAATATTAGGCTATCATTCAGCAAACGTTGCAATGGGACAGTAAGCATGCAACCATAAAAAGCGGGAATTAGGGAGTTATTCCGGTCGATTCGACGGTCCATGATTTTGATCAACATGCAAACATAAAATGCTTGGTGGCTACAAACACGCAAATGACAACATACATCAGGGCTGAATGGGAGTTAGGATGGTCTGTTGAGTGCCAAATTCATAACAAACCTACCCTTCATCATAACGTACCCTCTCAGTCATCAGTTGATGGAGTAACCCCCAACAGCTTATATTAATTATACGCCCCAGTTTCCCAGATCCACAAGTGACCTACATGTCACCTGCCACTTCCCCCCTCTCCTCATACATACCCCATATTCCAGAGCCACATGACCTTCCTGCCCAGGCAACACCCGTTAGCCCCAGCCCTCACAGACCTGGCTACAGCATGTCCCATGAGAATTGGGATGGCGTGCCTTAGTCGTTGAGGGAAGCAACTTATATTTCAAAATGAGTTCTCTCCTGGCCTCCGAGCTCAACACTTCTCTCTCTTAAGTTTAGGCTAAGTTACATCTGAAATTCGAAAGTTGAAAACAGTTAAATAAAGTTCAAGTTGTTATTAACCCTACATCTGGAGTTCGATTCTTTTACTTACTACAAGTGCGTAGCGTGAGCATCTCTACACCACGGATCACGTTACGACACATGGTGGAGAACCCATTCGATTCCGGCTGCCAAATTGTGAGTACATAATTTAAGATTTTCTTTGATATCCTGATTTTCAATTACAACTGCGTGAAATGGAAGGTATTCTTAAAAGAATGCATACTGAATGTATTGAGCTGCCCGAATTGTTAAACGACGCTGAACGTCGCAATGCAAGCTTGAGGGTGGCCTTAAAGAATGCTAATGACAATTATGAAGCAGCCTGGTTGCGGGAGAGATACTTTGCGCAGGAATACCAGCGATGTCGAGTGGGAGACGCAATTCAGCGTCAAATTGCTCCTGATATCATAGAGTGGCGTGAGACGGCCATCCGTGAATGTATTGAGTATGCTGAAGAAGAGACCAGGTTGCGTGTAGCATTCAGGGAAGGCATTAGATATATTATGTTGTTGAGAGAAGTGTTGAGCTCGGAGGCCAGGAGAGAACTCATTTTGAAATATAAGTTGCTTCCCTCAACGACTAAGGCACGCCATCCCAATTCTCATGGGACATGCTGTAGCCAGGTCTGTGAGGGCTGGGGCTAACGGGTGTTGCCTGGGCAGGAAGGTCATGTGGCTCTGGAATATGGGGTATGTATGAGGAGAGGGGGGAAGTGGCAGGTGACATGTAGGTCACTTGTGGATCTGGGAAACTGGGGCGTATAATTAACTCCTCATACATACCCCATATTCCAGAGCCACATGACCTTCCTGCCCAGGCAACACCCGTTAGCCCCAGCCCTCACAGACCTGGCTACAGCATGTCCCATGAGAATTGGGATGGCGTGCCTTAGTCGTTGAGGGAAGCAACTTATATTTCAAAATGAGTTCTCTCCTGGCCTCCGAGCTCAACACTTCTCTCTCTTAAGTTTAGGCTAAGTTACATCTGAAATTCGAAAGTTGAAAACAGTTAAATAAAGTTCAAGTTGTTATTAACCCTACATCTGGAGTTCGATTCTTTTACTTACTACAAGTGCGTAGCGTGAGCATCTCTACACCACGGATCACGTTACGACAGGTCATCCTCATGTTCAGAGCATTTTTTTATTTCAAGTTATAATTAAATGTGAAGCCATGACCTTCTAATGATACGGTGTAGAATATCAATTTAAATCTACATAATTGTGATCAGTCAGATATTGTGACATGATATACTCGGGATGCATCTTATTACAATTGGGCTATTCACACTTTTCGTCTGCAGATCTGATTTTAATAAGGCTCATTATTTTCAAATTGTTTGCCTGGAAAATCGCTCATGATGTAAATGAATGTCAGCTGTGTATTGCGTAGATCAGAGAAGCGAGATATCATCCTTTGTCACGTGTGTATTAACTTTTCCATTTACAATAAAGAATTTTGATTGCCATGAACGTATGAATAACATCGTTGCATTATATACTTTTGTCATAAAGCAACGAACGACTTGATGTAATGGAGAAGTTTATAGCAATAGAGTAGTTTATGTTTAACAAAAGGATATATAACTGTATGTAAAGACGGTTAATAAAACATTGATGTACTGGCCGTGATACAAACCGATGTAAAAGGTTCTCATGTGTTTGCCTTAATTGATTACGTGACTTTAAAGGTGAGGCGAGTCAAGGCATGTACAAAAATAAATGTTTGTTCCGCGTAAGTGGAATAGTCACACCATAGCAGATCAATACCATTTTGCTGCACAAGGCATTTGATAGACAAATGTAACAATGCCATTTTAGCCTAAGTATGCTGTATTTAGTTAATTGCACACTCAAAATGCAGCAAACTCCCTTGGCTGCCAACTTTCTCCCTAGCGGAGCACAAGCGATGATCCTTAGAATAGAACATCATACATAAAGAGGTATCACTGTATTTCGCTGCAATATTTATTGGTGGCATTTTGCAATCATATAGCTAACATTTTTGCTAGATAGCAATATGCGCTTGAGTGCAGCAATTCACTCGATTGCTAATTTGTTTAATTGGCAAAAACATTGAGTCATCACCTGCAATATCACTTATATCGCGGAAGGCTACAACATAGCAAGCAGCAGTTTTACTTTTATATATAAAGCGAACAAATTACAACGGCCGATAATTGCGCAGCAACTTTTATTGTATAAGATGGTCTAGCAGCTAGAAAAGTAAAATATTTCTGTACTCACAACCTCAATAGCAATAAATAATCAAATAGAGTTATACGCCGCAAAGTTTGGTGAGGCAGTGTGAAATAGATATGTATTGCATATTCAATATATTCCAGTTACCACGTACGTATTCAGCAAAGCTGCGTCTATATATTATCCTCAATTGTAGCGAACACTTCATGCACAACATAGTACATGCGTTTATGAACCTGGACTACGCACAACATCGCAAATAACACATGTATCAGCAACAAAACCGCTCCACCAACCATTTCAACGAATATAAACCGATACTCAATCAAAACGTTATACAAAAGGCGGATCATACACGTGCACACCGTGTGTATCAAAGATTACAAATAGAATTTCCAACCATAATAATTTATCTTGTCATTGCCTCCCTCCTCACATCCTAACACCGCATTGGGCACGACGTCTATCAACATGGAACTGTCAATTCACAACCAGAATATCTTATGCAGGCACATATGTGAAGATGGGGTCAGTTTAAGCTACTTTACTATTTCAATTGCTTCTAGCCTTCGCATATCAGGTTATTTAGGTTGCTTCACCAATGACATCTAGCACAGGACTTGTGATGGAAATATTCATTTCCAAATAATGCAATTACAAAAATATTACAAGGCACTGATTAAATCAATAGTAGTATCTTTGCCATAGGCTTTGAGGGCGACGTGTTATCATCATGTCCACATTAACATGTTTTGCGTCAAATCTCGGTTCATGATTTGTGACACGTACTACATTATAGCATTGATATATGCCTAACATTATACTCTGAAATCGGCTATAAAACTAACCATGTACAGGTAATATGCAAATTCAAATATATAAGACTAAAAACAAACCCAAAGTGTGTCAATATTGATGACATACGTATCACCACTTAAAAACAATTGACATGCAGCATCATCAAAAAAGCCAATCTAACAAATAAGTATGAAATATGCGTAACATATAGTAATGTTCTTAACCCATCAATCAATCTGGGTTCGTACGACTGATTTCCTACTAGCAAATCTGGGTTAAGGATTAGTCACTCATCCATCATAGCTGAGACTAGTAATCTTAACTTCATTCTAAAATCATACGGAGCAAATATCTAAAGCAACACAATACATAACGTTTTATCAATTACACAATCAAGCTAGTTTGTTTTCTTAAGAATAACTGATTACTCCGTAAGTTGCTGTATCTGTAGTGGTGGGCAGCAACATAATTTATCATGTTTGGATAACATTCGTCCGCCTTCTTCAACCCTGTTACTAACAAAAGTGCTTAGCAGTGTTGACCCGATTGTATCGAAATTTCATACTAGAGTAACAAAGCTTCCAATTAGAGCAACGTGTTACTGCCTTCCTTACACTCAAGCAATAATACGGCGGACGAGCATTATCTATTAGAGACGGATTCAATTAAAACACAGTGACAAGAGTGCTCTTCCCACGAGCATCCTGTTAAACTAAATTATTGTAATGTGTAAGGCCATAAAACTGTCTTTCTTTTGTGTGAGGGGCCTAATAAAAAACAATTCAACAGCGAATGATTGGTCTAACCCACTTCCGGGATTTGACAAGCTTTCTCCGGGCGCGTGGGCTTTGTATAGCCACTTGTGTTCAATCAAACATGGTAATGCCGTTTAATAATCAACCACATTAGATTAATCAATTATTCACGCCGTTGGTCATGATTTCTTACTAAAGGCTCATTGAGATCGTCTGCTTCTCTAAATCAAGCGCCAATTTGGACAGATATGCATTAAGCATTTGTAAATCCGATATTCTAATGTAATATATGTATGTAAGCCGGAGTTAAAACAAAATCACGACCAAAAGTCATTCCAGAGCTATCCTAATAATCTTGTTATTTTTTAAATGAGATTATTTTGGTGGTCGATACTCAATATCAATTTTCTATTTGAGAGCATATGCAAGACATACCGTCAGCACAGAAGGTCAGCATGCGACCTGGTCTCGCCTGTCGTCGCTGCCTTTTTTCTGAGGCTTTCTGTCGCTTAGTTTGACTGTCTCCAACGTAGCTAAAGAGAGTCGGTATAGCTTCATTTCGTAGCCTAGGTTTCTTAAGAAATCCTAGACTTTTGTGCAGCTCCGAATCAGTCTCATAAGCAACATTCTTGAAATGATCAGAACATAGAACTGCCGTGTGGGTCGGCATCCAGTCTACATGCTTGACTTTTGTCACCTATATGCGGCGCAATTTGCTGTCTCTCGAAACCAAAAAAACTCACGCCTGTCTTCTCAATGTTCCGACAACCGAACGCAAAACAATAAGGCATTATCCACACCAAGAAACGCACCAGACCGTGAAAAAAGAAGATTAAGACACACAGCCGTGAAGGCTGAAGATGGCGAGGATTGTTCGCGAACAGCGCGTGTGACGTCATTGTTCGGACATTCTCAAATGCTATCGAGCAATATCTTGCAGATTTGACATGAACAATGTGCATCTCTCAATAATATTTTAAGAGAACAAACGCACATGCAGTGAACGGGAGTCACGTATATTCATTGAAACCTTTGAAAACGGTTAAATCTCCTATCAGTTGTAATTAGCAAAATATTTTCTTTCAAGATACAAAATATCACCGAGCCAGGTTATCATATGGCTGAATGTGAAAGGCGCACAAAGCACTAACAGGGTCATTGAGACAATGACTTTGTCGCACGTTCGTGCGGTGACTTGAGAATATCAACTAATTTAGAAGGCATTCTCAACGGCGATTTGAATATGAACAAATAACACTTTCAAATTAATAACGAGAGGCACGTTTCTACATGCATGAGACACATTACCACGTGGCATGTAAAAGTCGCTAATCCCAGTGCCAATCACAAGGCTAACAGGTACGACAGAAGCACATCAGTAGAAACCCTAACAGCGCACTCTGGCGCACTTACATTCACACACACATTAACAAGCAAAATGATGCACATGAACGCCCACATGTACATGCATTTTGTTTTTGCAATCAAAATGTCATCACAAGCTTCTGTTGTTGTTAAAACTCACGAAGTGCTCTCGTTCTCCTAGGACATATCAAGGATTGACGCACTTGTGAAAACATAATATATTAACATATTCACATTCCAATAATCAGCAAGTTTTGAATAGACATTTGTTTAGTAATATGATTTGCCTATAGACTATCGAAGGGACTTCACCTTATTTATAGTAAGTTATAACATGTTACTGATTGCTAAAAGCAGCATTAAGCATATGGTATTCCTATATGTCATCTTTGAACTTAAAAGAATGTGTTCTCGTTTGCTTCTGGCGCAATGGTACACTTCGAAGCAACTATTTATGGCTCAAAGCAAATCATGTTTCTTATCTAAAGGTATTCTATGCCCAATTTTGCTAGTCATATAATACAGTTCGAATGTTGTAGTTCAAGGCGGGCTTAATGCCGAAGTGTTATCTGCTACCCCAAGCTGAACCTCATTAACAGAGCACTAAGTAAAAAAGATAAATTCCTCTTATACACACAAAATGTGTGTTATGCTAAAATCAAATAAAGGCAGTACACAATTTGTTGCCCTTTGCCAGCGCGGTCATAGCCAATGACATATTGCACGGAATCTGCAAATGTCACTCAGCTCTCTCGTTTTTTTTAATGTGCCAGAAAGTTTGGCAATTACTTTAACATACTATCGTATGACCAAAAGATGCATACTTTCAGTTGCGTATCGTTGTTAACGGACTTGAGCAAAGGCCACGAGATTGACAATATATATGATTGAAGGCGATCCCATAGCTGGTTGAAATATCCATTCTCAGCTAACTTGTAAAACGTATGCACAGCTTGGTGATTGCATACTCTTTAAATCAACGACCATGTCGAAGTTGGTCTCTCATAGCCACTCAGGGATTGATAGTAATGTGCTCTTTTATCCTGCCACAATACGTGTAATGCATCAATAAGGAAGGAAAGCATGCAAAGCCAAGAACAAATGGCTCCGTAAAACTTAGAAACGTAGAGATGTCCTAACAATGCGGCTCTAGGACCATGTTGACCAAATTAATCATCGTCATTCGGTGTTTTTACGGGTCAACAACATTGCATCAAGCATGTGCATCTTTATCTGCAGATGGAATTGTATGATTGGTTGCATCTGGCTTGATGCACTGGGTGTCTACAATATAAACTTATAAATGATAAGCAATAAATGGCTTTTTGTATAGACAACAGCATATTGCGCATCATATTGTCACTGATGACATAGCTCTGATAACGCGAAGCATGGTTGATTATAGTTGAGTTTAGTTTCTGCAACTTACATCGCTGAAAACGGTGTTTTCATCATGAAAATACCATTAAGAAAGATTTGATGATAACAAAAAATCCACGGAATTCAGGGGACATAAATATTAGCAGACATGGGTAAAGTCTCATTTTTAACAGCAAACAAGTACAGTGTCCATCTGCCAATTAGTGCCATACCAACATAATTATGCAATCGAGCCCTATATTATTTGAACCAATTGTCTTTGACCAAATCATTTTTCCGCACGCATTCAGATAGTGACAGTTAATTTGGTTTATACGCAAACATAAAAAGCAAATGGCCACCCAGATGAATCGGAGATCGAAAGCATAGGGGTTCAGCAAAGTGCATTGTTGATGACTTGAGTGATTACTTGTACGTTTTGTAAACATAACACAGTATATTGTGCCAATTAAAGCACATACCATAACAAGCAATATGCAAGCCCACATTATATTTATATTCGGAATGCTGGTAGAAATCTTAACTGTTATACCAACATATGATGTTTTTGCTGAGTTAATTTAGTTCCAAATAATGGAAATAACGTTTGCAGCCTATCTGTGCTCTTTGTCACGTCAAACATGGTAGAATAGCTTCAAACTGATCAACAATCTCAACGTCCATAATAAAAGTATGAAACAAAATTAATATGATACCTTTGAAATGATTTTGTTGTCGTAATAATTCATTAGAGGCATAAACACGTGTTAGCGGTGCCTGCGCACAACATTACGCCTAGTCCTGATGTAAACGACAAATGGTCTATTAATAGCCAGTATCAGTGTAGATTCATCACAAACAAAAACATCATGATATCGTGGTTCATATTTCGGTCTCAAACTAAAGTACACAGTAATGGATATGTTTTTATGTCGCATATAGACCTACACAGAAAAGCATCTATTTCTGCCAATGACTATAAAAGTTATTAGGATGCGGGTATAAGTCACGTGTGGGAAGTTTGAAAGTATTGTCGCAAACGCAAAAACGGATAATAACATCCGGCGGAACAAGAAGTAGTTTCGGTTGGTGATGGCCAGTAAACCATAAACATACCTAAAGAGGCACAGTTACAATAGTGACTTTGCAATATTAACAACAGTCAAATGCTAATTTTAACATCTGGCTGCTTCACAGGCAGTATATTAATGGTCAAAACTGGATTGATTATCAATGACTTGCTGTATACCACTACAGCTGATTGTATTCAGCATAGCATTCGCAAACACAGCAAATGTGCCCAGCCTGGAGTTACATTATCTGTGCGTGTTTGCTTCGAGCTGACAGTTCAAAACAAGTCCGCCTTAAGAGAACCGGCCGATATGTATGCGAAACGAAATCATAATGACACAAAATAAAGACATTATCAATAGACAATGTGGAATTGGTTTGCAAATTTCAGGTGTGCGTCGATTGGATTTATCCTGGAAATAGGAATGCGTATTCTAAATCTAGCATATGAGATGTCATGTGGCGTCATTTGGGATCTTTATGTAACCGCCTAAACAAAGCTTCTTTGATATAGCGAATGCACCCGATTCAACAGTATTCACTCAGTACTGAAGACCGCGACCCAAGAAGGCTATTCATAAACGCATGGCACGCATTTCGTGACATGCACAATCTTACCGGAAGATTATCAACGCTTTGTGTTTGCCAAAGATTTCCATCATTCGATACGTGAACCAGCTTTTCTCTTTGATCTGGTTTTACATAGCTTAGTCCGCTCGCCAGATCAATAGCTGGGTCTTGTTCTGTCAATATTTAATTATACTCAGCACATAGCGATCTGGCGGGATACTTGATCTTAATAAGTCCGAATATAAAAAACAAAGCGTTTATCGCTTGCCATATATGGGATAAATTCACGTCCCGTCAAAAAAAACGCAATGAACTTTAGAAAGGCCATAATCAAATCTGGGGTCACCGATTGGACTCGATATTCAGCATATCATTGCTAAACGTAGTAGGGAACTTGTCGTTTTTCAACACAAAATTTTGATGATTGTTTAAGCTTGCATACATATACATTTAATTTTGGGGGTACGATGAATCGGTAACATTTACAACAGATATCGTGCGAAATATGTATTCATCTATTACCAAGACACAGTGCAATCTACAATACCAGGCTTAATGAATTCGACTAAATATGTGGTACCATTATAATAATATTGATTGTAGTAAAGTGATGTCTATACGCAGGCACAGTTCCTCAATGATGATTATAAAAATGTTACCTACACATAACATGCTTTCGATAAAGCTTGCTCAATCATTTGACAGGAATTGGCTTAACTATCGTATTACATATTTATTTATTTTTGTAATTGCATTCTTTGCTCCTGGTTTACATATCGGCAATTAAATGCATAGCGTTTTACGTCGCAATGGTAAACATGCAAATATAAAAAGAAAACAAAAAAGTCTGCTGAATCATTTGAGTCGGAGATCAAAAAATGAGGTAGGGAATGGAACATTATAGTGCGTTCGTAATAACAGCGTTGCTAAGTAATATATTAGATCAGAACAAATCATATAGCACCTAGATATATATTTTTGTGCAGCGATATTCAAACCATGCCATACACAGGTATGACTTGGGATGAGGGGTAAGATTTTTAGCTTTTCAGATTGAAGATTAAAGATGTTCCTTTTGTTTACATAGAGGTTTCTGTCATCAACAATAGATCATTCAGTAAATAATCGTATCTCACCTTTGCGGTGTTGTTTTACTCAAGAAAGATGAATTTCTAGGCTTAACCTTCAGGCTGGTCTTGACTTTTACTTATTTAGATGTTGATGAATTTATCACAAAGTTACCAGTATATAAATCCAGCTATTTCTCGTCGCGCAGGTTGTAATTGAAATTGTTTTGCCTGCTCAGGGAACAGATAACTTAAGTGACAGTAACGAATCACAGCCTGAGGCGTCACACTCAAGCACTGTGAATCATGAAACTTTCCAGCTTGCTCTCATTTGTCATTTGGGGTGCAGGCAAATGTTCAGGTATGGGAACTGCATGATTATATTTGAGGAAATGCATTGACAGGAATTGCTTCTGTTGTATTTATCAATGTGTTTTTTCATTTGCCAATTGTAAACCTTGACATCCTTTAAGGCTGTAACGAACGAAATTATAGCAAACCTAATGTATTGATAACATTGATGGCTGACAAGTCCTTACAGACACAAAGGTCGATCTTTCCTGGCAAAAAAATATTCCAGAGGTACCCACGATTCTGTTAGATCATATCTGCACTGCATAGGGACACAGAACAACTTTTTTACTGAAACTGTCTCCAGGGGCCCCCAATACGAGCCTTAGGAGGAATCTGTTCAACTGATTTTGGCAACCCCACCCCCCCCCCCCCCCCCAACCCCACAACACACCCTCTAGTTCAGGAGGGATGAATATAAGCGACTTCCTTGGTTTGGCCTCCCAAACACAGACAGATTCCTTCTCAGAAGTCCTGGCTGGCCTCACCAACCGGGACCGTGGAGAGCAGGTCGAAAGCCCATAAAGATATCCAGGAGGATGAGGACAAGAGTATGTGGGGACTGGTGTTATGCCATTACATGGGGCAATGGAAAAACTGCTACATTCTGAGTGAGTGGGCCAGAAGCATTTCCAATCATGTTTACTGGTGTGCTTCCATAAGCGTTGGAGACAAGGATCTGGTCAAAGCAAAGTGGTTCTATGCCACTAGGCATGTGGTCAATGAGCACATGGGGCAGGGAGAGCTGTACCTGGAATATGAGCATGCACCACTGGAGGACAGGTAGTGTGTACTGAAGAGGCACAGTTTTTATAGAAATATGGTTCTACTTTACCAAAGAAATATAATCTGAATTGATATATGTGTTAACCATGAACAGAATCGAAGCCACACAAAGAGATGGAATTTCTAGCAAGTATCTCCTAAAAGACATCGGTAGGCTCTACCCATTAGAGCAGACATTAAGCCTAGAATCGTTTCAATTCTTCGCACAAAAGAGTGTCCACCATCCTTATGTCACCATGAAAGCAAGCTTATACCAATTAAATATCATATATTGACATTCAATTGCGTTTATTTAAATTGGGGTTGTTTGGAAGTTTATCATATGTGAAGTGACTGCTACAATGTACACAGTATTAAATGTGCTGAGGGCACAATGACAATGCCAAGTTTACTAGCCAAGTACTATTTGTTGTACTAGTTTGGTCTGTCAACAGACCATCTTCAACTTACAGAATGTGTAAAGTTAATGGGTAACGATCATTTTTTAACAGTTAACATAGTTCAATAAAGATTGGGAAGGGTATTCTATACTCACCATTCGTCAAGATCTTCTATGGATTCTGCATCCGAAGCGGATTCTGAGTCAGAGCTCCCGCCCGTAATGGCTCAAATAAATAGCCATGGACATAATTTGCACCAATGGCTCATAAAGAGGCCTCGTAATATTCATCAGAAGACGACATCGCTTTTCGTGTTGCTCGCTCGCTCGTTGTCAAATTCTCTTGGAGACCGTGCAGTCAGTGTGACGTCACACATCCTGCCCCTAGAGGCCAACTGAAGCAAAATGGCATCAAGAAGATCGCTTCGTATTTTCTTCCGAGTGGGACTTGATCGGTTGATTTTTAGCGCTCATGCATGTCGATGCAATGAATTACGGGCCGCCGTTGATTAATAAGCTTTTCAATCTCCATTTTGAAACACACACTAAAGAAATGATGAAAATCGTTGTATTTAAGGAATATACTGATTGTTCCCACACGTATGATCATATAATATTCAACATTTCTATCTCTCCGGTATCTGTCATATCTAGTTTAAGCTTATCCATTCATATTCAATTGCACCTTAAATATTCTCCAGCCGTATCAGTATAATCTCCACATCGCTTGTAAAAATCCGCGACACTTGAACCTGAACATTGTCCCAAATCTGACTCACAGGGCTTATTTTCCTCAGTTCACGTCAATTATCGTCCCATTTTCACGCGGCGTATGTCTCCTGAAGTCTCATAAACGGCTGTTAGGTTGAGGTGCATATCATATATATCAAGGTGTGGTGCGAGCTCCTATAATTTACCAGGTGTGATGTGCCTTTGATTTACTTGCTTGCTAGAACCACTATAACTAACAATACAGGAATATTAATTCTGTATTTAACTTTGCGACTCTCGGCATCTACATGCCACAGTATCAGACTATAGCAATTGCTCCCCGATTTATAATGTATAAACCATCTACTCCCTACTATCCATCGTATATCTGACGTAAACACGTTGGCAGAATGACTTTGTATGCGTGCTTAGACACGTCGTCGTTTCCTTGTTACCTAGAAAAGCCATAGCTATACCTCGATTGATCTCATGTTCTACTAAATTGCACGTTCAAGCATTAAGTGAGTTCTGCTCGACCGAGGGGATATCACTTATCACTCTATTGTATAGTGACCAGTCAATAAAGCCAGTTTGCTGTGCAGTACATATCAAGGATAAGTATATGTAGCTAGACTGTGTACATCAATGACAACTCTGAATTGCTTTGGACGATTTCAAACGATTGGGTTGACTGGGTAAACTTTGCTTTGAACGATTACAGTCAAACAATAGGGTTGACGGGGTAAACTTTGCTTTGGACGCTTACAGTCAAAAAAGGGTTGACGGGGTAAACAATGAGTGTTAACATAATGATATATTTTGAAACAGCACTTCCATACTTGAATTCCTTAATTGGCGTGATATTGGAAGATCATAATGTTGACTAATCACTACATTTATTTTCTTTGAAAAACATCCCGATCGTAGGTGTTTCAATATTGCGTATCTTCAAATGATAAAATCTAGCACTATCAAGCATATAACTTGTATAAACTGTAATGTGTAAACTTGCTGAAAGCATCGAAAATGTATGATGTGTTGAAATAACTACGAATGCCATTGAAACAAATATTTTATATAATTACCGCGATTGGCCATCAAATACATCATAAATGACTCCACAATGATTATTCATTACATTCGGCATACATGAAAACATGGCGATGCTTAAAAATTTGCGAGTAAGGCGAGGTTTGTTTACATATATTGTAAAACCACAAGGAATTATTACAACACCCGTGCAAATAACGTTTTCGACAATACATGCAATGTTTGGAAAAACAGGTACATGACTGCATATTGCCACCACCCAAAACTGTTTTAAGCTAGTGCTATCTCAGAAATAAGAACATACATTGCGTAACATAAATTACTCCCATATCCGTCGTTAAGTTAAAATTAATGGAATGTCAACAGCTTACTAACATTTGGATGAGATTAGTAATAAATATGCTGAAAGGTCGTAATTCCGACGGAATACCGACGGCGTAATCAACACGCATCAGTTAAAAGCATATGCGACCTGCGTATCATCCGTTGTTTCGATTATGCAGCACCTGATCGAGTTTCAATACTGCGGAAGACGAAAACTACATGGCTTGAATACTTTGTTACTATCACTGTTAAACTGATAGATAATGACGAGCTACCAATCGTATGGGTTAACAAAAGATGGTAGACACTAGAGAGCATAAACAACAACAACGGAGCTCTTTATATATATATACATATATATAAATATATATAGATATATATATATATATAGGTGGGTGTGTATAATAGATATAGAGATATATATATATATATGTATAGGAGATATATATAGAGATTTATATAGATAAGATATAGAGAGATATATATATATATAGATATATATATATATAGATATATATAGATAGTAGATATGAGATAGATAGATAGATATATACACACTATAGAGATATATATATATATAGATATATATATAATTATATAGATATATAATATATATATATATGTATATATATATATATCTCTATATCTATATATATATATCTATATATATATTTATGTATATATATATATATATATATATATGTATATATCTATATATATATATATATATATATATATATATATATATATATCTATATATATATATATATATATATATATATATATATCTGTTATATAGCCTTGCTTAAAGACAAGCAATTTTAACATTTGCAAAGCCAAACGGCCTCGCGCGGGTTACTTGAAACATGCTCACCGCTATTGGGCTATGGATATGTTTGAAGAGGCTACTAAAAGGGGATCTTCTATTTGTTATGGGTTGCGACTCGTGTCTTGTGGATAATGGGATCCCGGTGGTTGAGTTGATAGGACCTCGTGAGGGCCATCTCTGCAAATAAACCAATGTGACCTGGAGTTCACGAAGACAAGAGATGCATTTTAACCTTCTTGTTCCCATGTATTTCACTTATTGTTCATTTATCCTGCTCTATCCGGTCGATCGTATCTATTCACTCACTTGGTAGGCACCATATAACACATTAGTGTATGTGTTCCATTGCACCCTTTACTTATGTTATGCGATAATCAAGAATCATGCAAAGATCGCTGTCGAGCTATAGAATTAAAAAAACGCTGTAATTATTTAGGTTCTGCATTAGCACAGAGAGCATGGCAGCTATTAACCATACTTAGCCTCAGCTTGTATAAATCGTGAGGCTAAACATTGGCACGCCAGCATTGAAATATAACTGATGATGGTATGGTTCTTTTGTGTGAGACCCAACGGCCAGGTCAAATTCTGAACGGCAACCAACTAATAAGCAATGAGATACTGATCTCAGTTGTATAGGCATAATGCGAAGCGCACTTTTTGTTTAAACATAATCTAGAGACGTGCCACCGAAAATGTGCGACTTTGCAGGTATACCGCACAGTGCGTTTGGATTCTGCATTACTTATAGCACATATTCATGTTTGTTCGTTGTTGAATGTCATAGGTGAAATGCCAATTGTTTTATCGATGATCGATGACTGTCTTTGTCATCCGCTGGTTTAATTTATGAGCAGGCATCTAGATGTACCACGCGTGTTGATTGTGCTATTCGCCATTTGACGTTTCTATACAAGGCTGTGATGGCCTGTGTATGGTATATGTTAAATCCGAATCATTAGTAGTTAGCGGCTATGTGGCCTTGCGACCTGTTGGTATTATCGAAGTAGATATACAAACATTGCCACCTGTTAAGCGAGTAATTGAATCAGGTAGTGGTAGGCACATATCGCCAACCAAAGGGAGATGTAAGCAATATTATATGACACCTTCATTGTAACATGGGATTGAAGTGGGACAAAACAGTCAGTTGTTGGATTGATGATTGAGGTTTTTACAGCGCGCTCTATGTACTGATGCACAATCAAGATTTCCCAGCATTCAATTTGCTTTCCTCTATGCATTTCATCAGACGGGATTCCCTGGTGTAATGTATTGCCAGCACCCGAGTAGCCAATCACAACCTACCTCACAAACGCAAGTTATTATAGTGGCTATTGTTCCTGTACGAATAAACCCTATTTGTACTTTCATTAACTCTTCGTTAAAATAATAGTGTATCGAAATATTATTCGATAGAATGACCTTGCCGAGTATTATACAATATTGCAGAAAAATACCTCAAATGTCTTGATTATGTCAATCTTCTTTGGAATGTCTAACCTCCGCACGATGTTATTAAGATAATGTTTGAAGCCTAGTGGGCACAGTGAGTAGGAAGCAGTTACATAAGGCACCTGCGACTACAGTAACGTGCTCGGTCCGGGTTATGACCAAGGCTGTGATTCTGCCATGCTATAAAAGGCAAAGATGTTATGACATAGTATGCAAGCGTGTTTCCTGGCTCATCAATGTTATATACGATACAGATTATGATCATAAGTCAAGCATCATGGCAGATATATCCGAGCCACTCACAGGTGATTTGGCCTTCGTAAAGTGAAGCGTCGTATTGCCCGGGAATGTTATTCTTGACAAACATACTGAAATACCAGGATGCATTTACTTCGCAAAATGTCACTGAACTTGATAATAGCTTATTATATGCTTATTCGAGATCAATACAAACGCATTTTACATGGTGCAATAGTTGTTCACCTCACTTACAAACATTCTGCAATCTTGTCATATTGTACGCAAGGTTATGGCCTAGCGTATGCTACAAAGTTTGACCAAATATTGACTAACAATATGTTCAATCAAAACATGTACCAATTAAGCAGGTGTTTGGATCTTAAACATTATCAACTGGTAATAAGCAATACAAATTGTTTATGATTCAAGTATATGCAAATCCATGAATATTGTAGAGATCGACCTACGTATTATTAAGACCTATGGAAATAATGCACATAAAATCAATTACACTTCCCAAGATGAAACTATTTGGCACGTTTTCAACTAAAAAAAACCGCTGGCATTCGTTTGTATCAAACTGATTGTTAACATCAACTTACTTAAAACATATACCAACACCATTTCATTAACAGTAACTACTCTATTGACGATAAAGATCAATACCACCACACCGGTTGCATACCTGTTGTGTTGTTATAATTGTAGTATCGTGTGGTACTTCAAACCTAGTGGTGTAACAAGCCAACTCGCGGTAATGGAATATGCTACGAGCATATAAGTACGTAACTGTCTGATTGGTTTTTCCCTGGAACCTGAACAAATATTTCCGGGTATAACTTAAAATATTTGCAGCTTTAGCATTTAAACATATTTAACGACTGCCAACATTCTTGAGCGCAACCAATGAGTCTTAAATCGTATGGACAAGATGTCACAAAGCGATCGACAATTGAAACATTAACAGCTGCCATGAGTGATAGTAAACCTTTTTCCACGGCAAAAGAAAAACATTCCGTTCCGTGTAAATGGTTCTCAGCTGCATCTTTACATTCAGTCTTCCCTATTTGAACCTTATGTGTTTCACACGTGGAGCTACAAATGGCTACTTTCTAGAATGTGTTGTTTCTACGACAAGACTCTAACTTTGTCTCATCCATATCAAACACATTACCAAATCCTGTATGGTTACCTTCAAATCTGGGAAGCACGGCTCGTGCTTATATTAAGACCATCGCGAATGACCACTTCTTTGACTTTTATAAGCTCACATGATAGAGGTCTTCTTGGACATTGCAACTTTAAAGCAGACGGAGGAAGAAACTATCAGTGTCAGTCCACATTTGCAGTTGAATACAGCACGTACAAAGAGATAATAATAACATCCGTCAACGACTGCATGATGATTTAAAGCTGAGATAAGAGTCATCCATGATATTGAGTCAGATACGGTCCGATGATATACGGACCAACACGATACTATGTTCTACCCTAGTGGTCGCTTGAAACCGGTGAATGTAGCACTTTGCATGTGGTTCAACAGGGTTATATATAGCATCTTGCTTAACCCTATAACAATATAAATAGCAAATCGTATTGCTCCATCTATTGAAGCCGGTCCCAGTGGCGTGGTGGTTTACTGCCTCGCCTTTCGACCCACAAGCTGTGGGTTCGACTCCAAGGTGTGACAACCTTACTGGTTACTCGTGTCTCGGATGTTCATGTAAAAATGGCGGTCCCATCTCTGAAAAGGGATGTAAAAGATCTTCTGAGGACGACGTGCTCCATGGCAGTGACCACCCGCAGAGATACACTCACTGCTAGTCGTACATAGCCTACGTTGCTAAAAACGACTATAATTCGAGCAAACAAACAAACAACAAACAAACAAACCATCTATTGATATCACTCTTGCCCTACCTTTATAATAGTTGTAATATTTTAATATGTTGTATATATTGTGATATATTATCATATTGTATTATTGCCAAATAAAGATATTAGTGGGTCATTCTGAACCCTCTCCTATTGTGTGCTACACTCACGAACCCAATAACATTTTACAACCATACCAAATGACTAACCACGTTCTAATATGCTGCTATAATATGTGAATATCACAGCTCGTTATTTCGTTTATACCATCACGGAAGGCCATAAGACCAAGTATTGTAACACGGCAGGTGCTTAAGACAAATTGTACAAACTATATGTCTGAATATTGTGAAACCTCATTTGCACTTTAACATACCACGCACCTATGAAATATTTACAACACGTACCGAAAATTGTATGAAGGTTTACATTTTTGATACTTGATTAACCTTAATATTAAGTCTGGGCTCTCTGTAATTGACTGTTACTTGCAACGTATTTTTATAAATTTAACAGGTGACTTTGCACATGCAGTCTTGCACCTTGTGTTAAATGTCGCCTCGTCCATTGTACCGCAGATTGCTCGGTCATTGTCCATCCTTGCTATTCACTGAGAGGGTGTTCCAGGCAATTGAACTCTGCCTTCTCTCGTGACATTCCAGTTGACGATTAGTTGTATGATGCACCACGTGATACCCATTGCCCCTAAACGGCACTGCTTTAGATCAGCGTAAATGGCATCAGGGTGCCACAATACATTCTTGCAAATACCGCTGATGTAAGCTATTACCCAACATGGAGGTACAATTACCCAAGCATGGACGGGGAAATGTCGTTATTAATCACGGTTTGTAACTAGCAAGAGCCGTAATTTACCGTTTACTATACACGAAATACATTTCTCTGCTCTGTTGTCACAAAGAATATGATTGAAATGAGATATCTGATTACATTTTGAGATGATAATACATGTGGCCCATATATTGTGATAAGGGGGTTTCCTGTTATTAAGCTGGTGCGCATCGCGATTGTGACTATCATTGACGACCTTGTGCTTTAATACATTGTAGATAATTACACAATTGGCATGTCATGGTCAGTAACATAAAAACGAATGGACAGCGTAACCCTGGTCATATGGGGATATATGGACCTGCTGTCGTTCTGCTATAAGCACTGCGCAATCCAATCCAGCTGCATACGCTGGCGCATGATCGTTGTGTTTGTGATAACGAAAGTCCGTCACCTAAAACGGTTTAGTCATTCCACACATAGCCAACGACCTGGTGTAAGACAGGCGCATGGATGTCTTCTGGTACACTGCCTGGCAGCCATACAGTTGGCGCAATGCAACACTTATATCATTTACAAAGTGGATTCACACAAAGCAGTCAGCGTTTGTAATATTCAACATTTTGTGTGGAGAATAGCCGGTCATGCATCAGCTGGCAACCATTCACCCGGAAAATGCCAAGTACCATCTTCAACAACGGAGTAGCCATACAGAGCAATATAAATAGTCAATGCGTCGAATAGCTACAAAGACCTGATGCTTGCGATGCACGTAGAATTGTGTAATATTGATGCTAAAAAGATGTCCAATTTTCGTAATTGCGCATGGCATCCTATTTCGTTTTGGGATAAGATGTCAACGTGCCTTACCCTGCCAAGTAACCCCGGGCCCTAGTATTAACAGAGGCGTAATATTAATTTTATCGAAGTCATGCCTTGCTGATAGGTAACGTACCACTTATAATCCACGCATAATAACGCGTGGATTATAAGGACATAAAACGCGATATTGTAAACCCCTACACGATAGACATGCTCACAGACAGAGGTACAATTTACAACGTATAGCATACTAACCAATAGTTGGGTATATTAGCTGATAGATTGCTGCTTGGAAACCGCTCAAGGTAAACATTTAAACTAGACAGCACTAATGGAGGCACTTTCTAAGCTGAAAAATAATGCAATGATAATTGTATGTCCCCCGAGCTGCCAAACTGCAACACGCAGCTTTTATGTGGTCAATCTTTTGTAGTATTATTCCATTATTTTAGAATCGCACAGCAACAATCAATTTGCTTATTCGGTAGTTACTGCTGATTTATGTGATCGTTATGAATCGAATTATGATGGCAATATCATGTGAGGCCAAAACACAAGACGATTGTTGCACATGTTGATTTGATACTTAGTGCATTCGGCGTGGATAACGGAGAGGCATAAGGTAAGATCTGCGTGATTGAAACATTTATTTGGAAAAATTCACCCGTTAACTGTGTTTATTGAAACAGACACTAGTGCGGAGTGGATTGACCTGCATGATATCTTTCATAAATGGAAGGTGATATTCCATGAGTTTTACAATCGAGGCAAAGTACTGCACACGAATACATTGGCCAAACCTTAGAATTTTGACATAGTACGGCCATTGCCGAAGGTTCGTTGAGGGCATCTCAAGTTGTGGAAAGGTTTTGAATGGGTGACAGGATGCTTAATTGCATAATCAGTTTGAATCTTCAGCAAATGCGAGTATTACACTGGTCATTGCATTGTAAACAAGCAACGAGTACTTTCACTATATTTCCGACTATTAACACTTTACCCATATATGGGCAAATAGTTATAGTTTATGCTTACAATTGTATCGTCACATCCGGATAACTTGGTAATGGCCCTATACAGCCAGGGCATAATGTATAATTATAACCGGTCTTATTAACATATCAGTGAGCCAGCATAATACAGCAGAATATGCCATGAGCTACACTCGTTTGCAAAAAGCATCCAGTGGACAAAATAACGAAATATCATCATAGTTTTTTCGAATAATGATTGATATGAGAATTTTAAGCAACACCTTCCATTCATACCTAACGTCTATTGACATCCAATCTTGATGCTTTCATAATTGAATATCATTTCAAATACTGCATTGGTTCGGGGTCTTTCCATAGATTTTGAATATATGGTGTCCAGAAACCATGATAATAACCACGATACGTCGAGACTTATGTATGGGAGTATTTTGTCATCTGAGACGGTAGCCTTCTCTTACATTCAGTCACGGCGTTGTTGTGTAAATTGCATCTTCATGGCAGATGTGTTAAGAGAACACGGCAGAAACAGATAGAGCATATGGTTGTTGTATGGTGATACAGTAAATGGCATCTAATATTCTGTCGGATGTAACGCTGACTGGATGCTGAATTGGACCAAATAGTGACAGGGACGGACGTTGCAACCACTTATCCCAAGCTTCCGTTGGCGTTCATTTCCGAGATACATTAAGTATTTTTGTAAATCAACTCATGGCGCGTGCAAGCGAGTTGGGTAGCTTGTTTAATACGTTGACTCGGAATGTCCATCCGTTGTTCAACCTTGCTACCCACAAAGTGCGTTACTCCAACCAATTGCTGTAATGTACCACGTGACGTTCATAACAACAAACTGGCACCACCATTGATTGGCGCAGAAATATGCATTACAAAATTACAGCAAATAATAGAGGTGCAAAAGTGCATGGATGAAATCATGCCGTTATTTAGGGCGCAATGTAAGGGGAGCGTTAGTATCAGTTCTCCAACTGCCAACGACATACGTTTAATGTTCTGTAAAACCATGTTGTCATACATTGTCATGCTTGAAGGCAGTGCTTCGTCGGCACACATGCACACTGGCACTCGCTGTTGTCAGTCTAGCCCGCACCTCCTACCATGAGACTCTGCGGATTATACCCACTACTTTGACCCTTTCTCCAATTGTCATGCACGATTAGATTGCTAATACATGATTGTATAGTGACATTAAAACAGAATACCCTTTTGACTTTACCCAAGACATCATAGTCATAAGTGTAACAACTTCAGTTGTAAATAAGTGGTGATTATGATAATTATCTAAAATATGACAACGTCATTTTCACAAATGGCTTTCTGACACATATATATGATGATGGTAACGAATAAACTGATTCTCTGACAATATCTGGGACAAAGCTGCTGATATATTGAAAGTAATCACCACTGTAATCGTATAGATACATTATACTGTAATCATATACTGTGAATGTGACAACGTCCTGGGATGAGACTTGTTTCAAATGTTCTCTGTAAACGAACTATTATCAATTTTTCTCTTTCACAAATGTTCTCAAAACTAACTGAAATTGTTACATAGGTTTCGCAAAAGGTTTTCGCTGATATAACAGGAATTGATGCTATCTAGAACTCGACCTTGTTGCCTCACAGACCGGCAAAATTATGGATTAATACTAATGTGTTTGCGTGAGTCTGAATAACGGCACTATCATGTGGTGTTGATACAACAGCCTGCTTGCTTAGTTATCGCCCAACGGAAGCCTGGGTATATGTAGTGGTGCAATTTCAACCTTATGGGATATAACTTGATTAATGGATAATTATAATTGTATTTGTGACAAATTAATGGCTTCATTACAGTCCCTTTCTAAAAGATTGTCATGGAATGTATAATGTACTTTCAATGCTTTTTAATAGAGTAAATATAATAATAGACAATACTACTGTCACCTGCACAGCCATCGCGCCTGAAGAAGAAGGCATGACATATGATGAAAGTGCTAAGATGACACAGGGACGCATCTAATGCCCTCGCTATAGATTGCAGTAAATAGCATGTAATGTACTGTGAGGTGTAAAGATGTAAAGATGTACAATGGCATCACCTGTGACTGTGAAGAGTAAAACATTGCATCCACTCATACATTGTTTTCGTTTGTGTTCACTTCCGATATATCATTGGTATTTCTGCAATTTCAACTATTGATACATGGCGTGTGCAGGCGATTCAGGTTAGTGGCGTAATAATTCACCTTTTCCCATGTGTTCGGGATTGCCCTCGCTTTCCAGTGCGTGAGTTGCTTCACCCAATAGAGCTCGGTCTGCCTGCTAGACATTCTCGTTGGCACTTAGTTGTGATGTCCATTACTTGGCGATGGCACGGTCCGCGATGGCGTAAATGTCATGTCACTATACACAACACGTCATTGTCTTAAATACCGCTGATGTCAGCTGTCACTAATCATGGAGATACAATTAAGCACTGGTGGAAGCATGTCCGGTCTTGCCATGTAAGAAGTAAATCTAGATATATTTATCTTACTGCCCTCGACATACATTTCATGTTTAAGGCGTCATGCATCATTATGTCTTAACACAGTTAGCATAGCCATAGGGAATGTTGATTCCAATTAGTCATATAGTTAGCATAGCCATAGGTAAAGTTGATTCCAATAAGTCACCCAGTTAACATAGCTTTACCTATAAAAGAGCTAGATATAGTTGGGATTTGGAAATCAATACTATGCACTATTTCAGTTATCTTGTTATGTGCATTGTTACCGTTTTGTGTAGTTATTTGCTTTGTCCCTATACATTTTATCTTCTAATCTTAATCAACCCTATAACATTGCATTGTAGCTATGTGTCATCAGCTGATCTTGCCCGCTTCATCCCATCAACACCAATTCATTCACAAAATGGCGGTTCTTCGTGGCTTACAAAAGCCAGGAAGACTAATCCTTTTTATACTGGGTGAAGGAAAAGGCATTGGGAATACCCGAGTCATTAATAACGTTGGAAAAGATCATATTGACAATAGTCCGTTTCTGACATTATCGACTATGTATCCCATTCAATCCAGTAAGGAGTGCACCGAGAGAAGAGGTCCTTTACCTTGTATCATAAAATTGTTGCTTGGCGACCAAACCGCAACAGATAACTATTTATTTCGTCTTGGCGATCAACAGAATTTGATTGCTTTGGTTGCTTACATCTTATGTTGATATAGTTGCGCGACTGACGCTTGGTCTTGGTAGCTTTCTCGGTTCTGCATCTACCTCAATCTTTCTCTGTTCTGCCTCAGCTTCAAGCTTTCTCTGTTCTGCTTCTACCTCAATCTTTCTCTGTTCTGCTTCCACTTCAAGCTTTTGTTCTGCTTCTACCTCAAGCTTTGTCTGTTCTGCTTCCACTTCAAGCTTTATCTGTTCGGCTTCTACCTCAAACTTTCTCTGTTCTGATTCCACTTCAAGCTTTCCTTGTTCTGCTTCTACCTTAAGCTTTCTCCGTTCTGCTTCCATTTCAAGCTTTCTCTGTTTTGCTTCTACATCAAGCTTTCTTTGTTCTGCCGCAATGTTTTTCTCTGCATGCTTCTGCTTGTTTCACGCTACTGAGCTCCCGTTCTCTGTCCTGATGATCTCGGACGAAATACAGTTAACTTTTCCATGTCGCACAAGATCAAAGTTTCCATATGTTCAACACCAACAATGAAAAATCTTCCAGATGTATTTAGTGAAATCTACTTGTACACCTCAGACTTCGAAGAGCACTGTATCGAACCATCGATTATCTTCCATAACATTCTCCACACAGCAGCAACAGTAGCGCTTAAAATGAAGTTTTGAAACTCACACACAAACAGCAACAGCCTCCGACAATGTTTATCGCGCTGACTTTGATACAACTAAATGAAATGTGATGGACCAATATAAATATCAAGGTCAAAATGCGTATGGTAGAATAACCCCGCTAATTGTGGTTGATAAAACGGGCATTCATGCTCTCTATCAAGAAGTGATGCAGTCTTCGTGTTTACCTACTAACTGCATTGGGGCAATGAATGTTGTGCTACTCCGTATGCGATAGTTTGCTGTGGTCTGAGAATGATAGGATTTAGACCAATGTATATGCCACCATGGAGGTTTGTCGAAATCGGTAGCTTTTTGTAAACAAGTAATCTGTCGATTTCATTATTTGTGAATGTTGTGAATATCATTGAAAGAAGATTTAGCAATCATTGTGAACATTGTTGTATTTTATATACATTAACATTCCGTTCTTTTAATCGAAATACGTTATTGAATTATGATTTGGTTTGCCAAACAAAGATCAGAAGTAGTCTATCT
The DNA here is from genome assembly GCA_034190875.2 of Urechis unicinctus. NCBI lineage: Eukaryota > Metazoa > Annelida > Polychaeta > Xenopneusta > Urechidae > Urechis > Urechis unicinctus. The sequence goes on from CM067344.1 coordinate 29,865,304, forward strand.
GAACATTATCCTTATATGTTATTCTCCCATTATTTACATATATATACTTGCTATGCCGACAGCCTTGCTGCATCCAATCTTCATGTTCATATCGCAGCTCGTTCTTCAATCACAAGCGGCCATAGCATTGGTCTTACCACGTGTTGTCACACCACGGTACGCCGGGGGCAAACCATTTAGCTCTTCCTGCTTAGATGACATTCGTTTGCACTTACCTCTATAATACGCCACGTGATATCCATTACACCAAAACGACACTAATATAGATTGGCTTTAGCGTCGCCAGTCCGCCAATACATTATCGCTAATACCTGCTGATGTCAGCCTTTTCTAATCATGGAGGTACAATATAACGAAATGTCGTGATTGGTCGCATCATAAGTGGTCAAGTTAAACAAATTTGTCTTACTGCTCGTGGCGTGAGTGTCTTGTCTCGGAGATGAGAACCATGGTATCATAGTGTTGTATGACACCGTCGTTGGACCTGCATACTGACTCTCTTGGTGTCAATCAATCTGTGACCTCCTACCACATTCCTAGGTACAGGGGAAAATTGCCCACTCGACGCTTTTGGTAGGTGTCATTTAGAGCATGTATTGCCATCAGGATGAACTTATATCTTCTTGCATGCATTTATCAGCGTAAAATTGCAAATTAGTGCAACAGCGCTTTATACTGCTGTGTGCGTTGTTTTCCATTTTACTGTTCCATGCAGTCAGCAAGTTGTATGACGTGGTTGGCATGTTTTCATCAGTCATTATATAGTTATTTACCCTATCGTTAGACATTTGTTCAAGCCCATACATATTCCATCGTAGCTAGATGTTATCAATAGTCGTCATTGTAAATTCAATCGTAAACACGTTTAAGCATAACTGTCATTGGACCAACATGTATGAAAGAAGTATTCGACCTTGTTATCTAAAGGCAATAACGATTAAGTGCACATTCTAGCTTCATGGCTAGACACTTTTTGCATGAGAGTTCATTACCAGTTAGTGGACGCTACGGCAATGTAGTAGCTGCTGATTATCTCAACAAATATCATCTATGTCAGCTAGTCGTGTTATAGAGACAATTGAAGTAGCACTTGATGACAGACATCTGTACGAATTTAACTTTCAGGGTCTGCTTCCATGATAGCAGAGAATGAAGGTTGAGTAACTACATTGGTGTAGCACTTTAAGTGATACACTCTGCGTGCCTAATGTAGTTAGAGGATAGAATGACTCGCACTCTTCTGTATTCCACCATAAAGGCAGTTGAAACCAGTGAATGTAGCACTTTGTATGTGGTTCAAGAAGGTAGTAGTTAACACCTTGCTAAACCCCGTTTAATTATACATAGTAAATCTAACGTTCTATTTATCAATGTCACACATTTACTTTTAATATAATAGATATACGCCGATGAATAATCACCCTAGTTTTCCTTATATAAACACAAATGAGTCAATCTTACCACCAGTTCATATTTTTACTACTATACCAAATGCCTTTCGTTGGTCTTGTAAGGCTGAACTATATGCTAATAAAGTAAACAACACGATGTAGGTTTCGGAGATGGCTCCGAATGTGCGGTGATGGGGTTCATATCAAATATGTCTCAACATTGTGAACTCTCATTTGCGCGTAAGCATGGAATCCACTTGGATATATTTTCAATATCTAGCGACATTTTGAAACATTTGTGAGTTCTCTAGGCTGAGTTAGGTGTCTTCCCTGATATTAAGTCACAGATGTTTGCACTGACAATAATTTTCTTAACTTTGCGCGTACAAGTGAGTCTTGCTACTTATGTTGTAGTCGCTTTGTCCGCAGATTGCTGATTCAATGTTCCACCTCGCTATCATCCACTGCGTGCAGTGCTTTTACCAGTAGAACTATGCCTTCCCTGGAGACATTGTCATTGGCAATTAGTCGTAATATATAGAACCCGATATATAGATTGCCTTAAATGTCACCAGTGTAAGCTATGGTTACCATCCAAAGTTATGGAATACTTGACCTGACGTAGAACGAGACAGCACCAATGGAGGTACTTTCTGAGTTGAGCAAATAATGCAGTTACGATTTGATGCCCCTACGGTCGGCCAAACTGCCACACAGAGCATTAAGTCTGCTCATTCGTTTGTTCAATAATTCCATTATTGTTTGAATCGCACAGCAACGGTAAATCTCATTCAGACTATACTTTGTATCACAGCATAGACATGCTGATTTATGGCATCATAATGAACTAAATTTATTGGCTATATCATCCGACGCCAGCCAAGACAAAAGACGTTTGTTGTGCACGTTGAATAGTTACTAGGTGATATGCAGTCGTCAAACGAAAGGCAAAATGGAGAGATATCTGCAAGAACGAAACATTTACACGGGACAAATATATTAATCTTTTTACCGAGATCCACGCGTTAGCCGTGCTTATTTATATAGTCAGTGCGTAGTTGATTGCCAGTCAGATTCTTTTCGGTATAACGTTTTGCATAAATGGAAGGTAATATTTCGTGATTTCCATGAATATGAGATGTAAGGGACTACGTACAATAAAACTCACCAAACCTTGTAATTATGGAAAACAACTGAGCATTGCACGTTGCCATTATTAACCACAGTCGCAGCTGATAATAGCGTAATACCATACCATTGCGAATGCTTAAGAGGAATCACGCTGATTCATTCTATTGCAAGCAAAGCCTTGGGATCGTTCAACAAAAACTGACAATATATACTTTACCCATACTTGGCCACATGGTTACACTTTCCAAAGCAAAGATTGAACAACTAAAGAGACCTGCGTATTGCCACCTCGAATTACCAATTTAATGTCTATAAATACTTTCAACAAGCTAGCTGTGAGTACGTTTTTCGATTTATCGAAAAACATGTGATGTGCATTGATAATCTTAAGCAGCGCAAATCACTTAGGATTGATGACTTTATATGAACCGGTGCTCATTTAATTTGGTTGATATCAAGTAGAGTAATAGACGACTGAGTGTATATGTAATTATAGTCCAGCTTTGCATATACTGGCTATACAAAGAGTCATAAGTACACTACAGATGCTATTGTAAGATTTTTATGTCAATGAATCTGATACGAGCAGCCTTATAGCCAATCCACCTAACATTCTAGCACAATAGACTTAAAATAGGCTATACGGGGTAATGTAATCAGGGTAATGTTCATGGTGGTATAGAGTTCGGCACTGATGATTGGAACCTTATATTTCGTGGCGTGTTACCTTGATACCATTGACCAACAGCAGGTCGCACAGTTTTCATCATTTTGTTTTTAAACACTCAAATCGAGCTTTATATAGTAAGTCGTTGCGAGGCAATTTTGATGAACAATTCTTCATATGTTAGGCAGTAAAGCTCACGACGAAATTAGGTTGTCTGAAAATATGAAAAGGAACATATTTAAACATCAGTTACACTCACACTTGCGCGCAATGTAACTTGGAGCCCAAATGAACTGTATCACTATCATATCTCAAACCTCACAATATTCCTCCGCGTCGCTGATGATTTAGATATAAATTATGTAGATGTAAAATATAATCTGAAACATTGTGCTTGGTCTTTCTTGCAAGCTATTTTCCACAGTATTTCTGGTAGTTATTGATGTGTTGGTTATGTTCAGCTTTTAGGGACACATGTATTTTGCTTTTGTGGTTAATCAACAAGCGATATGCATGAGAATGTTGAAAATAAAAAATGGTTACATCATGGCAGCTACAGGATAATAAATTGCAAGAAGCTGATGCTGTCTCATGGCCAATGGAATTGTTGCTTATAGAAGTGATGTAATGTCTCTTATGCCAAACCATCATCTCTACAATAGTTCTACTCAACTCACAGAACGCAAAGAAAGTTTACAGTATGTAAGTTGAAAACCCTAGAAGCATCAATGATGGAAATAATTGTAAATAATGATCTGCTGTTACCGATGAGTGACAATTGAAATGCATTCTAATGTTCCTCTGTATAATATGGCGTTTGAAAAACTCATTTGCGTTATGTTAAGTCATTCACAGCGTTAAAATCCATAGGATATTAAATGTTTAGATGTTGATCCAGGCAATGCAATTACTTGAAAAATAGCATTGCATAACGAACGGCTGAAAAATGTGAATACACCTAATAGCAATTTTTGACAATCAACCATTCCTTCGGAATAGCATTTCCAGCATCATATTTGCCTTTTGATATCATGTATTTTTAGACGCAATGCACAGGAAACGAAATTACTGGATTGATTGTTGAGTATCGCTGTCTTATTACATGCAAAGAAATACGACCATCCCATTAATTTCGGTCAATCAGTTCGTTGCATGTTAATTCCACAATTGACAAGCACATAGGGATATCTGTAAGCGCTTTATAAAATGGCGTTATATGACAAGCGTATAAATCATTTTAAAACGCAACGACAAGAATCTTCATGTAGCAAGCTCAAACCATCCCACCAATAATTATTGAGAATCTGTCATGCAATTGTGAAACACATATACTGCATATACAGCTTTGTTATACATTTGGCAGACACTGCAAATTTAAGAACGATTCAAAAAACAAAAAAGGTATAAATTGCAAATAAAACCGTAAAATGCAGTCATCACCATGATAAATCATCATTTACGCCATTTCATAATAGCATCCGAGGAGAAGCAAATTCTTGGTATCCAATAAATTACATCAGAACAAAGATGCTAAATTTGGATGCTGTAAATTGTTTTTCAAAGACCTTGCTGCTATACTAAAGCATATTTGATAACACATTCAGGCAATTGTACATAGCATCCAATTTCGGTTCTGGATTAGATGTCATCTGGCATTAGATGATCTTGTCTGTCACAGGCTGAGGTCATTTAATGGCTCATGATGCAACACAGTAGCATTGGGTGATATTTTATCCGCGAGCTGACCTTGGCTGTACTGCAATATATGCATGCATTTCTAACCTATGCCTTTCCTGCAACGTCGTATAAATCTATTGGATGGTGATGTCATGCGCTTTGTAGAATTACTTAATGCAATATATGCTTATCACTAATAATTGTGCTAGGTAGTTTGTTAAAAGCACATACGAATGCTTGGGTACAATAACGAATTATTGCATTCTCATCGATACGTTTGAGCATTGGTAGCAGTTGTCCACTACATTACACTAGACTGTGCTGAAATAACTCTCAACAAACTTCCAAATGCATAGTGATATATTCATTGTGTTCTCAGCACCCGATCCAGTTTATTTCATTAGTTTTATGTAGTTATTTGCTTTGCAACTAAGTTGCTATTTACTCAGTGACCTCATTCGCTTCACCTGCAATATTTCATTCTAACAAATTCAAATAGTACACATATTGCACCGGCAATAGACAAGCATATCTGCTATCGCATCAAAAAGTATGAACGGATAATTGCGATGCTTTTTCTATACACTGAAGCTGTCAAAACCCTTAAATGTGTTCAGTGTTTAAAATGCTTTTCGGTGACTGGGACTGTAGCCAGGGCACATCTACAGCAGAATATGCAATGAGCTCTTAAGTGACTGTCCGATTGTTTCCTGTAGCACTAAAACTCGTATGCATAGAGAATCTATTGAACATCACTCGAAATATTGTAGCCCGGCATAATAGTGAAATCAACCAATTTAACTACTGCCAGAAAGCATGTGCACAAGCATTTGTTTATCGCATCAGGCTTACTTATGGAATTGTTAGTTATTGGCCTGATTGCTTCTCAATAAACGAACGTACAGTGACCAATTGGACAACTGTAAGTAATTGATATAGTGAAATAAGCAAACCGTAGTTAAGGTTGTCCATACGTTTCTCATTCCTTACTGTACATCAAAACGACTCCAATTAAATCTTTTTTTTTAATAGTGACTTTAACGAGCATCTACACCAAGCTCTTTATTGCATTATTTGTGGTTTGAAATTATAGCTCATGCTTCAGTTAGATAAGGTTTGGGCAAGGAGTTTGGGGGGTTTTAAACATAAGGCTAGCAGAAGGCAAACATGAAAAATATTAAAAATTAGTTATCACAATAAACCCTAGCAACAACAATAATTCCAGCTAAATGTAGACACACACACGCATCCCATTTGGGATGAGATGCCATCATGCATTATCCTACCTAGTCATTCTCAGGCAGAGGTCATTACGGGGCGGTGATGCAATACAGTAACATTTGGCAATATTCCATCCACACGGAGGGTGAGGGATGGAGGGGGCGGGGATGGCTTGCGCACAATTTATAGATGAGAAAACAGTGTCTATGAGTCAGACTATTGCTCGCAACGATTCCTCTGATATGATGTGACGGATCTGAAAAAAAGTAAGTTCAATGATAATGATAGTGGCGTTAGATGAAACATTATGTTGCATATTCGTAGGCTTGGGTATAATACCACTTAATTACCGGCATAAACAATCGTCTTTTCAGAACAGTTTTAAGCTTCATTGGACGATTTGACAGGACTGCACTTCCGCTTTAAATAACTCCCTTTAAAATTTATGAAATTACCTTAATATATTCATAGGTTTCCTCATCTAATATTCAGTAGATATCGTTTGACTTGTTATATGTACTGTTATTGACGTGTAGCTATTTTCGTTGTTATTTAAAATGTTATCTTTCCCTTTTATCAACACATCCAATTGCACCTTAGCTATATGTCAATAATTACCACCAGCGCCCCCCCCCCCCATACACACCAGCTATATGCAATCATTGTTTATTCAATCACGTCAAATAGCACGGGCAATTGCCAATCAAGATAGCCCATGCATCGATATTTATGAAATAACAACCTTGTTATCTAATGGCAATAACGGTCAATTGACCATCCATATTTTATGCCTAGATGTTTTGTGCGAGACTATTCGTTGCTGTAGTGTAAAATATATTAAGATATATACTGACGCTGACGTCATCTAATTGTGTTTTTACGTAATAACAGTGAACAATGATGTTGCCCGTACAATGGAGTATTCCGTTAAGACCCCATCCTCAACGCGTTCGGCATTCAATTGATATCTAGTAAGTGTAAGTGTGCTATACTGACAAGATGATAGCAGCGAGCGCTCGATATATACTTAAGGGTTATTTCCGTGGATACCTCAATGTTTATAACAAAAGCCTACTTAATACTTGGAATGGACAAGGGGATTATCCAGAGATCCCACCGACTGCTAGTGCGGGCAAACGGACCTACCTGGGAGAATTGTAAATTGATAAGCATAGTCTCAGATGCACCTCAGTCTTTACAGGCCACTTAAATTCCATTGAGTGGTGTGTGTGTGTGTGTGTGTTTGTGTTTTGTGTGTGTTTGTGAGTCTGTGTCTGTGTGTCTGTGTGCTTCTCCAAATACCGAATGATTTTACCGAAATTAAATTCATGCTTTACCACTTATTTTGGATAATGCTTACTACAATATGAAGCAGGTCATTGTCAGTGAGTCGCTACACATCATGCATCAAGCCACGTCAGCTACGCCATATTTGTAAATTCGTGTCTGTCTGTCGGTCTGTATGTTCTGATAACCAAATCATTATGCAAATCCCTTTGTCCAAGGAAGTACACATGTGGTTGGGGTGGGTGAGCACAGTCTGATTGGTTTTTCCTGGTACCTGAACAAATGTTTCCGAGTATAACTTAAAATATTTATAGCTTAAGCATTTAAATATATTTAACGACCGCCATCACTTATGAGCGCAACCAATGAGCCTTAAACCGTATGGACAGGCTGTCACAGAGTAATCGAAAATTGAAGGATTAACAGCTGCCAAGAGTGACAGTAAACGTTTTACACGGCAAAAGAAAAACATTCCGTTCCGTGTGAATAAACATAAAGATTCTCAGCTGCATCTTTGCATTCAGTCTTCACAATTTGTACCTCATGTGATAATAATAACATCCGACAACGATTGCATGATGTTTCAACGTTGCGATGGGAGTCATCCGTGATATTGAGTCAGCGTGTGACAGAAACTGGTCACTCAGATGTTTAATACGGCCAGATGATATACGGACCAACACGACTCTATGTTCTACCCTAGAGGTCAGTTGAACCGGTGACTGTAGCACTTTGCATGTGGTTCAACAGGTTTATAGATAGCACCTTGCCAAACCCCGTTACAATATAAATAGCAAATCATATTAATCCATCTATTTATATCACACTTGCCCTACCTTTATAACAGTTGTGCAACGCTATATTAATATATTATATTATTGCCAAATAAAGATATAAGTGGGCCAATCTTGACCGCCTCCTACTATGTGCAACACTCACGAACGCAATAATATTTTACAACCACACACAGTGACTAACCACGTCCTAATATGGTGCTCTAATATGTGAATATCATAGCTCGTTATTTCATCTATACCATCACGGAAGGCCATAAGACCAAGTATTGTAACACGACCGAGTTCTTGGAGGAGGTATTAACATAAGCAGACTCTTAAGTCAAGTTGGACAATTTATTTATGAATATTGTGAAACCTCATTTGCACATACCACGCACCAATGAAATATTAACAACACATACCAAAAAATGCATGAAGGTTTACATTTTCGACATTTGATTAACCTTAATATCAAGTCACTACTGTTTGTAATGGACTATTGCTTTTAACGAATTTTTATAAATTTAACTGGTGACTTTGCGCATGCAAGTAAGTCTTGCAACTTTTGTTCAATGTCGCCTGAACTGCTTTAGATCGGCGTAAATGGCATCAGGGTGCCACAATATATTCTTGTAAATACCGCTGATGTAAGCATGGAGGTATTTGTAACTAGTTAGGCCCGTAATTTATCCTTTACTATACACGAAATCCATTTTTTCTGCTCTGTTGGCACGAAGAATATGATTGAAATGAGATATCTGATCAAAACTTGAGATGATAATACGATCGTGACTATCATTGACGACCTTTTGATTTAATACATTGAAGATAATAACACAATTATAACAACCAATCGAATGGACAACGTAACCCTGGTCATATGCGGATATATCGACCTGCTGCCGTTCTATAATAAGCACTGTGCAATCCTATACAAACTGCATACGCTGGCGCATAATCGCTGTTTTTGTTATAACGAAAGTCCGTCACTTCAAAAGGTCATTCTACACATAGCCAATCACCTGTTGTAAGACCGGCCCATGGATGTCTTCTGGTATGCTGCTTGGCAGCCATACAGTTGGCGCAATGCGACACTTTTATCATTTACAAAGTGCATTCACACAAAGCAGTGAGCGTTTATAATATCCGACATAATGTGTAGAGAATAGGCGGTCATGCATCAGTTGGCAACCATTATCACTCACTGGAAAAGGCCAACAAAGCACCACCTTCAACAACGCAGTAGATGTTACATTAGAGTAGCCATACAAAGCAATATAAATGTAGCCGATGCGTCGAATAGCTACAAAGACCTGATGCTTGCGATGCACATAGTTTTGTGTAATATTGATGCTAAACAGATATACAATTTTTGTACGCATGGCATCCTATTTCGTGGTGGGATAAGATGCCTTACTCTGCCAAGGAACCCCAGGCACTAGTGTTCACAGAGGCGTAATTCTCACCTAGACGCTTCGCGGCTAGCATTATATCGTCAGCCGTGTTTATTGAAACAGTAGTGCGTTGTGCAAATGTGAGTATTACACTGGTCATTGAATTGTAAACAAGCAATGAGCACTATATTTCCGATAATTAACACTTTACCCATATATGTGCACATAGTAATAGTTTATTAGGCAAAGACAGAACGACTAAAGAGACCTTCGTCGTACATGGCCAAATCCACTTAAATTTTGAGAAAAAAAACCCGACAACTACAGAGACCTGTGAACGAACATTTAATAATATCAATCAAGTGTCCACAAAGATGCGGTCAAATGGACAACAGGAAGACCGTATGTTGTGCAATTAAGATCACTGGTGTCGGATTAATTATTCAGTTAGATCTCCAATAAGAAACTTTGTCATGTCACATGATAATATATTACTTTTTAGCACATTTTTCTATTCATCGATATTCAATATCATATGCACACTCATTTGAAATGAACAACTTAAGGGCTAAATCGTATTATAGACATTTCAGACTTAGGCGTTTGTTGTGAGACATGATCTGATCATTATTAAAGTTACTAACATTCGCGCCTTTTATAAACTAAGCAAATGATCCTTTTTGAACGCAATTGTACGATAAAAGACAAAATAAAACATCTATTATTTATCAGGCCTTGGTAAAGTATTGTGTGACCTAAACTTAAATACGTCTGTACGTTGATCTTTCTTATTCTGATACGTTGTTACACGCGAATTACCCGAAGTGGTCATAGACCAAGATGACTGATATGCTAACAATTGTATCGTCACATCCGTATAACTCGGTAACGGCCCAACACATATCAGTGAATATGCCATGAATTACACTTGTTTGCAAAGAGCGACCAATGGACATTATCCAAAATAACGAAATATCATCTTATCTTTTTTCAATAATAATGATTGATATGAGAATTTTAAGCAACACCTTCCATCCCTACCTAACGTTTTTTGGCATTCAATCGTGATGCTTTCATAGCTGAATATCATAGCTCGTCCTTCCTTATAAGACATTTCAAATACTGCATTGGTTCGTGGTCATTCGGATTAAATGGTGAGCAGAAACCATGATCATAACCGCGATACCTAGAGACTAATGGAGGAGAGTATTCTACCATCTGAGACGGTAGCCTTCTCTTACATTCAGTCACGGCGGAATTGTGAAAAGTGCATCTTCATGGCAGATGTGTTAAGAGAACACAGCAGCAACAGATAGAGCGTATGGTTGTTGTATGGTGATACAGTAAATGGCATCTAATGTTCTGTGAGGTGTAACGCTGACTGAATGTTGAATTAAACCACTAGTGACAGGGACGGACGTTGCAACCACTCAAACCCAGCTTCCGTTGGCGTTCATTTCCGAGATACAATTAGACTTTTTGTAATTTAACTCATGGCGCGTGCAAGCGATTTGTGTAGCTCGTGTAATACGTTGCCTCGTACCACGGAATGTCCCTCCGTTGTTCAACCTGGCTACCCACAGAGTGCGTTACTCCAACCAATTGAGCTCTGCCGGCATTGATGACATTCTCGATTACAGCAAGTGCTATAATGTACCACGTGATGTCTTTACACCGAACTGGCACCACCACTGATTGGAATAGGACAATACATTGCAAAATCAAAGCAAATCATAGAGGTACAAAAATGCATGGATGAAATCATGTCGTTATTTATGGCGCCATGTAAGGGGGGCTTTAATTATAGTTCTCCAATGGTAAACGACATACGTTTAATGTTCTGTAAAACCATGGTGCCGTACATTGTTATGGTTGAATGCAGTGGTTCGTCGGCACATATGCACATTGGCTCTCGCTGTTGTCAGTCTAGCCCGCACCTCCTACCACGAGACTCTACGGATCATACCCACTATTTTGACCCCTTCTCCAATTGTCATGCACGATTAGATTGTTAACACATGATAGTGACATTTAAACAAACACCATTTTGACTTTACATCTTAGTCATAAGTGTAAATAAGTGGTGATTATGATAATTATCTAAAATATGAAAACTTCATTTACACAAATGGCTTTCTGACTCATATATATGATGAATGGTAACGAATAAACTGATTCAGAACACAGAAACGTACCATCTCTGCCAATATCCCGGGAAAAATTGCTGATATATTGAAAGTTATCACCACTGTAATCGTATAGAGACATTATACTGTAATCATATACTGTGAATGTGACAACGTCCTGGGATGAGACTTGTTTTAAATGTTCTCTGTAAACGAGCAATTATCAGTTTTTATATTTCGATTCTCAAAACTAACTTAAATTGTTACATCATGTTTCGCAAATGGTTTCGCTGATATAACGGAACTTGTTACCTGACAGAACGGTAACATTATGGATTAATACTAATGCGTTTGCATGAGTCTGAATTACGGTACTATCGTGTGGTCTTGGCACCACAGCCAGCTTACCTATCGCCCAACGGAAGCCGGGGTAGACGTAGTGGTGCAATATAAACCTTGTAGGAAATAACTTCGTTAATGGACAATAATAATTGTATTTGTGACAAATTACTGGTGCACTTGTATATCAGGTTTCATTACAGTCCCTTTCTAAAACATTGTTATTCAATGTATAGTGTACTTTCATTGCTAATTAATAGTCTTAATCTAATGATAGACAATATTACTGTCACCTGCACAGCCATCGCGCCTGCAGAAGAAGGCAGGGCATATGATGTTAGTGCTAAGATGACATTTTCAACTATTGATACTAGGCGTTTGCAGGCGATTCAGATAAGTGGCGTAATAACTCACTTTTTCCCTTGTGTTCGGGATTGCCCGTTCGTTGTTCATCCTCGCTTTCCAGTGCGTGAGCTGCTCCAACCAATTGAGCTCGGTCTGCTTGGGTGGCATTCTCGTTGGCACTTAGTTGTGATGTCCATTACACGGTGATGGCACGGTCAGCAATGGCGTAAATGTCATGTCACCATACACGACATTGTCTAAACTAATGTCAGCTGTCACTGTCACTGTATCTATCTTACTGCACTCGACATACATTTCATGTTTAATGCGTCATGCATCATTATGACTTAATGCAGTAACCCTATGTTGGACCTTCACATTGGCTCTGGTTGTTGTCCCTCTACCACGTTTCGAAAAACAGGAGAAATTATTCTATCCGATGCTTGACACTTGGGATGAGGAAAGATGATTTCCAATTAGTCACACAGTTAGCATAGCCATACGAAAGGTTGATTCCAATTGGTCACATAGTTAGCATAGCCATAGGGAAAGTTGATTCCAATTAATCACACAGTTAGCATAGCCATAGGGGTAGTTGATTCTAATTAATCACACAGTTAGCATAGCCATAGGGAAAATTGATTCCAATTAATCACACAGTTAGCATAGCCATAGGGAAAATTGATTCCAATTAGTCACACAGTTAGCATAGCCATAGGAAAAGTTGATTCCAATTTATCACACAGTTAGCATAGCCATAGGGAAAGTTGATTCCAATTTATCACACAGTTAGCAAAGCCGTAGGGAAAGTTGATTCCAGTTAATCACACTGTTAGCATAGCCATAGGGAAAGTTGATTCCAATTAATCACACAGTTAGCATAGTCATAAGGAAAGTTGATTCCAATTATTCACACAGTTAGCATAGCCATAGGGAAAGTTGATTCCAATTAATCACACAGTTAGCATAGTCATAAGGAAAGTTGATTCCAATTAATCACACAGTTAGCATAGCCATAGGGAAAGTTGATTCCAATTAGTCACACAGTTAGCATAGCCATACCTAGAAAAAGATAGATATGGTGGAGAATTTGGAAATCCATACTTTGGTCAGCTTTCTCTTTGAATCACTCCACACCATACGCACAGTCATGTGCGCAAATATATTCACGTTGATGTATGCCTGATAAACCCGATGCATTATATTACTTATCTTGTTAATGGCATTGTTACCGTGTTGTGTAGTTATTTGCTTTGTACCTATTTTATCTTCCAATTTTAATCAACCACATAAATTGCATCGTAGCTTTGTGTCATCAACTGATCTTGCCCGCTTCATCCCATCAACACAAATTCACTCACAAAATGGCGGTTCTTCGTGGCTTGCAAAAGCCAGGAAGACTGATCCTTTTTATGTTGGGTGAGGGAGAAGGCATTGGGGAATACCCGAGTCATTAATGACGCTGGCTGATAACAATCGACGTGCGTGTTACATTCATTACATTAAATGGGTCTGCAGTGATTGCAAGTGACTTTGCAAGCCGGCCGCACGACGCCACATGTGTGCGGCGGATGCAAGGGCGGCCATTGAGTCATAACGTTCTGGTGACATAACGTACGAATATAAGTGGCTTGCAAGCCAACACAGGTCTGTTTGTCTTGTTGGGAGAGAAGCGTACAAATCCATGCCCGATGAATGCCTAGAGTATTTTGCAGACTGCTAATCATCAAAACACTGTTTTGTCGTTGGAACACGGATAGAAACAGAGTTGGTGTTTTATCTCAAATGCTATCAATATAGAAGTACGGTAACAAATACACGAAGAAGATGATGTTTCGCGAGCGTTTGTCTCGCGCTCTACAAAATCCCTTTCCATTACTTTAGTCATGAATACCTGATATGAAATCGCTTGTGGCTGCATACATTCTACCGGATCTCAGCACTCAGTATATTCGAACAAGCTTGCTCTGGCTGTGTCTTAATTCCCTGATGAGGTCCGTTTCGAGTTTCCGTTTCCAGGTGTGCTGGGAGCAACCAAATGGTGACGTACAGCCGGGAGCAACAGAATTTATTTAGTGCTCCTTAATTTACATAAAATTGTTGCTTAGCGATCCAACCGCAATAGATAACTACTCATGGTCTTGTTAAACTGCCTGTAATACCAACCGATTAAGATCATGATCATGTGCTACAGCAGCCTTTTTCTCGCCCAATGCCATCTCTATCACAGGCTTTCTCTGTGCTGCATCTACCTCAAGCTTTCTCTGTTCTGCTTCTGCCCCAAGCTTTCTCTGTTATGCTTCCACTTCAAGCGTTTTCTCTGCATGCTTCTGCTTCGCGCATGCACGTTTCACGCTACTGAGCTTCCCTTTCTCAGTTCTGATGATCTCGGACGAAATACAGTATATCTTTTTTCAGAAAGTCAAAGCTTTGTTGCTTGCTCAGTTAACTTTTCCATGTCGCACAAGATCAAAGTTTCCAGATATTCAACACCAACGACGAAGAATCTTCCAGATGTATCTAGTGAAATGTACTTGTACTCCTTAATTTCGATTGTTCACAACCGTCAAAAGAGCACTGTATCAACCTTCGATAATCTTCCAGAAAATTCTGCGCACAACAGCAGCAATAACGCATCAAACGAAATTTTTGAACCCACACACAAACAGCAACAGCCTCCGACAATGTTTGTCGCGCTGGCTTTGATGCAACTAAATGAAATGTGATTGACCAATATAAATGTCAAGGTCAAAATGCATATGGGAGAATAATCCCGCCGATAGCGATTGATAAAAAAGGCATGTATGCTCTTTATCAAGAAGTGCTTCAGTCATTGCGGGACCTAAGAGTTTGAACCTACTAACTGCATTGGTGCATTGAATGTTGTGCTACTCCGTGTGTGATAGTTTGCTGTGATCTGAGGATATAAGGATGAACACTAATTTATATGCAACCATAGAGGTTTGTCGAAATCGGTAACCTTTTGTAAACAAGTTATTTATCGATTTTATTGTTTGTGAATGTTGTGAATATCATTCAACGAAGATATGGCAATCATGATGATCATAGTTGTATTTTATATACATAAACATTCCGTGCTTATAATCGAAATAAGTAATTGAATAATGATTTTGGTTTAACAAAAAGACCAGAAGTAGTCTATCTGAACATTATCCTCATATGTTATTCTCCTGTTAACGGTTACTTATATATACTTTGCTGTGCCGAGCCCCTTACTGCATCCTATCTTCATGGTATTTTCACAACTCGTTTTGCCATTACAAGCGGCCGTAGCATATCCTACCATGTGTTGTCACACCACGGTACGCCAATACATTATCGCTAATACCTGCTGATGTCAGCCTCTTCTAATCATGGAGGTACAATATAATATCGATGGAGAAATAATGTGATTGGTCACATTATAAGTGGTCAAGTTAGACAAATGTGTCTTACTGCTCGTGGCATGAGTGTCTTGTCCCGCAAATGAGAACCATGGTTTCATACATAGATTTTGAGTGTTGTATGACGTCGCTGGACCTGCATACTGACTCTCTTTATGTCAATTAATCTGTGACCTCCTACCACGTTCCTAGGTAAAGGGGAAAATTGCCCACTCGACGCTGATGGTAGGTGTCTTGTAGAGCACACTGACAACGTTATAGATTGCCGTAAATGTCACCAGTGTAATCTATGGTTCCCATCCAAAGTTATGGAATACTTGACCTGACGTACAACGAGACAGCACAAATGGAGGTACTTACTGAGTTGAGCAAATAATGCAATAACGATTTGATGCCCCCACGGTCGTCCAAACTGCCGCACAGAGCATTTAGTCTGCTCATTCGGTTGTTCAATAATTCCATTATTGTTTAAATTGCACAGCAAGCTTATTTATCTCATTCAGAATATACTTTGTATCACTGCATAAACATGCTTCATTATTGCTGATTCGTGTCATCATAATGAACGAAATATATTGTCTATATCATCCGACGCCAGCCAAGACAATACACATTTGTTGTCTACGTTGAATAGTTACTAGGTGATATGCAGTCGTCAAAACAAGAGGCAAAAGGGAGAGATACATTTACACTGGACAAATATATTAATCTTTTTATTGAGATCAACGCGTTAGCCGTATTTATTGATATAGTCAGTGGGTAGATGATTGCCAGTCAGATTATAACGGTATAACGTTTTACATAAATGGAAGGCAATATTCCATGAATTTCATGAATATGAGAGGTAAGGGATTATGTACAATAAAACTCACCGAACCTTGTTAATATGAAAAACAATTAAGCATGGCACGTTGCCATTACTAAAGGTTCGTAATAAACATTCTGCTTCAAATATAGTTAAGTACATCTTAAAAGTAACCACAGTCGCAGCTAATAATAGCGTAACACTATGCCATTGAGAATGCAAAGAGAAATTACGCAGATTCATTCGTTCAAATGAACAATATCACTTTCCAATATCAAACCTCACAATATTTTTCCGAGTCGCTGATGATTTAGATATAAATTACGTAAACGTATAATAGAATCTAAAACATTGTGCCCAGTCTTTCTAGCAAACTATCTTCGACACTATTTCAGGTAGTTTATAGTTCGGAAAACGTATTGATGCGGTAGTTATGTCCAGCACTTAGGGACACATATATTTAGTGATCATGGTTAATCATCAAGCCATATGCATGGTAATGCTGAAAATAAAAAACAGTTACAACATCATGGCGGCTGCAGGATAATAAATTCCAAGAAGCTGATGCTGTCACGTGGCCAGTTGGAATTGTTACTTATAGAAGTATTGTTATGCACACCTTAAGCAAAACCATCATCTATACAATAGTTCTACTCAACTCACAAAACGCGAGGAAAGTTTACAGTAAGTATGTGGAAAAGCATAGAAGCATCAATAATGGAAATAATTGTAAATAATGATCTGCTTTTACCGATGAGTGACAACTTAGCTACATTCTAATGTTCCTTGGCAAAATCCATCGGATATCATATGTTTAGATATTGATCCAGGCAATGCAATAACTTGAAATATGGCATTTCATAACGACACCGCTGTAGAAAATGTGAATACACCTAATAGCAATCAACCATTCCTTATGGAACAGCATTTCCAGCATCATATTTGCCTTTTGCTGCTTACGTATTTTTAGGCGCAAGGCACAGGAAACAAAATTACTGTGTTGAATGTTGAGTATCGCTGTCTTATAACATGCAAAGAAATACGACCATCCCATTAAGTTCGGTCAATCAGTTCCTTGCATGTTAATTCCACAATTGAGAGGCTCCATTACATTGGGATATCAGTAAGCGCTTTATAAAATAGCGTTCTATGACAAGCACATTACACATTACAAAATGCAACGACTAGAATCTTCATGTGGCAAGCTCAAACTATCCCACCAACAGTTATTGAAAACCTGTCATGCAATTATGAAACACACGTATTGCATATGTGGCTTTGTTATACATTTGGCAGATACTGCAAATTTATGAACGATTCAAAAAACATAAAAGGTATAAATTGCGAATATAATCGTGAGAAGCAGTCATCACCATGATAAATCATTTACGCCATTTCATAATAGCATCCGAGGAGAAGCAATATCTTGGTATCCAATAAATTACATCAGAACAAAGATGCTAAATTTGGATGCTGTTAATTGTCCTTCAAACACCTTGCTGCTATACTAATGCATATTTGATATCACATTCAGGCAATTGTACATAGCATCCAATTTCGGTTCTTGATTAGATGTCATCTTACATTAGATAATCCTGTCTGTCTCAGGCTGAGGTGATTTAAAGGCCCATGATGCAACACAGTAACATTGGTCGATTACTTATCCGCAAGCTGACCTTGTCTGTACTGCAATATATGCATGCATTTCTAACCTATGCCTTTCCTGCCACTTCAAATAAATTTATTGGTTGGTGGTGTCATACGCTTTGTAGAATTACTTAATGCTATCTATGATTATCACTAATAATTGTGCTTAGTGATTTGTTGTATTCACCTACGACTGCTCGGGTATAATAACAATTTATAGCATACTCATGTATACGTTGATAGCGGTTGTCCACTTCATTACACTAGACTATACTTAAATAACTCTCTACAAACTTCCATATGCATAGTGATATATTCATTGTGTTCTCAGCATCTGATCAAGCTCATTTTATATTGGGCTTTTTAAAGTCATCAGAGTTTTATGTAGTGATTTGCTTTGCAACTAAATTTTTATTTACAGTAAATGCAGCATGGCTGTGTGTCCTCAATATCTTCACCTGCAATATTCCATTCTAACAAATTCAAATAGTACATATATTGTACGGGCAATAGACAAGCATATCTGCAATCGCATCAACTAATATGAACGAATAATTTCGATCTTGATATTCAGTGGCAATAACGGTCAAGTACTTTTTCTATACACTGAAGCTGACAAAACCCTTAAATGTGGTCAGTGTACAAAGTGATTTTCAGCTGTCACCATTCAAGGTATAAACCCAAATACTTCGACGGGGGAATCAGTGGTTGAGTTAACTATGCGTATCTACACCATAACATATCGAGAAACCATACGACGAAAATATATCAAATCTTTTTCATATGTTTTTTATCTATATAAGGGTCGATTACTCGGTGCTCGTCTCGAGTGTTGTCAGTCAAAAACAAATGAACGCTCAATGAAAATACACAACTTACTTCTAGTCCAACTCGAATTAAAGACAGTAGACTAAGGCGTTTCTTATGATAAGTCCACTTGCGATTTACATGATTTAAGTTAATTACATTATCACCCATTATATGCTAAATATATGCTTTTAATTTATATAAGGGTTGTCAAAGACAATCGTCTTTTCATTCTCATGTGACTACCACTTAAACATGTTTGACAACTCATCTTCCACACTGATGAGTTACACTCATAACACAGAACAGCGAAATAGGCAAAATTACATCGTCATATCTGTATCCCTTGGTGATGACCCAATGCCACCATGGCTTAATTTTGACTCATAACTGTGCTAATTAACATATCAGTGAGCCAATATTATACAGCAGAATATGCAATGAGCTCTTAAGTAACTGTCCGATTATTTCCTGTAGCACTAAAACTCGTATGCATAGAGAATCTATTGAACATCACTCGAAATATTGTAGCCCGGCATAATAGTGAAATTAAACAATTTAACTACTGCCAGAAATCATGTGCACAAACATTCGTTTATCGCATCAGGCGTACTTATGGAATTGTTAGTTATTGTCTTGATTGCTTGTCGAAGTTTTCATTATCAATAAACGAACATACAGTGATCAATATGATCTATTGGGCAACTCTTAGTACGCTTCTCATTCCTAAGTAACTGTACATCAAAACGACTCCTTTTTTTAATAGTGACTTTATATATATGTCATTTATTCGCAAATCGAAGTTTACAAAAAGATATATTAATTAAGCAATATATAATAAAATATACATGAGTACCAATTAGTTAATACCTAGAAACACAAGAAGCTCATCTGCCTCTTGCAGTGTTAGAGAAGTTAACAAACTGCCTTCGCGCTGCTGACACAGCGCATATTGTCGCCCAGTCTTCTGCTGATACTTCATTAATGTTTAAAAACAATTCACGTACATTATTAAGGTTACCTTCATTAATTAAACATAGTTGTTGGTAGACTAAATTTAGTTATGACAGACATGATCTTACATTATTCGATACGATGAGCTTACATTAGTGAGCGTAGTAGCAAGTCGAACTTTTGGGTAGTTACTAACGGTGCATTTAACCCAAAAATTAACAAAGCGTATATCTGGTCTGCCTACAAGCAGCGGTACAAAGCGAGACCTCGTTCTTCTATTAAGCTTAAGAACTCTCCTTACACATTTTCGCCAAGCAACACTTATTTTTTCAAGTGACTTAAAATCCAGTTTCCATAAAGGACTACCATAGAAGCTTGTACAAAAGGTATCAAATAGCCTAGTGCGGACGTCGGTGCTGCAAAAGCCGAATCTGGACATCAAAATGTTAGTACGATAAAACAATTCTCCTACAGCTTTTTCGATATTCGCCTCGTTATTTTCATAACCAATATAACTGCCTAGATGAACAATTTTAGAGTACTTTTGTAAAATGGCTCCATTCAGCCGTAATTCGAGATTGGTATAACATTGTGGAATATTGTAGCACAGCAGCATACTTTTTTTACTATTGAACATTACATCGTATTCTTGTGCGTATTCTTCGCATATTGAAATCATAAGCTCGGCAGCAGTGACTGAGGGAGCAAGGAGTGTTAAGTCGTCAGCATATCCAAATGCACCCATAAACTGATGACCGACATGACAACCAACATTACTACGTTCAAGACGATTAAGCTGCTCATCGATATAAATACAGAAAAGAATACTCTGAATCTACACAAAGCGCTTTATTGCATTATTTGTGGCTGGAAATTATAGCTCATGCTTCAGTTAAATCCTACTGTGATTATACTTAGTGTGCTGGTACTTTTGCATTTGCCTGTAGAGATTTAACTTCAACGAACGGGATTATCAAGGGAGTGTACTGTAACAATCTACAAGGAGCTGCGGGTTGCATATGAAGCACCTGTAGTTCATCACGAATAACAGCATTGTCATAAATACACCCTTTTGGTGTCTCTCTGTGCCTTACAAGATGGTGGACGAGCAATTGTTCTAACCATCGGCCCGACAGACACACACTGATATTGACTGCTGGCATATTATGCCAGTTTAATAAAACATGTATAGATACTTGGCAAGATGTCAACGCCTCCCACCCCAAGTGTTGTAGTCAGCCCAATTGACATGCAGATTCAGAAGCAAACCTTGTCCGCAAATCTCTCTTACATGCTACAGTAATCAATAAGCATTTTTGAATCATCAGTTTCTGTACAAAATCCGTCACAGCATGGTATGGTTACCAAGCGATGGGTAGAAAATGCTGAATCATCACAATATCACACCACGCTCTCCCTTTTGATGTTCATTTAGGATTCCACGTAAAGACATAGATGTCTTCTTGGGTTCTGGGAAGCCGCAGGGAAGATAAAACCTGATGCTTCAATTTGACTTCCGCAATCATTCGTACATCTTGGTCTTATCCTAATGCAAACAAGATATCACAGCCAGGTAATTGTACACCGCATCCCATTTCATGGTGGGATGAGATGCCGTCATGCATTATCCTACCTAGTCTGTCTCTAGATGAGGTCATTACAGAGCGGTGATGCAATACAGCAACATTGGGTGATATTCCATCCACACGGAGGGTGAGGGATGGAGGGATGGGGGGGACGGGGATGGCTTGCGCACAATTTATAGATGGCGAAACGTGTCTATTGCTCGCAACGATTCTTCTGATATGATGTGGCGGCACTGAATAAAAAGGTATGTTCAATGATAATGATAGTGGCGTAAGATGAAGCATTATGTTGCATATTCGTAGGCTCGGGTATGATACCACTAAATTGCGGCATAAACAATCGTCTTTTCAGAACAGTTTTAAACCTTATGAATTAACCTTAATATATTCATAGGTTTCCTCATCTAATATTCAGTAGATATCGTCTGACTTGTTAAATGTACTGTTATTGGCGTGTGTAGCTATTTTTGTTGCTATTTGAAATGTTATCTTTCCCTTTTATCACTACATCCAATTACACCGTAGCTATGTGTCAATATTTGCCCACCAGCCCCCCCCCCCCCCACGCTATATGCAATCATTGTTAATTCAATCACATCACATAGCACGGGCAAATTGCCACTCAAGATCGCCCATGCACCGATATTTATGAAAGAACATCCTTGTTATCTGATGGCAATAACGGTCAATTGATATCTCTACTGTATGCCTAGATGCTTTGTGTGTGACGATTCGTTGCATTCGTGTAAAATATATTTAGATATGTACTGACGCTGACGTCACCTAATTGTGTTTTACGTTATAACAGTGAACAATGATGTTGCCCATACAATGGAGTATTCCGTCAAGACCCCGTCCTTAACGCGTTCGGCATTACATTGATATCTAGTAAGTGTAGGTGTGACCAGATGCTAGTAGCGAGCACTGGGTATATACTTAAGGGTCATTTCCGTGGATAATTCAAAGTTTGTAACAAAAGCCTACTTAATACTTGGAATGGACAAGGGGTTTATCCAGAGATCCCATCCGACCGCTTAATAACGTGCGGGCAAACGGACCTACCTGGGAGTATTGTAAATTGATAAGTATAAACTCCGATACACCTCAGGCTTAACGGGCCACTTAAATTTCATTGAGTGGTGTTAGTGTGTGTTAGTGTGTGTGTGTGTGTGTGTGTGTGTGTGTGTGTGTGTGTGTGTGTGTGTGTGTGTGTGTGTGTGTGTGTGTGTGTGTGTGTGTGTGTGTGTGTGTGTGTGTGTGTGTGTTTGTGTGTGTGTGCAATGCAATAACTTGAAATATGGCATTTCATAACGACACCGCTGTAGAAAATGTGAATACATCTAATAGCAATCAACCATTCCTTATGGAACAGCATTTCCAGCATGATATTTGCCTTTTGCTGCTTACGTGTTTTTAGGCGCAATGCACGGGAAACAAAATTACTGTGTTGAATGTTGAGTATCGCTGTCTTATTACATGCAAAGAAATACGACCATCCCATTAATTTCGGTCAATCAGTTCCTTGCATGTTAATTCCACAATTGAGAGGCTCCATTACATTGGGATATCAGTAAGCGCTTTATAAAATAACTTTCTATGACAAGCACATTACACATTACAAAATGCAACGACTAGAATCTTCATGTGGCAAGCTCAAACTATCCCACCAATAGTTATTGAGAACCTGTCATGCTTTTATGAAACACACGTATTGCATATATGGCTTTGTTATACATTTGGCAGATACTGCATATTTAAGAACGATTCAAAAAATATAAATGGTATAAATTGCGAATATAATCGTGAGAAGCAGTCATCACCATGATAAATCATCATTTACGCCATTTCATAATAGCATCCGAGGAGAAGCAATATCTTGGTATCCAATAAATTACATCAGAACAAAGATGCTAAATTTGGATGCTGTTAATTGTCCTTCAAACACCTTGCTGCTATACTAATGCATATTTGATATCACATTCAGGCAATTGTACATAGCATCCAATTTCGGTTCTTGATTAGATGTCATCTTACATTAGATAATCCTGTCTGTCTCAGGCTGAGGTGATTTAAAGGCCCATGATGCAACACAGTAACATTGGTCGATTACTTATCCGCAAGCTGACCTTGTCTGTACTGCAATATATGCATGCATTTCTAACCTATGCCTTTCCTGCCACGTCAAATAAATTTATTGGTTGGTGGTGTCATGCGCTTTGTAGAATTACTTAATGCTATCTATGATTATCACTAATAATTGTGCTTAGTGATTTGTTGTATTCACCTAAGTCATCAGAGTTTTATGTAGTGATTTCAACAATAGCTGAGTGCGTTTATCTGGTCAACGGTACAAAACGAGACCTCGTTCTTCTATTTAGCTTAAGAACTCTCCTTACACATTTTCGCCAAACAACACTTATTTTTTCAAGTGACTTAAAATCCAGTTTCCATAAAGGACTACCATAGAAGCTTGTACAAAAGGTATCAAATAGCCTAGTGCGGACGTCGGTGCTGCAAAAGCCGAATCTGGACATCAAAATGTTAGTACGATGTAACTGCCTAGATGAACAATTTAAGAGTACTTTTGTAAAATGGCTCCATTCAGCCGTAATTCGAGATTGGTATACATTGTGAAACAGCAGCATACTTTTTTTACTATTGAACATTACATCATATTCTTGTGCGTATTCTTCGCATATTGAAATCATAAGCTCGGCAGCAGCGACTGAGGGAGCAAGGAGTGTTATGTCGTTCAAGACGATTAAGCTGCTCATCGATATAAATACAGAAAAGAATACTCTGAATCTACACAAAGCGCTTTATTGCATTATTTGTGGCTGGAAATTATAGCTCCTGCTTCAGTTAACTCTTACTGTGATTATACTTAGTGTGCTGGTACTTTTGCATTTGCCTATAGAGATGTAACTTCAACGAACGGGATTATCAAGGGAGTGTACTGAAACAATCTACAAGGAGCTGCGGGTTGCATATGCAGCACATGTAGTTCATCACGAATAACAGCATTGTCATAAATGCACCCTTTTGGTGTCTCTCTGTGCCTTATAAGATGGTGGACGAGCAATTGTTCTAACCATCGGCCCGACAGACACACACTGATATT
The DNA here is from genome assembly GCA_034190875.2 of Urechis unicinctus. Classification (NCBI taxonomy): domain Eukaryota; kingdom Metazoa; phylum Annelida; class Polychaeta; order Xenopneusta; family Urechidae; genus Urechis; species Urechis unicinctus. Next base: position 29,889,982 of record CM067344.1, read on the forward strand.
GACTGCTGGCATATTATGCCAGTTTAATAGAACATGTATAGATACTTGGCAAGATGTCAACGCCTCCCACCGCATTAAGTGTTGCAGTCAGCCCATTTGACATGCAGATTCAGATGCAAACTTTAAGCATTTTTGAATCATAAGTCAAGTACCTTCACCATCCAGACAGGCAGTTAACATGTGAGTATATAAGCAACCCTGCTTTCGTTTTGACTTACACAAAGCACCGCATGGGATCATTTGTATGGACATAGTCAAGGCAAGCTTTAAAGAGAGGCTGAGAATATCGTTAAAGGTCGGTTAGAGGTATTGAACATACAGAAACGTTTCTGTACAAAATCCGTCACAGCATGGTATGGTTGCCAAGCGATGGGTGGAAAATGCTGAATCATCACAATATCACACCACGCTCTCCCTTTTGATGTTCATTTAGGATTCCACGTAAAGACATAGATGTCTTTTTGGGTTCTGGGAAGCCGAAGGGAAGATAAAACCTGATGTTTCAATTTGACTTCCGCAATCATTCGTACATCTTGGTCTTATCCTAATGCAAACAAGATATCACAGCCAGGTAATTGTACACCGCATCCCATTTCATGGTAGGATGAGATGCCATCATGCATTATCCTACCTAGTCTGTCTCTGGCTGAGGTCATTACAGAGCGGTGATGCAATACAGCAACCCTGGGTGATATTCCATCCACACGGAGGGTGAGGGATGGAGGGATGGGGGGGACGGGGATGGCTTGCGCACAATTTATAGATGGCGAAACAGTGTCTATTGCTCGCAACGATTCGTCTGATATGATGTGGCGGCACTGAATAAAAAGGTATGTTCAATGATAATGATAGTGGCGTAAGATGAAACATTATGTTGCATATTCGTAGTCGTCTTTTCAGAACAGTTTTAAGCTTTATGAATTAACCTTAATATATTCATAGGTTTCCTAATCTAATATTCAGTAGATATCGTCTGACTTGTTAAATGTACTGTTATTGACGTGTGTAGCTATTTGCTTGTAATTTGAAATGTTATCTTTCCCTTTTATCAACACATCCAATTGCACCTTAGCTATGTGTCAATATTTGCCCACCAGCGCCCCACCCCCCACGCTATATGCAATCATTGTTAATTCAATCACGTCACATAGCACTCAAGATCGCCCACGCACCGATATTTATGAAAGAACATCCTTGTTATCTGATGGCAATAACGGTCTATTGATATCTCTACTGTATGCCTAGATGTTTTGTGTGGGACAATTCGTTGCCTTCGTGTAAAATATATTTAGATATGTACTGACGCTGACGTCACCTAATTGTGTTTTACGTTATAGCAGTGAACAATGATGTTGCCCATACAATGGAGTATTCCGTCAAGACCCCGTCCTTAACGCGTTCGGCATTACATTGATATCTAGTAAGTGTAAGTGTGCCCAGATGCTAGTAGCAAGCACTGGGTATATACTTAAGGGTCATTTCCGTGGATAATTCAAAGTTTGTAACAAAAGCCTACTTAATTCTTGGAATGGACAAGGGGTTTATCTAGAGATACCATCCGACCGCTTAATAACGTGCGTGCAAACGGACCTACCTGGGAGTATTGTAAATTGATAAGTATAAGCTCCGACACACCTCAGGCTTAACGGGCCACTTAAATTTCATTGAGTGGTGTTAGTGTGTGTGTGTGTGTGTGTGTGTGTGTGTGTGTGTGTGTGTGTGTGTGTGTGTGTGTGTGTGTGTGTGTGTGTGTGTGTGTGTGTGTGTGTGTGTGTGTGTGTGTGTGTGTGTGTGTGTGTGCGTGTGTGTGTGTGCTAATTCTGCCCCAAGCAGTGGACATTACAAGTCAGATCGCTTTGGGATAAAGGCCCAATATTTCATATATATTCGTAACTGGGATAATAGCGGGAAAACAAAATCTAATGAGTAAAGTTTATGCCGAAATTTGCACGTCATGTGATCTATTTTTAAGTCTCTTTGGTAGGCGTCGCCAGTTGTCCGTCCGGAATATAATATACATATGCATTTCACCAAACAGCTGACATTGCCCGCCGAATACATCAAAGTATTTTGAAAACAAACTAGCGTGCCTGGTGATGCCCAATGCAATGGATCGTGATTTCAGCCAACAGCAGCCATGCACTCTTCAAATAGGGTGTGAATAGAGTATTTCTGGACATCAGTTGGTTATTCACATTAATGGGCTATGAAGGTCTATCCGCCTTTCAGAACAACCCATTACCTGCTGTCGCAATATCATGTACGTCAGTAGCTGTACTCAAATTACACAATGAACAGGCGCCAATGTTAGGTATTGTCAGAATCGGATTTCTAAAAAGCAAATAATATCCAGGTCACTGTATTATAGAGCTCTTATTACATATACCATGGATTGAGAGCTTTATGATAGAAGCCATATACCATTGCTTGAGCATCAATCAGGTCCCTTTAGAACGACTTGATTCTGGATAAAAAACATAATTCAAAAACATGCGCAGCAACCAAAGCTTCGTCTGCGGTCATTCATACATCAGAGTTAATGCACTTTCCATCCATGAGTACAAGGACACATGTCCGCGATTATGAGGTATACAAAAACAGGGCCATTACATACACACACAAAGATGCCTCCGGCACACCAGAAATGCACGTCATCATTTGAGTCGCATAGCAGTTCCAGTTGAAGACGAGAAGCTGCTGTTGCCTTACAGTTATACATATTGGTGTTGTCTTTAAAGTGTCTTCTCTTGAACCTACCTGTATAAAGCACCTGTTAATCGTTTTAGGCACAAAATAGCTTCTGAACAAGAATTTGATTTGATATTTTGGCAGGGATTACTTTCGGAAGGTTTCAAAATGTGATGTAAATATCCATACTAGGTGTTTGCATGATGCCAAACATGTACGGTAATACCATATCCTAGTACGGTCATGCAACGTCGGTCATTAATGTTGGCTATTATAGTTAAATTACATAGTTATCTTCACAATTATAGCATTAAAGAAAAATATGACTACAAAAGGAATTTATCCGTCTGCTTATGCTCTTCGGCTCGCCAGTCAATTTCTTGCTTATTTGTTCTATTGAAGTGCCAACATTCCGGGACAGTGGCTTCATCATTTTGTTAGTCATGTTAGCTAGTTTGACCCTCAAAAAGCATGACACACCAGATAAAACCTGACCAAATATTCTGTCGGATGATTTTCATATAATCGATAGATACATCACTCAAATCACCATTGTTTTATGCAGTTATTTGTCATCATATATTTTAGTGTTGCAAGTTTTGGTACCCATGCAATTGGAGTATGCCTGAGGTATTTCTAATTGTTATAAACGGATTATACTGTTCCATACATCATAGACAGAACGAATGTAGCCCTGGGGGCGTTATCATATTGAATCTTTACTTAAGTCGTCTCAACCTGTGATATGTACTCATACAACTATAATTTGCGATCTCTGCTGCGTCCGTCAGTTCAATGCTGGCTAGAAGCCAAAAATGATTGATGGCTATCATTTCACACATGCACCATTGCGATCAAAATATGTCTCTTACAGAAAACATTCAAATATATTCACTACAAGGTGTTTGCATGATGCCAAACATGTACGGTAATACCATATCCTAGTATCAACTTCAACTATAGAATGTATAGAAACAAACCGGGTTAGTCCCTCATATCAAGCAAGATGTATTCTGACTATTAATTGCATTACTGTTACCTAATCCCACAGATACTGGTTCTTCGCCCAGCCGAGTATATTGAAACCAGAGCTTCACTCTGGATCACCCAAAGCTTGTTCGACCATATGCTGGGCAGCTCGTGCCCCACATCCCCTCACCTCAGCGCCTGTGTAGTCTACTCAAGAAAGTAAATGTGAGTGTTTTCCTACAGATTGGGTGGGGTTGCTTGTGGTTAACAGCCACCTCGAGCAAGTATGGCTGTTTTTCATGAAGCAAATCAAATCTCTGAGCGGATGTATCCGATGCATTCACTTTAGTGGTCTGTGGGAGCCATTCTGCGATGCTAGCTTTAATTGTCCTATACATAGACTGGCGCATTGTCGTATTACTCATTAATGATCACATTCGCGTTCTTATCAGTCAGCTCATAGATATTTGGCGTCATGCATCCATCTGTATACACTATGGGTGATCGTATCTCTTATACGCTACACCCCAGGGTCGGATGTTTCTACGCCCCGGTCTACTTATTGTCTACATCTACGTAAACTATCTCGATGATAAGAACTACCCAAGATTGGTTATATAGTAGGTATGAGGTTTGTTTTGTAAGCCTCTATTGTTACACTGCTCGCATCCGCAGAGATCACAGAAATGTTGTATGGTTACCTTTAAAAGGGGGTCTCGCTGTTCTTTAGCCGCTCAAAATTCCCTTGTCAGTTGAAGCTTCTATCAAACATGTAGATATCCATCATAGACGACTGGAGCCTACCTCGTAACCGTACCTTCTCGTGGCTTGCTGTACTTGCTGCTCCTACGGCTTCTGCACAAACAATCCATCGCACTTGCAAGCCTAATCCATACAGTGGAGTTTGTTTGTGCAGATATTTGCTTGCTCCAGACTATGTCCGTTATATTTCAATAAAAGGTATCTCTAGTCTGGGAGGCCACTACTGTTTTCTGGGCTGCAGCAAATTAACACTGGCTTTGTGAGATTGACTTTGATAGGGGTAACCTGTGTATTGATTGCTGCAAGGGGACCATAGTCGCAAGCTGTATGTGCTAATATTGGCTATACGATTATTCTCTGTTGCATTATATTAAAACGAAACGTTGTCCATGTCTTCAATGGCTTGTTTTAGGAGGACCAAAAATATGAGCATTCTTCTGTTGGATATGTATACATTGCACACGTGCCACTGCATATAACTACGATGCTTTTTTGTTTGACAGTTTGGTTTAGTTTGACAAGTAATTGTCCCCTGAGGTCATCGGTGCTCATTGATATTCCAAACCTGATATTCTAGTTATAAGATGTGCTGTCTAAATCCCCTGTTAAAATGACTGGCAGGTTGCACCTAATTAAGACGGTGAGTTGATCACCTAACCAGACCAATATTTCGCTTGAACGGTATCTATGTCAGAGCTACAGAATGTGTTTGAGAATTTCATTGAAAAGTTATTTTATCGTCTTTATTGCATAATGGAGCAATAAAATCATGTACGAATTCAGTCTACGGGATTGTCAAGGATACTTTTATTCTAACACTGAGTACCAGATATTTTATAACACATGTGGTGAGCAAAATAATAACAAAAGAAGGTTGCATAAACCCGTTGAATTTTCGCATATATACAGGAGAGCATGATTTCTTACAGTTAGAACAGAATTACGCATTAACAGCTAGGTAAATTCTAAATAGATGCATAATATATTAGTGGTTGATATTTTCTAACTACCAAGCAACCACGTTACAACAAGTACGCTTACAGGATTAATATCTAATGGCAAATCCTGCCAACTGGACAGTGCAATATTCCATGTCGCTGACAATGTTCCATTTCTTACCTATTTGACATTGTTTTCCTTGTCACCTATACTGGGCTCATAATGACCTTCCGGTTGTCTAATTTGAACTTAAGGTAATGTCATATGACAAGATAATAGGAGAGCAAAATATGCTCGGTATATATCATATCATGTTGACAATATAATGTTTTTCAATCTTATATACCACAATGAGGTTCGTAAAGGTACGATTTTCCCAAGGTCGTGAAGCCCAGATCAGCGGATATTGAAATACACATTGTATGCCCAGTGCTATTTATATACTGTTTTAAAATTACGAATGCATGCATCCATCCATGTATTGAATTGTATAATGAAGTATACATTCAAAGTAGCTTTATGTCACTGCAACATTTTTATTTATGTATTTGCCGTTATGTTGTTTCTATATATGAAAGTAATTAAAGTATTCTTACTTATTTAGCTGTGCTCCTAAAATAAAATAAAAACAAAAATTATATACAGTTCTTGTGATTCTCAGAGAACGATATTGGGGATAAGATAACATAATGATTATAACGATCCTGATCGTGATTATGATAATGGTAATGATTATAGCGATGATGATAAAGATGGGTGCCATAGGGATCAATATTAGTGATAATGCATAAAATCTCTATCTTATTCCACTCCCACCCCCGCCCGTCCCAGCAAAACACTAAACGGCACTCATTTGAAGAACGAGGTGAGTTTAGGTATAAACACTCAGAGTTTGAAGCAAAGTCCATCTCCTTGGTTACAAACATGACGCTATCAATGTATAGATAACCAGGCAACTTAAAAGTCCCCAACAAAATACAATTAATATTTACGAAAGCTAAGGATGTTATGCGGAAATATATGAAAAATCATAAACTTATTTTAACCCGGATATGTATTACCCACCAAACATATACTCTCAAATTGAGTCATATTGATGTGTTTAATGGAGCTCAGCACCAGGGGAAAGCTGGCAGGTGGTCGTGATTGGCGATCAATTTTAATATGCATGCGATTAAAAAATATGTTTGTTAGCGATACTCAAATTTTCTTTAAACACTTAAGCACTATAACGTGAATCCTTCATCAATTCATTGCGAAGGCGACCACAAGAGCCGGGTGTTGTCGCTGTGTCCATCTCGCTGCTATGTTATGCAAACAATTTCCATACTATTTAATGGCCCAGTGTGATTTGGTGATGTCAGTAGCTTTATTGGCCTGATTTTCTCATGTTATGCATGACTCAACGCATAAAATGTTAGGACTATTATGCTAACATACTTGCTTCTATTTGTCCTAGCACCTGGTACACTGAGATGAAGTGCAGAGTAGCATAAAAAAAAACAATATTAAAAGCGCCTTGGTATAATTAACTCACTTTGTGATTGGACGCATGGCGTCATGAAAGGTACCTCAACGTTATTGTCATGGATTATATGAACATCAACAAGACTGTTATGGAACTATATATATGACACATACTACAACGATTTGGGATGATTTTTGCAAAGCCTGATGATGCAAACGTGTGAAGACACAATGCATGCAGATTTGTTTGATATACAAATTGGCAGCATCTTAATTGAACGAGTGTATCCGTGATAACTCATCTTAAATATAGAGTAGTTGCGTAGAATGTTGGACATACGTGTGACAGCGTTGTATTTGCTATCAACTTTGTCAATTCATATACTATTTGTATAGCTTTACAGCTCCATTGCGGGGAACCGCATAGCGTATAATTTTATATAAAGAACTTGGTTCAATAACCACTTATAACATATAATATTTATGTCCCTGATTTCTCATTTAGATCTTTGCTGGCAGGTGTCTATCCAGTAGACATCAAGTAAATATGGTATCTAGTAGGAGTTAAAACAAACTGTTAGTTGACACTAACTGAGATTGGTGCTAGGTTTTTATATTTCAGCCGACGGTATCTTGGCATTATTATCGTATCATGATAATTGGTTGCGCAAATCAGTTACAAAGTTCAATTCCTCAAACGATCAAATCATGTATCCATGTGATACTGTAGAATAACGTGGTTATACAGCCACAAAAGCTTCAAAGAAAAACAAGTTTTGAAGACCGTTTTTAATATATACGCCCAGGTCATCCTAGATAGACAGAGGCCATCGGTGCGTAAGCGTATTCATCAATAAACATTTCAGACACTTTGTACCTTTTTGTACAGATTTCTAAAGGTCGCCGGACATTTATGCACATATATTGGTGCAATGCCTATAGTATTTTATGCAACGCCAATTGTATTTCATGCCATGCCAATTGTATTTGCAAAAGTTATATTAAGTTCTTGAATTTTAGATGGTCGTATCTCAGGAAATAGAACCTGATCGCCACCACAGCTGTAACGCACAGCAGGGACCAATACAAATTCAAGGAACGTAACTGCGCACCTTTTAATAGATATATCGACATCTACATGTTTGACGACGGAAGTGGGCCTTTTTTGCAACTGGTCTACTTATCAGCGTCTTTAGATGCTAATAGGTCTATTTTTAAACACCTGCATTTGCTTCCTGACTGGCTGATTTATTGTACTTCCACATGCGTGTTATGGCTTTTTGGTCGCTTTATCGACAAAGAGAACAAGCTGCGTTTGTAACTCAGATATATGCCCATTATGTATCAGTTGTCACTAATACTGGTCCAACATTGTGATTATATGATTTTATTATATGTCCATGAAAGCGGAATGTAATCTGCAAATGCCCTTCGTTTTTTAGTGCTGGGGTTGGTTAACATTTTTCTTGATGATAATTTGCCCAATTTTCATTTCATACCGTCACATATTCCTACAATGCATCAGAACAGATGGTACACGATGTATTTGTCCACGGCAATGTCTGTAAATACCTGCCTTATTTACACATAACACACCAAATGTCGCCTATTAGACTGTAATGAACCAGCTGCTAATGTTATTATATTACTACGAAATGTAACTTCCTCAGACTCATATTGACTTGGTCTTGGTGGAAAGCAGAAATATTTTTGATGCCTATTCGTTTAACTATACCCTGTTATTTGCCATAAAATGTCATAGATTTTTATAAAGAAAGAAACATTTCTGAGCCAGTGGATTTATCTTCATGGGTCCTTAAATGTGAGCTGAACCTTTGTTATCAATCATTACGTTTCTCATAGCTGCGTCATTACCATCATAATGAAATTTCTCACTTGGTTCGTTTGTGGCTATACATTCAGTCCAAATAATGTGTGAATAAAGTGAATACACTTCTACACAAAGCAAAATTTTTATACGGGCACGTAACCATCGTTGTATATAACGCCTATGTATGAACAGCAATGACGCTATAGTAATACAAGACACATTCATATGGTGGGGATCATCAGCAGTTGGTCTGAAATACCGTTTGTGGTTTCTTTTTTGTACATATTCTCTGCAGCGTTGCGTATGAATTGATCACTTGGTTTGACATGCCAATTTCAACAAATGTGTAAATCAAAATATATATCATTCATTTGAAATGCCGATTTATGAATAATAGCTACAGACCTGATCACTATTTCCAACGGTGCAACAACACATTCATGCACAAATTTTCCTACATCAAAAGTTTTTAAGCATTTGATTGGCTCGTGCGCCAAGGTGCCAATTTACCTCAACTTCATAAAAGACTTAAATGAGAAACAACATAACACAACCATGAACGTTCTTTGACACGTTCGACGCATACATTTCATGCCAAATGTCAAAGATAAAGTTACTTATTCCAGACTAGTCAATGGGAACAGTTGTCTTCAAATCAGCACTTGCTTGTGCAACATTGTTATTTGATCTATATATCCCATTAGTTAATTAGTTATGTGGCAATTAAGTTTCATGTGGCAAGGGAAGTCACCTGTCTGGCAAATCAGGTTTAGCGGCCATTACATGTAAGTGGTTATGGAATATGATTGGTTCGCGAGTCATAATTGACATTATGAAATTCTTTATCAGCAGTAAGGCGCTCGTATTCCATCAGGGGCATTAAACCGGAATTATGACATGAAATAGTCAATGATTTGGTTTAAGGTCAGCATACACTTTGTAACCTTGCCTCCCGCGATGCACTTTGAATCACAATGATGCACAACAATTTTCTAACAGAAACCTTATCAAACATATCAGAATTTAAAAATGGGATTCATTTATCAAGTGCTTTTTCTTATCGTTTGCATAACATCATAATTATGGGTAAGCAAAAGAGACCATGAAATAATTGAATATAGTCAAACAATGCTCATCAAGATCTTATCATGTTTATCTATTGTCAAATCTGTCATATTTGTGCCATTGTGTTTCCTAACAGAGCAGATAGATTATACATTTTGTTATCATCCGGGCTCATTCAATTGGCTTTACCTGGTTTTACCTGCTTGTTCATGACTTCAAACAGTTATCATAGAGTTCACGGAAGCTTATCATTTTTGACGTTTGTCATTCTGGGCAAAAGACTGCGTCAGTCGTAGCGAGAGGAAAGATTGTGTCGCAAGATGCAAACTAGTTCATCGTGCACATAAGCTATAAATAGATAATAAGTATTTGAACTTCAATGATCATTCTGTCCAGAAACAGAAGACTCTTCAACGTAAGCCGCAAGACACGGTGTATACCTAGTCTGTGTCGCGATGATTTATACATGTAATGAGATCACGTATGTTGACCTATTTCATAGGTATATCAGCTGACAAGGGTTTGATTTTCTTAGATGGCTCATGCAGGTGATTTGATATGTAAACATTATTGAAACGCGTCTCTATCTTCTTCGTTCTTATATGCATACGTTAAAGGATAGTTTGTAGTGCTTGGTCTGCGTTTAACTTCAGAGAAATCTTGAATGCACATCGAAGCGGTATGTTGCATCGGCCACACAGTTGCACATGACACTGGGCTAGCAAGAAATGTCGAATACATCGACTATCATTAAAACTATTAGTATATTTTGTACATTCTTGTTGTTCAACTATGATATTCGAATCCTACGCCATAAAGCGAATAGAAACAATCTGTCGCATGCACAGAATACACAAAACTAGCTGATAATTTATTTAATCTGCTGACAAATGAATATACACGTATTATTCTTTGTTGGAACAGCTTTACCAAATTATAAGCAGCTTATGCAGTGACATCCATTCCTAGATTGCACAAGGCAACTGGAAGGAACGTATAAATCATAACCACTAACAGAAACATAATCCATCACGAGCGTGCTGAGTGTGTTTTTGTTTTTGATATTTTTTTGTGACCATGAAATCGGGATCTCACAAGGTTGTCTTCTGAAAGTCTCCATTGGTTTGTCCTGCTTTGAGGTTGTAGAAGGCCTCGCTATCACGATAGTAAGCATCTGCAGGTTCCTTAACTAGCACCACAATGCCTTAATTGAATACCTAGATTTGACCTTATATGGAATATTTCTCATATGATAATACTTTGCGGAGGCGCAGACCATCATCATACTAAATAGAATAAACCTCGGTAAATCCACATACTTGGTTTTTAGGATACTAAACTGGTCTGCGCTCTCAATCAAGATGCTGGCGTTGGCGTCATACCAACTAGCGTTAGCATTATTGCGCTCATTCTCGTATATTGGTGTTTCCATACTCGTGTAGTTTGCGTTTACTCACTCTTTCAGGGACTTCCATGGGTTATTGTGGCAAAGGTACTCATCTGAATCATTAATGAATAAGTTCGCTGCTCGATCGAATTCGATTGTTGTCTTCTTGACAGTAGCACGACCAAGGTTCTGAATCTCTGTCCTTCTGGCGTCCTTTAACGCATAACTAACAACATGCGTATCGACATGTCTTACTCCAAGTAGCTATTTTGCAATAGTTGTAAGGTTTATGTCTATATTCAACGAATCTGGGAACTTACCACAAGAGTCCGCAGTACAAGTCCGATAATTGCAAAGTAAAAGGTGCCCGAAGGAGTTACAAAGAAAATAAAAGCCGAAGCTTTATATTCACATTCGAATTCAACCGCTAAGATCCGAATGGTTCTGATATTTATGCGATATCTCATCTACGTTGGTTTTACATTGCATCTTTTATTGGCTTGTCATTGTACATCTAATCCGAGGTATATTATCGCGGGGAAATGCGCAACCTAGCATCTCAAAACGATCATTATATAGCAAGAACGCGTTGTGAGGAAATTAAGCAGTGCTGCATATAATAGCCGCGATAACCCACTTTTTAACAGAAATGCAATATTCAAAACTTATGCAACAAATAACGTTAACTTAATTTATACACACTTGTGGAATGGGGAACATAAACTTTAGACCTAGGATTAAAGCAAAACTTACAACTTTCTCACAATTGTTCTCACAATTATGTATATTGGGATATTTTCCTAAATGTTGGCTGGCGATGTGTTGAAATTAATTTTTTTAATGTATGCTTTGTTCACACAACAACATATATCATTAGATTGTTCTGGAATGCTTTGAAATATTAGTAATATCAGTCTTTAAGACCACCGGATGCAAGGTAAGATGGACTCACTGCATAGCAGACATGGAAGGCTTCCACACTACCGACATTTCGTTTTCCACGACAAAACAAAAGCTTTAATTTTGGTGAGCTTTAATTCGCTACTTTCGATACCGTCTCGTATAAGTCCAAAAGTTCAACGACTGCATGATCTTTTTACAAGTAGTTACCACTAGCTACAACTTAACCCAATATGAGATACAAATTAACAGTTTCTACCCTTGCATCTGCAGCATCCATGGGTTGAGTTAGTATTAGAACAATAAAGCAACCAGCGATAGCCTCTCATACATCTTCCCAGCGATCAATGGTGCTCGCAACAGGTAAATGGCAGATGGTGTAACTTGATAATTGGATTTGTAGGTATTTGTTCGATCTATTGACAGCCACTCGTGCAATGGAAATATGCCTTTTTCGCCGAAAAAGGGTCGATGATCAGCGTCTAAAGATTGAAATAGACTGTGGGAGGTCTGCAATGTGGTCTACTTTACAAGCATCCTCAGCTGATTCCCGTTGATTGGCTCGTTCTACTTACACAAGACGCATTGTTTGTTTTGCGGATAAACTGAACAAGCTACTTTTGTACCTCAGATGTAAATTGATTGTGTATAAATAGTTACATTAACTACATTCTCATATCCGTTAATTTTTGTCAATTTTTGATGAGTTTGGTCCGAAAACGTTAATCAATATGTGTCAACACGGTATGTGGGAACACAGTAGTAAATGATGATTTGGGTCTGTCTAACCACGGCAGTAAATGATGGTTTTGGTCTATCTGACCAAGGCAGTAAATGATGGTGTGGGTCTGTCTAACCAAGGCAGTAAATGATGGTTTGGGTCTGTCTGACCAAGGCAGTAAATGATGGTTTGGGTCTGTCTGACCGAAGCATTACATGATGGATTGGGTCTGTCTAGCCAAGTCAGTAAATGATGGTTTGGGTCTGTCTGACCAAGATAGTAAATGATGGTTTGGGTCTGTCTGACCAAGGTTTGGGTCTGTCTGACCAAGGTAGTAAAATGATGGTTTGGGTCTCAACACTGCATCTCAATCAACACAGCCAGGGAGTGTGTGTGCTGCAGACGTTTGGATAAAGTGATGGCTATAGCAGAAGAAGGCTATGCATCACCAAGCATCCAGTGTTCCTATCAAACTGTCTAACTAAATATGTGCACGAAGCATCCAAATTTGAATTTATTCAAAAAGATGGACCTGAGGTCTCTATTAGTGAGTAACTTAGCCGCTTTTGCTACCGAAATGTACAGCTGCAGGTTGAACAATCATGTCATTTATTGCTGTGTAAAATATTCAGTGTTCACCTTGAAAAACTGCTATATATTTCACGCAGCCAACACCAGTAACATGAATTCAAGAAGCAGAGCTTACAATATAATTACAAAGTGATGGAATGGATAACACATGACAATTGGTTTTTTTTTCAATCATACCGCTTATTTCAAAACCATAGACAACTAATCAATATATTGCGACAGATTATATAGGTATCTAGCCTACCGCTGGTTTACGTTCTGGGTATGGCACAGACTGTGTGGTAACAGAATGCTTTCTTGACCTGGGCGCCAAATATAAAGGATATCTACAATGGTGCTGAAAAAGATGTGCTAGTCCGGTTGAATCGACACCTGTGAGCGCCTACGAGAAGATCCTTTTCAGGTTTCTCGAACTGGGAGGCAATAGATGATGGGACATTTCGTTCCTCTGCAAGGACCTCAGCAAGGCTGTGGCTATGGCATTTTCGCCAAAACTCAAGCTATGAATGTTTAGAATAGAAATTTGTTCGGTAATATGATTCGACAATAGACTCTCGAAAGGACTTCACCTTATTTATAGTAAGTTATAACATGTTACTGATTGCTTAAAGCAGCATTTAGCATATGGTATTCCTATATGCCATCTTTGAACTTAAATGAATGTACTCTCGTGTGCTTCTGGCGTAATGGTACACTTCGAAGCAACTATTCATGGCTCATAGCAAATTATGCTTCTTATCTAAGCTTATCCATGCCCAATTTGGCTAACTGAACATAAAATCGGAAATACCGTTCATATACAGTTCGAATGTTGCATTTCAAGGCTTGCGTGTTTAATGCTGAAGTATTATTTGATACCTCAAGCTGAACCTCATTAACATTTTAAGCATCCCGTGAGAGGTCAGTCTTACCACATTTCCCTCAAATTCACTCGTATGGGTTCAAAAAATAGTTGTAACTATTTCCCCTGAAAATGCTTTATTGATGTTTATGTCTGTATGGACTGTATCGATGCTTTATAAGAATGTCCTCAACGATTGGTAATTGCTGACATAAGCGATATTTGGCAAAATGTATTGTGGAAAGGGGTTAGTTGTTTTTAGCTATTTACCCAAATCTTAAAGTTCTTCACAAAAATGTGCAAATGTAACTTGATGAAGATATAGCGTACCTAAGAGAAGCCTGAATTTGCCATTGGTTTCCCTAACTGGCTCTTCTGTTGCCACATTTCATTGCGATTTAAACACAAGCAGTAGCTGGGCTTTTCTCATATAACAAGAGCAAGATATGATGTGGTAAGACGTTTGGCTTGGTTAAAAAATAAATGTTAGTAACCGTACGGGAGAGAACAATGCTCATTACTATCTAGGATGGCAGTGAGCAATATGTGTAGTATTTAAGATACCTCTGATGGTTATTGGATAGACGTCGCATAAACATTCCATTGCTTCAACAAAATTTTCTCTTGCAATGCAATGATGGTACCAATTGCAGATACAAAGAATTGTAGTTTCACAACGTAAATTACACTCCTTGTCGGGATCTCCGTGTAAGAATGACTATTTTACCCCGTATAAACTGTTTATGCAAAAAATGTCTTACTAAATCTAAAAATATGCTCATGATGTGAAATTTCTATACCTTTGTTTTATATTCGCAACAACCGCTTATATTATTATTATCAGCACTACCAAATCGTATCACTTTAAGATTCCTGGAGGCTGTTTCAAAACAATGGGACCCAATTTGGCTTCTTTAATCTCTCTTAAATATAAGACATTATACTTATAGGTGAGAAAATAATCGACATATATACAGGGCCACATTTGCTCGTTTCAGCTAGTGTCAGTTGTGAGGTCAAATACATAGATTGGGACATTCTTCAGGGTCATATTTCAAGGATCGCTTACAACACACTGGGAAAACCCTTGATATGGTCTGAGAAGAATTATGGTACAGTTGAATATGAATGAAATGAATGAACTAGATAAGGTAGTTACTGGTGAACTTGTAATATTGAAGATTATATGACCCTGCGTGTGATAGCAATTGGCTTATCCTTTAAGGGATGACATTTATTTGCTTTGACCATTGACTGTATATAGCTGCAAGGCTTGTCTTATGAAACGATAGATATGTTAACGTACAATGACTGATACAAATGAACACATATAATACTGTTGTGTCAGAAAGGCTAAATATCAATAGGTATTCGTTATTTCAGAGGCAGTAGCTTAATTAATAAGTCCTCACCGGTGGCTAAGGGGTAAATCATATAAAATGTGACATTGATTCGCGGTGACCACTAATGACAGCTATTTTGACACAGAGGGTGAGCCACATACACAGTTATGGTTTGTTCTACATTTTTTACACAACAACCTTTCATGCAAATGGGGAAACTTATTGCGTAGGCTTGAAAAGTACCATATTTCAAAATATGAGACCTGCCATATCAGGCATTATTTCATCTCGTCACAAACAGTTACACCAAACAAGGAACACATTTGTTCCTCTTAACATCCCATGATCTTTTGTCAAATCACTCATATCATTTATTGACGTTTTACTAGTGCTTCAATTATGCTTTCATAAGACCTGTTGATCACGTTAACTTATTTTTTCGGCCTCTAAATACAGATACTGTGTTGAAACCCAAGGGTACAAACTCTCAAGTTTAGTCATTATTGATAGATTAAAATATCCATTAGATGCTTACCCGAAAAGAAGTATTTGTTTGCTCATATCATAAAAATTCCGATGTTGTTATTGTCAATGAAGAGTACCATCACATTAATGGCATTAGCCTTCAATTATATGTTGAAAGTTGCTTGACAGTTTCTTTTTGAATGTGTATCGTCTTTGCAATTAAATCAAAATGAAAGAGCACTTAGTGAAAAAGATAAATTTCTCTAATACGCACGCAAAAATGTGTGTTATGCTAAAAACAAATAAAGATGAAAGAGGGCTTGTGAGTTTACATCTGATGTTGTGTTTTTTTATTGATACCACAGACAGAACTTGGTAAGGGCGCCTTATTCGGGCAGATGTACACAATCTGTTGCCCTTTGCGAGCGCGGTCATAGCCAACGACATATTGCAAGGACTCTGCATATGTCACTCAGCTTACTCTTTTTTTCTAAAATGTCAGAAAGTTTGAAAATTACTTTACCATACTATCTTATGAAACAAAAATGCATACTTTCAGTTGCGTATCGTTGTGTACGGACCTCAGCCACGGCCACGAGATTGGAAATATATATGAAACAATGGATGATCATTTACTATCACGCCAATGGTGACGGCAATTGTTATCAAACTTGTAATCAACATAAGAGTCCCTGAAAGTGTATATTTGATATTTTCATGTTTAACTGCTTCTTGCAAATTGTGCCGCTTACAAATTATGAATAGGTAAGTGGTTTGTCCTTATGTTGGCAAAATACCAAACTTTCAGTTCCAATTTAAGAGAGGCGGTCCAAACCGTTACATTGTGAACACTAGCTTTCTAGAAGCCTCAAATGCCTTTGACAGGCTCATATAACTTGGCACGCCGTTGATTTTAGGCAGACTTTTAATATTCTGGTATCAGAAATAGCTAATCTGTGTAAGCTATTTTACTGTGTCAAATGACATTTTTTTCCCGCACTACTTAACGTTTATGTCAATGATCCGTACACTGTTCTGGCCCTTGGTATCGTTGAATGGTAAGCAATCACAGTATGTTATAGGATGTTAAGGAATTATGGTCATTGCAAATTACAAAGAGGGTGATGATATGTTGAGACAAATGGTAACTCTAAATAGCCGATGAACCAGCCTTATGCCAAATTGTTCCCAATACTCATCGTGCGTAAAGCGTAGAATGTATAAAACATATTACAGCACGCTTTACTGTCCATATTGACGGGTTACTGCTACACCGCAGGCGCTTAATAAAATCACGGCTCCTAACAAAAACATGTACCGACATATTGAAGGTGTGTCAAAAAGAGACTTCTAAGTACTAATCACATATTCGTCTCAAATCATATCTCAGGATAGATTACATATATACGCAAATTTATAAAGAGAATAGAACCCTCAAAGGTATTGTTAATCCAATCTTTGAATGAATGTTAAACAGCTCGTTCTGGTGCAGTTGGAGAAGATGATACCGTATTTCATGTGACGCAATACCTTTATTGTTTTATGACTGAAATGAATTATTATTTTAATTATTATTTTGATTGAAGCGATCACTTAGCTAGTTGAAATATCCATTCTCAGCTAACTTTTAAAACGTATGCACAGCTTGGTGATTGCATACTCTTTTAATCCACCACCACGGCAGAGTTAGTCTCTCATAGCCAGTCAGGGAATGATAGTAATGTGCTCTATAACCCTGCCTCAATGCGTGTAATGTATCAATAAGGAAAGAAAGCACGCAAAGCCAAGAACAAATGGCCCTGTAAAACTAAGGAACGTAGAGATGTCCTTACAATGCGGCTTTATGACCATGCTAACCAAATTAATCATTATCATTTGGTGTTTTTCCGGGTCAACAACACTGCAGCAAGCATGTGCATCTTTATCTGCAGATCGAATTGTTTGATTGGTTGCATCTGGCTTGATGCACTGGGTGTCTACAATATAAATAATTAGCAATAAATGGCATTTTGTTTAGACAATAGCATGTTACAATAGCATATTGCGCATCATATTGTCACTGATGGCATAGCTCTGATAACACAAAGCAATGGTTGATTACACGAAAGACTTGATTATATAAAAATCCACGGAATTCAAGGGGCATGCGACATTGATATTAGCAGACATGGCTCAAGTCTCATATTTTACAGCAAACAAGTAGAGTGTCCAATTGCCTATTAGTGCTATACCAACATCATTTTGGAATTGAGCCCTCTTTTGTTTTAACCAACTATCTTTGACCAACTCATTCTTCCGCACGCATTCAGATATTGACAGTTAAGTTTTGCTCAACGTCCCTACGCCTAATGTGTTGCGGTACCACAGGGACAGTTAATACGCAAACATAGAAAGGAAATGGCCACCAAGATGAACCGGAGATCGAAAGGAAAGGGGTTCAGAAAAGTGCATCGTTAATGACTTGACTGATTACTTGATTTCGTGCCAATCAAAGGAACGGTAGTATGGGTGGCTACATTAACCTAACAATCCATAACAAGCAGTATGCCAGGCCACATTATATTCATATTTAGAATGCTGTTAGGTATCTTAATTGGTATATCAACATATGATACTTTTGCTGAGTTAATTTAATTCCAATTAATGACGTTATTCAGCCAAGGGCTGCACAACTACCAGAAATAACGTTTGCAGCCTATCTGTACTCTATTTCACGTCAAACATGGTAGAATGCCGTTCAACCTGATCTTAAATCTCAAAGTTCATAATAAAAGAATGATTTTTGTCGTTATATATCATTAGAGGCATAAACTTGTGTAAGCGGTGCCAGCGCACAAAATATGCTTTTGAGTATTTATTAATAAATAAAACATCACTTGGTTAAAATAGTTGAGTGTAAATGGCGCAATATTTTCCAAATAACAGAATGATGATATTGCCTTTGAGCTGCCACCTTGATCGTATTTCCAGAAAATACGATCGGCAAAGTACAAGATTACAGCACCGGTGTGAATAATCATTGAAGACTCGTATCCTTCACAATTCAATTATCTAAACCATGCGCGTTGGGAAAGACTTTCAAATTCATGACGCTAACTGTGCGTATACATGTTGGTTTGTAAGGAGCCTTTTATGACAGAGGGATGAGGTTTTACAATGGACGAGAGTCGGATGAAATACTCTAGAACCCTTGTGGCTCGCAAAGTACACATTTATTTTTCATGCTATACTACATGGTCCGTTCATATCCCTACATTCATATTTGACATTTCTGATAATCACCTAATGATAATGTTCGAATGTTCGCAGAACCAGAAGGCTTGTCGTACGATTAGTTGTGTGTTCAACATCACGTCTTTTTGTTAACAAATGGTCAATTTATAGCCGGTATCAATGTAGATTCATCACAAACAATAACATCATGATATGGTGGTTCATATTTCCGTCTCAAACTAAAGTACACAGTTATGGTTATGTTTTTACGACGCACATAGACCTACACAGAAAAGCGTCTATTTCTGCCAATGACTATAAGTAGGATGCGGGTATAACTGACATGTGAGATGTTTGAAAAAATTTTCCCAAACGCAAACACGGATAATAACATTGGTAAACCATTAACATACCTCAAGAGGCAAAGTTACACTAGTGACTTCGCAATATTAACAACAGTCATATGCTAATTTCAACATCTGGCTGCTTCACAAGCAGTATATTTATGGTCATAGCTGGATTGCTTAACAATGGCTTGCTGTATACCACTACAGCTGATTGTATTCAGCATAGCATTCGCAAACACAGCAAATGTGCCCAGTCTGGAGTTACATTTCCCGAGCGTGTTTGCTTTGAGCTGACAGTTCAGAACAAGTCCGCCATACAGAACTGGCCGATATGTATGCGAAACGAATTAATAATGACACAAAAAATGAAGACCTAATTAATAGACAATGTGGAATTGGTTTTCGATTTTAGGAGCATTTAAGAGAATCTGGAAAGTCTCGCATAGTGACGCATTACCTGAACATATATCTTCAGATCAAAAGATGTTTGCCGTACAGACATCAATGAGTAGGAAAACAGATGATAATCCTATTCTACTATCCACTATGAGCTTGTGAATAAGATAACATTTCGCTTCCTAACCCAATTTGGTTTGTGATGAAGATCGAGGTCAGTGGACTACACATTGCATCCAAACTAGAATAGCGTCTTCAATCGATAAATCACCTGTCCTCTGATACGTTATTGGAACAGAAGTACTTACGACACTCTAATTAACTATTGTATTCAACAGTGAATGTTTCTTTCTTCTACTTACAATGCACCTAAAATGATCTATTGTGTATGTTCCAGTCGCTTGAACCTCATGGTATGTTTACATAGCGTTCTTGTTCCATTTCTGCAGATGTCAATGTAGTGAGCCTCAAATTTACCTAAACACAAATTTTAGTCAAGCAATCTGCGTTTTATTTGGGTTTTGATGTATACATATGCAACTATAATAAACTAGAAGCATTTAACACTGTTTTTTTCTTGAACTAACTGTTTGTAAATTTCAGGTGTGCGTCGATTGGATCAATCCTGGAAATAGGAATGCGTATTCTAAATCTAGCATATGAGATATCATGTGGCGTTATTTGGTATCTTAACGTAACCGCCTTAACAAAAGCTTTCAAAAGATTCCAAACTTCTTTGATGTAGCGAATACACCCTTTTCAACAGTTTTTACTCACTACTGAAGACCCACTATCTTTCATATATTTAGCGCGACCCAAGAAGGCTATTCATATCACGCATTTCGTGATACACGCAATCTTTATTAAATCATTAAAGATTATCAACGCTTTGTATTTGCCAAAGATTTCCATCATTCCATACGCGAGCCAGCCTTTCTCGTTGATCTGGTTTTGGAGAGTACTTATTTACATCTTTACATAGCTCAGTCAGCTCGCTAGATCAATAGCTTGGTCTTGTTCTGTCAACAATCAATTATACTCAGCACACAGTGCTCTGGCGGGATACTTGATCTGAAAAAGCCCGAATATAAAACATTTATCGCGTGCCATATATGGGTTAAATTTCACGTCCCGTCAAACATAAGACATGAAACTTTGGATAGGTCATAAACCAAGTTGAGGTCACCGATTGGACTCGATGTTCTGCATTTCATTGCTAAACGTAGTAGAGAATCGGTCGTTTTTCACCACAGAATTTTGATGATTTTTTAAGAAATGCTATTTTGAGCTTGCATACATATACATTTAATTGGTAACATTTACAATAGATTTCGTACGAAAGATGTATTCATCTATTAACTAGACACAATTGGTATATTGAACGAAAACACATTCATTATCCGTTACCTACACATAACATGTTTTCTATAAAGCTTGCTTGATTATTTGCCAGGAATTGGCTCAACTATAGTATAACATTTAATATATTTTTGTATTTGCATTCTATGCTCCTGGTGTGCAAATCGACTATTAAATGCGTTGCGTTTTACGTTGCGGGGCGGTAAACATGCAAATAGAAAACGAAAATGACATTACAAAGGTCGGCTGATTCATTTGAGACGGAGATCATAAAATGAGGTAGGGAATGGAACATTAGAGTGCGTTCGTAATAACAGCGTTGCTAAATAATATATCAAATAAGCATAATCCCTTATCTGACGATAGTGGTAAATATACATGAACAAATCATATAGCACCTAGATATTTATATTTTTATGCAGCGATAATCAAACCATGCCATACGTAGGTATGACTTGGGATGTTGCTTCTCACATTGAAGATGTTCCTTTAGTTAACACTAGAAGTTTCCATCATCAACAATAGATCATTCAGTGAATAATCGTATCTCACCTTTGCGGCGTTATTTTACTCAAGCAAGATGAATTTTGTCAGGCCAGGTCGCTTGCTGACCTTCTGTGCTGACGTTATGTCTTGCGTTTGCTCTCAGGCATAAAATTGATATTGATTATCAACCAAAATAATCTCATTTAAACATTAACAGGATTGTTAGGATAGCTCTGGAATGATTTTTCGCGATTTTTTTTAACTCCGGCTTATATACATACATTACATTAGAATATCGGATTTAAAAATGCTCAATCCATATCTGTCCAAATTTTGGCGCATGATTTAGAGAAGCAGACGATCCCAATGAGCCTTTAGTAAGAAATCAAGACCAACCGCGTGAATAATTGATTAACAAGTAAAGTGTCCAATTGCCTATTAGTGCTATACCAACATCATTTTGGAATTGAGCCCTCTTTTGTTTTAACCAACTATCTTTGACCAACTCATTCTTCCGCACGCATTCAGATATTGACAGTTAAGTTTTGCTCAACGTCCCTACGCCTAATGTGTTGCGGTACCACAGGGACAGTTAATACGCAAACATAGAAAGGAAATGGCCACCAAGATGAACCGGAGATCGAAAGGAAAGGGGTTCAGAAAAGTGCATCGTTAATGACTTGACTGATTACTTGATTTCGTGCCAATCAAAGGAACGGTAGTATGGTGGCTACATTAACCTAACAATCCATAACAAGCAGTATGCCAGGCCACATTATATTCATATTTAGAATGCTGTTAGGTATCTTAATTGGTATATCAACATATGATACTTTTGCTGAGTTAATTTAATTCCAATTAATGACGTTATTCAGCCAAGGGCTGCACAACTACCAGAAATAACGTTTGCAGCCTATCTGTACTCTATTTCACGTCAAACATGGTAGAATGCCGTTCAACCTGATCTTAAATCTCAAAGTTCATAATAAAAGAATGATTTTTGTCGTTATATATCATTAGAGGCATAAACTTGTGTAAGCGGTGCCAGCGCACAAATATATGCTTTTGAGTATTTATTAATAAATAAAACATCACTTGGTTAAAATAGTTGAGTGTAAATGGCGCAATATTTTCCAAATAACAGAATGATGATATTGCCTTTGAGCTGCCACCTTGATCGTATTTCCAGAAAATACGATCGGCAAAGTACAAGATTACAGCACCGGTGTGAATAATCATTGAAGACTCGTATCCTTCACAATTCAATTATCTAAACCATGCGCGTTGGGAAAGACTTTCAAATTCATGACGCTAACTGTGCGTATACATGTTGGTTTGTAAGGAGCCTTTTATGACAGAGGGATGAGGTTTTACAATGGACGAGAGTCGGATGAAATACTCTAGAACCCTTGTGGCTCGCAAAGTGCACATTTATTTTTCATGCTATACTACATGGTCCGTTCATATCCCTACATTCATATTTGACATTTCTGATAATCACCTAATGATAATGTTCGAATGTTTGCAGAACCAGAAGGCTTGTCGTACGATTAGTTGTGTGTTCAACATCACGTCTTTTTGTTAACAAATGGTCAATTTATAGCCGGTATCAATGTAGATTCATCACAAACAATAACATCATGATATGGTGGTTCATATTTCCGTCTCAAACTAAAGTACACAGTTATGGTTATGTTTTTACGACGCACATAGACCTACACAGAAAAGCGTCTATTTCTGCCAATGACTATAAGTAGGATGCGGGTATAACTGACATGTGAGATGTTTGAAAAAATTTTCCCAAACGCAAACACGGATAATAACATTGGTAAACCATTAACATACCTCAAGAGGCAAAGTTACACTAGTGACTTCGCAATATTAACAACAGTCATATGCTAATTTCAACATCTGGCTGCTTCACAAGCAGTATATTTATGGTCATAGCTGGATTGCTTAACAATGGCTTGCTGTATACCACTACAGCTGATTGTATTCAGCATAGCATTCGCAAACACAGCAAATGTGCCCAGTCTGGAGTTACATTTCCCGAGCGTGTTTGCTTTGAGCTGACAGTTCAGAACAAGTCCGCCATACAGAACTGGCCGATATGTATGCGAAACGAATTAATAATGACACAAAATGAAGACATAATTAATAGACAATGTGGAATTGGTTTTCGATTTTAGGAGCATTTAAGAGAATCTGGAAAGTCTCGCATAGTGACGCATTACCTGAACATATATCTTCAGATCAAAAGATGTTTGCCGTACAGACATCAATGAGTAGGAAAACAGATGATAATCCTATTCTACTATCCACTATGAGCTTGTGAATAAGATAACATTTCGCTTCCTAACCCAATTTGGTTTGTGATGAAGATCGAGGTCAGTGGACTACACATTGCATCCAAACTAGAATAGCGTCTTCAATCGATAAATCACCTGTCCTCTGATACGTTATTGGAACAGAAGTACTTACGACACTCTAATTAACTATTGTATTCAACAGTGAATGTTTCTTTCTTCTACTTACAATGCACCTAAAATGATCTATTGTGTATGTTCCAGTCGCTTGAACCTCATGGTATGTTTACATAGCGTTCTTGTTCCATTTCTGCAGATGTCAATGTAGTGAGCCTCAAATTTACCTAAACACAAATTTTAGTCAAGCAATCTGCGTTTTATTTGGGTTTTGATGTATACATATGCAACTATAATAAACTAGAAGCATTTAACACTGTTTTTTTCTTGAACTAACTGTTTGTAAATTTCAGGTGTGCGTCGATTGGATCAATCCTGGAAATAGGAATGCGTATTCTAAATCTAGCATATGAGATATCATGTGGCGTTATTTGGTATCTTAACGTAACCGCCTTAACAAAAGCTTTCAAAAGATTCCAAACTTCTTTGATGTAGCGAATACACCCTTTTCAACAGTTTTTACTCACTACTGAAGACCCACTATCTTTCATATATTTAGCGCGACCCAAGAAGGCTATTCATATCACGCATTTCGTGATACACGCAATCTTTATTAAATCATTAAAGATTATCAACGCTTTGTATTTGCCAAAGATTTCCATCATTCCATACGCGAGCCAGCCTTTCTCGTTGATCTGGTTTTGGAGAGTACTTATTTACATCTTTACATAGCTCAGTCAGCTCGCTAGATCAATAGCTTGGTCTTGTTCTGTCAACAATCAATTATACTCAGCACACAGTGCTCTGGCGGGATACTTGATCTGAAAAAGCCCGAATATAAAACATTTATCGCGTGCCATATATGGGTTAAATTTCACGTCCCGTCAAACATAAGACATGAAACTTTGGATAGGTCATAAACCAAGTTGAGGTCACCGATTGGACTCGATGTTCTGCATTTCATTGCTAAACGTAGTAGAGAATCGGTCGTTTTTCACCACAGAATTTTGATGATTTTTTAAGAAATGCTATTTTGAGCTTGCATACATATACATTTAATTGGTAACATTTACAATAGATTTCGTACGAAAGATGTATTCATCTATTAACTAGACACAATTGGTATATTGAACGAAAACACATTCATTATCCGTTACCTACACATAACATGTTTTCTATAAAGCTTGCTTGATTATTTGCCAGGAATTGGCTCAACTATAGTATAACATTTAATATATTTTTGTATTTGCATTCTATGCTCCTGGTGTGCAAATCGACTATTAAATGCGTTGCGTTTTACGTTGCGGGGCGGTAAACATGCAAATAGAAAACGAAAATGACATTACAAAGGTCGGCTGATTCATTTGAGACGGAGATCATAAAATGAGGTAGGGAATGGAACATTAGAGTGCGTTCGTAATAACAGCGTTGCTAAATAATATATCAAATAAGCATAATCCCTTATCTGACGATAGTGGTAAATATACATGAACAAATCATATAGCACCTAGATATTTATATTTTTATGCAGCGATAATCAAACCATGCCATACGTAGGTATGACTTGGGATGTTGCTTCTCACATTGAAGATGTTCCTTTAGTTAACACTAGAAGTTTCCATCATCAACAATAGATCATTCAGTGAATAATCGTATCTCACCTTTGCGGCGTTATTTTACTCAAGCAAGATGAATTTTGTCAGGCCAGGTCGCTTGCTGACCTTCTGTGCTGACGTTATGTCTTGCATTTGCTCTCAGGCATAAAATTGATATTGATTATCAACCAAAATAATCTCATTTAAACATTAACAGGATTGTTAGGATAGCTCTGGAATGATTTTTCGCGATTTTTTTTAACTCCGGCTTATATACATACATTACATTAGAATATCGGATTTAAAAATGCTCAATCCATATCTGTCCAAATTTTGGCGCATGATTTAGAGAAGCAGACGATCCCAATGAGCCTTTAGTAAGAAATCAAGACCAACCGCGTGAATAATTGATTAACAAGTAAAGTGTCCAATTGCCTATTAGTGCTATACCAACATCATTTTGGAATTGAGCCCTCTTTTGTTTTAACCAACTATCTTTGACCAACTCATTCTTCCGCACGCATTCAGATATTGACAGTTAAGTTTTGCTCAACGTCCCTACGCCTAATGTGTTGCGGTACCACAGGGACAGTTAATACGCAAACATAGAAAGGAAATGGCCACCAAGATGAACCGGAGATCGAAAGGAAAGGGGTTCAGAAAAGTGCATCGTTAATGACTTGACTGATTACTTGATTTCGTGCCAATCAAAGGAATGGTAGTATGGTGGCTACATTAACCTAACAATCCATAACAAGCAGTATGCCAGGCCACATTATATTCATATTTAGAATGCTGTTAGGTATCTTAATTGGTATATCAACATATGATACTTTTGCTGAGTTAATTTAATTCCAATTAATGACGTTATTCAGCCAAGGGCTGCACAACTACCAGAAATAACGTTTGCAGCCTATCTGTACTCTATTTCACGTCAAACATGGTAGAATGCCGTTCAACCTGATCTTAAATCTCAAAGTTCATAATAAAAGAATGATGATTTTTGTCGTTATATATCATTAGAGGCATAAACTTGTGTAAGCGGTGCCAGCGCACAAAATATGCTTTTGAGTATTTATTAATAAATAAAACATCACTTGGTTAAAATAGTTGAGTGTAAATGGCGCAATATTTTCCAAATAACAGAATGATGATATTGCCTTTGAGCTGCCACCTTGATCGTATTTCCAGAAAATACGATCGGCAAAGTACAAGATTACAGCACCGGTGTGAATAATCATTGAAGACTCGTATCCTTCACAATTCAATTATCTAAACCATGCGCGTTGGGAAAGACTTTCAAATTCATGACGCTAACTGTGCGTATACATGTTGGTTTGTAAGGAGCCTTTTATGACAGAGGGATGAGGTTTTACAATGGACGAGAGTCGGATGAAATACTCTAGAACCCTTGTGGCTCGCAAAGTACACATTTATTTTTCATGCTATACTACATGGTCCGTTCATATCCCTACATTCATATTTGACATTTCTGATAATCACCTAATGATAATGTTCGAATGTTTGCAGAACCAGAAGGCTTGTCGTACGATTAGTTGTGTGTTCAACATCACGTCTTTTTGTTAACAAATGGTCAATTTATAGCCGGTATCAATGTAGATTCATCACAAACAATAACATCATGATATGGTGGTTCATATTTCCGTCTCAAACTAAAGTACACAGTTATGGTTATGTTTTTACGACGCACATAGACCTACACAGAAAAGCGTCTATTTCTGCCAATGACTATAAGTAGGATGCGGGTATAACTGACATGTGAGATGTTTGAAAAAATTTTCCCAAACGCAAACACGGATAATAACATTGGTAAACCATTAACATACCTCAAGAGGCAAAGTTACACTAGTGACTTCGCAATATTAACAACAGTCATATGCTAATTTCAACATCTGGCTGCTTCACAAGCAGTATATTTATGGTCATAGCTGGATTGCTTAACAATGGCTTGCTGTATACCACTACAGCTGATTGTATTCAGCATAGCATTCGCAAACACAGCAAATGTGCCCAGTCTGGAGTTACATTTCCCGAGCGTGTTTGCTTTGAGCTGACAGTTCAGAACAAGTCCGCCATACAGAACTGGCCGATATGTATGCGAAACGAATTAATAATGACACAAAATGAAGACATAATTAATAGACAATGTGGAATTGGTTTTCGATTTTAGGAGCATTTAAGAGAATCTGGAAAGTCTCGCATAGTGACGCATTACCTGAACATATATCTTCAGATCAAAAGATGTTTGCCGTACAGACATCAATGAGTAGGAAAACAGATGATAATCCTATTCTACTATCCACTATGAGCTTGTGAATAAGATAACATTTCGCTTCCTAACCCAATTTGGTTTGTGATGAAGATCGAGGTCAGTGGACTACACATTGCATCCAAACTAGAATAGCGTCTTCAATCGATAAATCACCTGTCCTCTGATACGTTATTGGAACAGAAGTACTTACGACACTCTAATTAACTATTGTATTCAACAGTGAATGTTTCTTTCTTCTACTTACAATGCACCTAAAATGATCTATTGTGTATGTTCCAGTCGCTTGAACCTCATTCATGGTATGTTTACATAGCGTTCTTGTTCCATTTCTGCAGATGTCAATGTAGTGAGCCTCAAATTTACCTAAACACAAATTTTAGTCAAGCAATCTGCGTTTTATTTGGGTTTTGATGTATACATATGCAACTATAATAAACTAGAAGCATTTAACACTGTTTTTTTCTTGAACTAACTGTTTGTAAATTTCAGGTGTGCGTCGATTGGATCAATCCTGGAAATAGGAATGCGTATTCTAAATCTAGCATATGAGATATCATGTGGCGTTATTTGGTATCTTAACGTAACCGCCTTAACAAAAGCTTTCAAAAGATTCCAAACTTCTTTGATGTAGCGAATACACCCTTTTCAACAGTTTTTACTCACTACTGAAGACCCACTATCTTTCATATATTTAGCGCGACCCAAGAAGGCTATTCATATCACGCATTTCGTGATACACGCAATCTTTATTAAATCATTAAAGATTATCAACGCTTTGTATTTGCCAAAGATTTCCATCATTCCATACGCGAGCCAGCCTTTCTCGTTGATCTGGTTTTGGAGAGTACTTATTTACATCTTTACATAGCTCAGTCAGCTCGCTAGATCAATAGCTTGGTCTTGTTCTGTCAACAATCAATTATACTCAGCACACAGTGCTCTGGCGGGATACTTGATCTGAAAAAGCCCGAATATAAAACATTTATCGCGTGCCATATATGGGTTAAATTTCACGTCCCGTCAAACATAAGACATGAAACTTTGGATAGGTCATAAACCAAGTTGAGGTCACCGATTGGACTCGATGTTCTGCATTTCATTGCTAAACGTAGTAGAGAATCGGTCGTTTTTCACCACAGAATTTTGATGATTTTTTAAGAAATGCTATTTTGAGCTTGCATACATATACATTTAATTGGTAACATTTACAATAGATTTCGTACGAAAGATGTATTCATCTATTAACTAGACACAATTGGTATATTGAACGAAAACACATTCATTATCCGTTACCTACACATAACATGTTTTCTATAAAGCTTGCTTGATTATTTGCCAGGAATTGGCTCAACTATAGTATAACATTTAATATATTTTTGTATTTGCATTCTATGCTCCTGGTGTGCAAATCGACTATTAAATGCGTTGCGTTTTACGTTGCGGGGCGGTAAACATGCAAATAGAAAACGAAAATGACATTACAAAGGTCGGCTGATTCATTTGAGACGGAGATCATAAAATGAGGTAGGGAATGGAACATTAGAGTGCGTTCGTAATAACAGCGTTGCTAAATAATATATCAAATAAGCATAATCCCTTATCTGACGATAGTGGTAAATATACATGAACAAATCATATAGCACCTAGATATTTATATTTTTATGCAGCGATAATCAAACCATGCCATACGTAGGTATGACTTGGGATGTTGCTTCTCACATTGAAGATGTTCCTTTAGTTAACACTAGAAGTTTCCATCATCAACAATAGATCATTCAGTGAATAATCGTATCTCACCTTTGCGGCGTTATTTTACTCAAGCAAGATGAATTTTGTCAGGCCAGGTCGCTTGCTGACCTTCTGTGCTGACGTTATGTCTTGCATTTGCTCTCAGGCATAAAATTGATATTGATTATCAACCAAAATAATCTCATTTAAACATTAACAGGATTGTTAGGATAGCTCTGGAATGATTTTTCGCGATTTTTTTTAACTCCGGCTTATATACATACATTACATTAGAATATCGGATTTAAAAATGCTCAATCCATATCTGTCCAAATTTTGGCGCATGATTTAGAGAAGCAGACGATCCCAATGAGCCTTTAGTAAGAAATCAAGACCAACCGCGTGAATAATTGATTAACAAGTAAAGTGTCCAATTGCCTATTAGTGCTATACCAACATCATTTTGGAATTGAGCCCTCTTTTGTTTTAACCAACTATCTTTGACCAACTCATTCTTCCGCACGCATTCAGATATTGACAGTTAAGTTTTGCTCAACGTCCCTACGCCTAATGTGTTGCGGTACCACAGGGACAGTTAATACGCAAACATAGAAAGGAAATGGCCACCAAGATGAACCGGAGATCGAAAGGAAAGGGGTTCAGAAAAGTGCATCGTTAATGACTTGACTGATTACTTGATTTCGTGCCAATCAAAGGAACGGTAGTATGGTGGCTACATTAACCTAACAATCCATAACAAGCAGTATGCCAGGCCACATTATATTCATATTTAGAATGCTGTTAGGTATCTTAATTGGTATATCAACATATGATACTTTTGCTGAGTTAATTTAATTCCAATTAATGACGTTATTCAGCCAAGGGCTGCACAACTACCAGAAATAACGTTTGCAGCCTATCTGTACTCTATTTCACGTCAAACATGGTAGAATGCCGTTCAACCTGATCTTAAATCTCAAAGTTCATAATAAAAGAATGATTTTTGTCGTTATATATCATTAGAGGCATAAACTTGTGTAAGCGGTGCCAGCGCACAAAATATGCTTTTGAGTATTTATTAATAAATAAAACATCACTTGGTTAAAATAGTTGAGTGTAAATGGCGCAATATTTTCCAAATAACAGAATGATGATATTGCCTTTGAGCTGCCACCTTGATCGTATTTCCAGAAAATACGATCGGCAAAGTACAAGATTACAGCACCGGTGTGAATAATCATTGAAGACTCGTATCCTTCACAATTCAATTATCTAAACCATGCGCGTTGGGAAAGACTTTCAAATTCATGACGCTAACTGTGCGTATACATGTTGGTTTGTAAGGAGCCTTTTATGACAGAGGGATGAGGTTTTACAATGGACGAGAGTCGGATGAAATACTCTAGAACCCTTGTGGCTCGCAAAGTACACATTTATTTTTCATGCTATACTACATGGTCCGTTCATATCCCTACATTCATATTTGACATTTCTGATAATCACCTAATGATAATGTTCGAATGTTTGCAGAACCAGAAGGCTTGTCGTACGATTAGTTGTGTGTTCAACATCACGTCTTTTTGTTAACAAATGGTCAATTTATAGCCGGTATCAATGTAGATTCATCACAAACAATAACATCATGATATGGTGGTTCATATTTCCGTCTCAAACTAAAGTACACAGTTATGGTTATGTTTTTACGACGCACATAGACCTACACAGAAAAGCGTCTATTTCTGCCAATGACTATAAGTAGGATGCGGGTATAACTGACATGTGAGATGTTTGAAAAAATTTTCCCAAACGCAAACACGGATAATAACATTGGTAAACCATTAACATACCTCAAGAGGCAAAGTTACACTAGTGACTTCGCAATATTAACAACAGTCATATGCTAATTTCAACATCTGGCTGCTTCACAAGCAGTATATTTATGGTCATAGCTGGATTGCTTAACAATGGCTTGCTGTATACCACTACAGCTGATTGTATTCAGCATAGCATTCGCAAACACAGCAAATGTGCCCAGTCTGGAGTTACATTTCCCGAGCGTGTTTGCTTTGAGCTGACAGTTCAGAACAAGTCCGCCATACAGAACTGGCCGATATGTATGCGAAACGAATTAATAATGACACAAAATGAAGACATAATTAATAGACAATGTGGAATTGGTTTTCGATTTTAGGAGCATTTAAGAGAATCTGGAAAGTCTCGCATAGTGACGCATTACCTGAACATATATCTTCAGATCAAAAGATGTTTGCCGTACAGACATCAATGAGTAGGAAAACAGATGATAATCCTATTCTACTATCCACTATGAGCTTGTGAATAAGATAACATTTCGCTTCCTAACCCAATTTGGTTTGTGATGAAGATCGAGGTCAGTGGACTACACATTGCATCCAAACTAGAATAGCGTCTTCAATCGATAAATCACCTGTCCTCTGATACGTTATTGGAACAGAAGTACTTACGACACTCTAATTAACTATTGTATTCAACAGTGAATGTTTCTTTCTTCTACTTACAATGCACCTAAAATGATCTATTGTGTATGTTCCAGTCGCTTGAACCTCATGGTATGTTTACATAGCGTTCTTGTTCCATTTCTGCAGATGTCAATGTAGTGAGCCTCAAATTTACCTAAACACAAATTTTAGTCAAGCAATCTGCGTTTTATTTGGGTTTTGATGTATACATATGCAACTATAATAAACTAGAAGCATTTAACACTGTTTTTTTCTTGAACTAACTGTTTGTAAATTTCAGGTGTGCGTCGATTGGATCAATCCTGGAAATAGGAATGCGTATTCTAAATCTAGCATATGAGATATCATGTGGCGTTATTTGGTATCTTAACGTAACCGCCTTAACAAAAGCTTTCAAAAGATTCCAAACTTCTTTGATGTAGCGAATACACCCTTTTCAACAGTTTTTACTCACTACTGAAGACCCACTATCTTTCATATATTTAGCGCGACCCAAGAAGGCTATTCATATCACGCATTTCGTGATACACGCAATCTTTATTAAATCATTAAAGATTATCAACGCTTTGTATTTGCCAAGATTTCCATCATTCCATACGCGAGCCAGCCTTTCTCGTTGATCTGGTTTTGGAGAGTACTTATTTACATCTTTACATAGCTCAGTCAGCTCGCTAGATCAATAGCTTGGTCTTGTTCTGTCAACAATCAATTATACTCAGCACACAGTGCTCTGGCGGGATACTTGATCTGAAAAAGCCCGAATATAAAACATTTATCGCGTGCCATATATGGGTTAAATTTCACGTCCCGTCAAACATAAGACATGAAACTTTGGATAGGTCATAAACCAAGTTGAGGTCACCGATTGGACTCGATGTTCTGCATTTCATTGCTAAACGTAGTAGAGAATCGGTCGTTTTTCACCACAGAATTTTGATGATTTTTTAAGAAATGCTATTTTGAGCTTGCATACATATACATTTAATTGGTAACATTTACAATAGATTTCGTACGAAAGATGTATTCATCTATTAACTAGACACAATTGGTATATTGAACGAAAACACATTCATTATCCGTTACCTACACATAACATGTTTTCTATATAAAGCTTGCTTGATTATTTGCCAGGAATTGGCTCAACTATAGTATAACATTTAATATATTTTTGTATTTGCATTCTATGCTCCTGGTGTGCAAATCGACTATTAAATGCGTTGCGTTTTACGTTGCGGGGCGGTAAACATGCAAATAGAAAACGAAAATGACATTACAAAGGTCGGCTGATTCATTTGAGACGGAGATCATAAAATGAGGTAGGGAATGGAACATTAGAGTGCGTTCGTAATAACAGCGTTGCTAAATAATATATCAAATAAGCATAATCCCTTATCTGACGATAGTGGTAAATATACATGAACAAATCATATAGCACCTAGATATTTATATTTTTATGCAGCGATAATCAAACCATGCCATACGTAGGTATGACTTGGGATGTTGCTTCTCACATTGAAGATGTTCCTTTAGTTAACACTAGAAGTTTCCATCATCAACAATAGATCATTCAGTGAATAATCGTATCTCACCTTTGCGGCGTTATTTTACTCAAGCAAGATGAATTTTGTCAGGCCAGGTCGCTTGCTGACCTTCTGTGCTGACGTTATGTCTTGCATTTGCTCTCAGGCATAAAATTGATATTGATTATCAACCAAAATAATCTCATTTAAACATTAACAGGATTGTTAGGATAGCTCTGGAATGATTTTTCGCGATTTTTTTTAACTCCGGCTTATATACATACATTACATTAGAATATCGGATTTAAAAATGCTCAATCCATATCTGTCCAAATTTTGGCGCATGATTTAGAGAAGCAGACGATCCCAATGAGCCTTTAGTAAGAAATCAAGACCAACCGCGTGAATAATTGATTAACAAGTAAAGTGTCCAATTGCCTATTAGTGCTATACCAACATCATTTTGGAATTGAGCCCTCTTTTGTTTTAACCAACTATCTTTGACCAACTCATTCTTCCGCACGCATTCAGATATTGACAGTTAAGTTTTGCTCAACGTCCCTACGCCTAATGTGTTGCGGTACCACAGGGACAGTTAATACGCAAACATAGAAAGGAAATGGCCACCAAGATGAACCGGAGATCGAAAGGAAAGGGGTTCAGAAAAGTGCATCGTTAATGACTTGACTGATTACTTGATTTCGTGCCAATCAAAGGAATGGTAGTATGGTGGCTACATTAACCTAACAATCCATAACAAGCAGTATGCCAGGCCACATTATATTCATATTTAGAATGCTGTTAGGTATCTTAATTGGTATATCAACATATGATACTTTTGCTGAGTTAATTTAATTCCAATTAATGACGTTATTCAGCCAAGGGCTGCACAACTACCAGAAATAACGTTTGCAGCCTATCTGTACTCTATTTCACGTCAAACATGGTAGAATGCCGTTCAACCTGATCTTAAATCTCAAAGTTCATAATAAAAGAATGATTTTTGTCGTTATATATCATTAGAGGCATAAACTTGTGTAAGCGGTGCCAGCGCACAAAATATGCTTTTGAGTATTTATTAATAAATAAAACATCACTTGGTTAAAATAGTTGAGTGTAAATGGCGCAATATTTTCCAAATAACAGAATGATGATATTGCCTTTGAGCTGCCACCTTGATCGTATTTCCAGAAAATACGATCGGCAAAGTACAAGATTACAGCACCGGTGTGAATAATCATTGAAGACTCGTATCCTTCACAATTCAATTATCTAAACCATGCGCGTTGGGAAAGACTTTCAAATTCATGACGCTAACTGTGCGTATACATGTTGGTTTGTAAGGAGCCTTTTATGACAGAGGGATGAGGTTTTACAATGGACGAGAGTCGGATGAAATACTCTAGAACCCTTGTGGCTCGCAAAGTACACATTTATTTTTCATGCTATACTACATGGTCCGTTCATATCCCTACATTCATATTTGACATTTCTGATAATCACCTAATGATAATGTTCGAATGTTTGCAGAACCAGAAGGCTTGTCGTACGATTAGTTGTGTGTTCAACATCACGTCTTTTTGTTAACAAATGGTCAATTTATAGCCGGTATCAATGTAGATTCATCACAAACAATAACATCATGATATGGTGGTTCATATTTCCGTCTCAAACTAAAGTACACAGTTATGGTTATGTTTTTACGACGCACATAGACCTACACAGAAAAGCGTCTATTTCTGCCAATGACTATAAGTAGGATGCGGGTATAACTGACATGTGAGATGTTTGAAAAAATTTTCCCAAACGCAAACACGGATAATAACATTGGTAAACCATTAACATACCTCAAGAGGCAAAGTTACACTAGTGACTTCGCAATATTAACAACAGTCATATGCTAATTTCAACATCTGGCTGCTTCACAAGCCGTATATTTATGGTCATAGCTGGATTGCTTAACAATGGCTTGCTGTATACCACTACAGCTGATTGTATTCAGCATAGCATTCGCAAACACAGCAAATGTGCCCAGTCTGGAGTTACATTTCCCGAGCGTGTTTGCTTTGAGCTGACAGTTCAGAACAAGTCCGCCATACAGAACTGGCCGATATGTATGCGAAACGAATTAATAATGACACAAAATGAAGACATAATTAATAGACAATGTGGAATTGGTTTTCGATTTTAGGAGCATTTAAGAGAATCTGGAAAGTCTCGCATAGTGACGCATTACCTGAACATATATCTTCAGATCAAAAGATGTTTGCCGTACAGACATCAATGAGTAGGAAAACAGATGATAATCCTATTCTACTATCCACTATGAGCTTGTGAATAAGATAACATTTCGCTTCCTAACCCAATTTGGTTTGTGATGAAGATCGAGGTCAGTGGACTACACATTGCATCCAAACTAGAATAGCGTCTTCAATCGATAAATCACCTGTCCTCTGATACGTTATTGGAACAGAAGTACTTACGACACTCTAATTAACTATTGTATTCAACAGTGAATGTTTCTTTCTTCTACTTACAATGCACCTAAAATGATCTATTGTGTATGTTCCAGTCGCTTGAACCTCATGGTATGTTTACATAGCGTTCTTGTTCCATTTCTGCAGATGTCAATGTAGTGAGCCTCAAATTTACCTAAACACAAATTTTAGTCAAGCAATCTGCGTTTTATTTGGGTTTTGATGTATACATATGCAACTATAATAAACTAGAAGCATTTAACACTGTTTTTTTTTCTTGAACTAACTGTTTGTAAATTTCAGGTGTGCGTCGATTGGATCAATCCTGGAAATAGGAATGCGTATTCTAAATCTAGCATATGAGATATCATGTGGCGTTATTTGGTATCTTAACGTAACCGCCTTAACAAAAGCTTTCAAAAGATTCCAAACTTCTTTGATGTAGCGAATACACCCTTTTCAACAGTTTTTACTCACTACTGAAGACCCACTATCTTTCATATATTTAGCGCGACCCAAGAAGGCTATTCATATCACGCATTTCGTGATACACGCAATCTTTATTAAATCATTAAAGATTATCAACGCTTTGTATTTGCCAAAGATTTCCATCATTCCATACGCGAGCCAGCCTTTCTCGTTGATCTGGTTTTGGAGAGTACTTATTTACATCTTTACATAGCTCAGTCAGCTCGCTAGATCAATAGCTTGGTCTTGTTCTGTCAACAATCAATTATACTCAGCACACAGTGCTCTGGCGGGATACTTGATCTGAAAAAGCCCGAATATAAAACATTTATCGCGTGCCATATATGGGTTAAATTTCACGTCCCGTCAAACATAAGACATGAAACTTTGGATAGGTCATAAACCAAGTTGAGGTCACCGATTGGACTCGATGTTCTGCATTTCATTGCTAAACGTAGTAGAGAATCGGTCGTTTTTCACCACAGAATTTTGATGATTTTTTAAGAAATGCTATTTTGAGCTTGCATACATATACATTTAATTGGTAACATTTACAATAGATTTCGTACGAAAGATGTATTCATCTATTAACTAGACACAATTGGTATATTGAACGAAAACACATTCATTATCCGTTACCTACACATAACATGTTTTCTATAAAGCTTGCTTGATTATTTGCCAGGAATTGGCTCAACTATAGTATAACATTTAATATATTTTTGTATTTGCATTCTATGCTCCTGGTGTGCAAATCGACTATTAAATGCGTTGCGTTTTACGTTGCGGGGCGGTAAACATGCAAATAGAAAACGAAAATGACATTACAAAGGTCGGCTGATTCATTTGAGACGGAGATCATAAAATGAGGTAGGGAATGGAACATTAGAGTGCGTTCGTAATAACAGCGTTGCTAAATAATATATCAAATAAGCATAATCCCTTATCTGACGATAGTGGTAAATATACATGAACAAATCATATAGCACCTAGATATTTATATTTTTATGCAGCGATAATCAAACCATGCCATACGTAGGTATGACTTGGGATGTTGCTTCTCACATTGAAGATGTTCCTTTAGTTAACACTAGAAGTTTCCATCATCAACAATAGATCATTCAGTGAATAATCGTATCTCACCTTTGCGGCGTTATTTTACTCAAGCAAGATGAATTTTGTCAGGCCAGGTCGCTTGCTGACCTTCTGTGCTGACGTTATGTCTTGCGTTTGCTCTCAGGCATAAAATTGATATTGATTATCAACCAAAATAATCTCATTTAAACATTAACAGGATTGTTAGGATAGCTCTGGAATGATTTTTCGCGATTTTTTTTAACTCCGGCTTATATACATACATTACATTAGAATATCGGATTTAAAAATGCTCAATCCATATCTGTCCAAATTTTGGCGCATGATTTAGAGAAGCAGACGATCCCAATGAGCCTTTAGTAAGAAATCAAGACCAACCGCGTGAATAATTGATTAACAAGTAAAGTGTCCAATTGCCTATTAGTGCTATACCAACATCATTTTGGAATTGAGCCCTCTTTTGTTTTAACCAACTATCTTTGACCAACTCATTCTTCCGCACGCATTCAGATATTGACAGTTAAGTTTTGCTCAACGTCCCTACGCCTAATGTGTTGCGGTACCACAGGGACAGTTAATACGCAAACATAGAAAGGAAATGGCCACCAAGATGAACCGGAGATCGAAAGGAAAGGGGTTCAGAAAAGTGCATCGTTAATGACTTGACTGATTACTTGATTTCGTGCCAATCAAAGGAACGGTAGTATGGTGGCTACATTAACCTAACAATCCATAACAAGCAGTATGCCAGGCCACATTATATTCATATTTAGAATGCTGTTAGGTATCTTAATTGGTATATCAACATATGATACTTTTGCTGAGTTAATTTAATTCCAATTAATGACGTTATTCAGCCAAGGGCTGCACAACTACCAGAAATAACGTTTGCAGCCTATCTGTACTCTATTTCACGTCAAACATGGTAGAATGCCGTTCAACCTGATCTTAAATCTCAAAGTTCATAATAAAAGAATGATTTTTGTCGTTATATATCATTAGAGGCATAAACTTGTGTAAGCGGTGCCAGCGCACAAAATATGCTTTTGAGTATTTATTAATAAATAAAACATCACTTGGTTAAAATAGTTGAGTGTAAATGGCGCAATATTTTCCAAATAACAGAATGATGATATTGCCTTTGAGCTGCCACCTTGATCGTATTTCCAGAAAATACGATCGGCAAAGTACAAGATTACAGTACCGGTGTGAATAATCATTGAAGACTCGTATCCTTCACAATTCAATGATCTAAACCATGCGCGCTGGGAAAGCCTTTCAAATTCATGACGCTAACTGTGCGTATACATGTTGGTTTGTAAGGAGCCTTTTATGACAGAGGGATGAGGTTTTACAATTGACGAGAGTCGGATGCAATACTCTAGAATCCTTGTGGCTCGCAAAGTACACATTTATTTTTCATGCTATACTACATGGTCCGTTCATATCCCTACATTCATATTTGACATTTCTGATAATCACCTAATGATAATGTTCGCATGTTCGCAAAACCAGAAGGCTTGTCATACGATTAGTTGTGTGTTCAACATCACGTCTTTTTGTTAACAAATGATAAATTTATAGCCGGTATCAGTGTAGATTCATCACAAACAATAACATCATGATATGGTGGTTCATATTTTCGTCTCATACTTAAGTACACAGTTATGGTTATGTTTTTACGACGCACATAGACCTACACAGAAAAGCGTCGATTTCTGCCAATGACTATAAGTAGGATGCGGGTATAACTGGCATGTGAGATGTTTGAAAATATTGTCCCAAACGCAAACACGGATAATAGCATTGGACGAAACAAGAAGTAGTTTCAATTGGTGATGGCCAGTAAACCATTAACATACCTCAAGAGGCAAAGTTACACTAGTGACTTCGCAATATTAACAACAGTCATATGCTAATTTCAACATCTGGCTGCTTCACAAGCAGTATATTTATGGTCATAGCTGGATTGCTTAACAATGGCTTGCTGTATACCACTACAGCTGATTGTATTCAGCATAGCATTCGCAAACACCGCAAATGTGCCCAGTCTGGAGTTACATTTCCCGAGCGTGTTTGCTTTGAGCTGACAGTTCAGAACAAGTCCGCCATACAGAACTGGCCGATATGTATGCGAAACGAATTAATAATGACACAAAATGAAGACATAATTAATAGACAATGTGGAATTGGTTTTCGATTTTAGGAGCATTTAAGAGAATCTGGAAAGTCTCGCATAGTGACGCATTACCTGAACATATATCTTCAGATCAAAAGATGTTTGCCTTACAGACAACAATAAGTAGGAAAAACAGATGATAATCCTAATCTACTATCCACTGTGAGCTTGTGAATGAGATAACATTTCGCTTCCTAACCCAATTTGGTTTGTGATGAAGATCGAGGTCAGTGGACTACACATTGCATCCAAACTAGAATAGCGTCTTCAATCGATCAATCACTTGTCCTCTGATACATTATTGGAACAGAAGTACTTACGACACTCTAATTAACTATTGTATTCAACAGTGAATGTTTCTTTCTTCTACTTGCAATGCATGTAAAATGATCTATTGTGTATGTTCCAGTTGCTTGAACCTCATGGTATGTTAACATAGCGTTCTTGTTCCATTTCTGCAGATGTCAATGTAGTGAGCCTCAAATTTACCTTAATACAAAACTGAATTTATTTGGGTTTTGATAAATACATCTGCAACAATAATAAACTAAGGGCATTTAACACTTTATTTTTGGCTTGAATTAACTGTTTGCAAATTTCAGATGTCCGCCGATTGGATCAATCCTGGAAATGGGAATGCGTACTGTAAATCTAGCAAATGAGATGTCATGTGACGTTATTTGGGATCTTAATGTAACCGCCTAAACAAAGCTTTCAAAAGATTCCAAGCTACTTTGATGTAGCGAAAACATAAACTTCTCTATTGCTATAAACTTCTCCTCTTGCAACAGGTCGTTCGTTGCTTTATGACAAAAGTATATAATGGTATAATGTTATTCATGTGTTCATGGGAATCAAAATTCTTTATTGTGAAAGGAAAAGTGAATACCCACGTGACAAAGGATGATAATATCTTGCTTCTCTGATATACACAATACAAACACAGCCGACATTCATTCACATCATTAGCGATTTCCAAGGCAAACAAGCTGCAAATAATAAGCCTCATTTAAATCAGATCTGCTTACGAAAAGTGTGAATAACCCGATTGTAATAAGATGCACCCCGAGTATATCATATCACAATATCTGACCGATCACAATTTTGAAGATTTAAATTGATATTCTTCACCATATCATTAAAAGGTCATAGCTTTACATTTACATATTACTTGAAATAAAAAAATGCTCTGAACATGAGCATGACCATCTTAACCCCCATTCAGCCCTGATGTATGTTGTCATTAGCGTGATTGTAGCCACCAAACATTTTATGTTTGCATGTTGATCGAAATCATGGACCTACGAATCGACCGGAATATCGCCCTAATTTCAAACCAACAGCGTTTCGTGCAGTTATTTTCCGATTTGTAGTTTGTATATATATTAGCATTGCATGTTTCGAATAACCCGTACAATTGAAACTTCCCTGGAGCATGCCTCATTGTTAGTAGATGAAGCCATTAGGCAAAATTGCACTAGGTCATCGCTTTTAATGGTTGCATGCTTACTGTCCCATTTCAACGTTTGCTGAATCATAGCCTAATATTGTTGTCAGTGCTCGAATGCGCATGGGACATTTTGCTATCAATGTCAGATGATTAATCAATACTGCACACTCTATTACTATGCTTCAATGTCATGTTACCTCATATAAGGTATGGGTGGGGTTTACAGTCGGGCCGCGTTAGCTCCGTGGTGCCATGCAGTGAACGCAGTCTTGTATGTGATGGAATGAAGTTGTTGTAGTCGCCAAAACAGAAACGATGTGTTATAAAGCATGAATTAAGACGCGTGTTTTCATTTAATGTTCAAGTGAATGGCCGGTAATCACGTAACCGAGACACTATATGAGGATGTCAGCAAAACGTTAGCCCCGCACATACCAAAATGCCCACATTGCTTCAATAGCCATTAAGCATACATATGTCATTAGCTTAACGGTAATTTAAGTGGTTGCACTACTTAGCAAATGGATTTTCCCGGAAATAGGACTGCCTATGAATAGTTAGAGAAGTCGGTATTGAGAGAAGTGCTGCGAGCACCTGGTATCAGATCATCCAACCCACAGCGTCTGAACTAACTTCTAATCAGCTTTCAAGATGCACGCAAATCTCGGTGTGATAGATATCAGTTCGTGCAATAATTTTCTGCATGACAATAGTTATGCAGCGAAGTTATATTGTTTTTCTGAGACAAATCGTGTCTCGAACCGGACGCATATGCTTCTGCACTAACATCAACACGCGGATAGAGGCAATCAATCTTTATAAGCAAAACAGATATTTTCCTTTGTGTTGACATGGGTATTGCTGATTCTTTATATTCTGCTGATAGATTGTTATCAATCATTTTCGGACATAGATTTGTGTACAATTGGATAACAGCCGCCCTCATGCTAACGTTAGGAGATGTCTGTTGCGGACAACGGGCCTTCGTGTCCTCAG
This sequence comes from Urechis unicinctus, assembly GCA_034190875.2. Classification (NCBI taxonomy): domain Eukaryota; kingdom Metazoa; phylum Annelida; class Polychaeta; order Xenopneusta; family Urechidae; genus Urechis; species Urechis unicinctus. The sequence continues at coordinate 29,932,474 of CM067344.1, forward strand.
TATGACAAGGACATCAACCTCACAACACCTGACGCAGAGCGGCTTTCAAGTGAAACACGAGTCAATAGGGGATGTAATAGTATGTAGACAGGAGACAGTGACTGCAGCATTGCATAAACTCAAGGGAACAGAGATCTGTTGCATATCCGACTGGAATAAATCCATAATTAGGCAGCTTATATTATTCTGTTATTTCGTGATCGACTTAGACTTATAATGATTGTATAATGGTTGTGTGTGATATAGAAAGTGATCAAACGTTTCCGATTGCAAGAAAGAAAAAGCGGCTTTGCAGCTCCACAATCAATTGGCAGCCACAGAAGCTCACAAACTCGTCATTTGCTTGCATTATGATGTTCAACAATCGTCATCACGCGCTCTGAAGGTTTTTGTTATTCGTGTGTGGGAAAGAACTCTTCAGTCGTAGCAAGTGGAAGGCGCAAACGAGTTCCACATTTACCTGATAAATCGCTACGTATTCTCTCCTCGAATTAGCGTGCAGTTTTTCAACAGCATTCTCAAAAAAATTGGAGACTACAACGAAACCAATAAGAGAAGCCTATCCTCAATAATCATTCGGTACAGGGAGAAGTTTCTATATACCTAGACAGCGTGACAATGACAAAAGTTGTCACGATACAAGGAAAAATAGAAAATGCGCTATTTGGTGTCTAGGTGGTGAAACCAAACCAAACCAAATAGCGTATATATATATAGATATATTATATATATATATATATATATATATATATATATATATATATATATATATATACATATATATATATATATATATTTATATATATATATATGAATTTATATATATAGATATATATATATATATATATCTATATATATATATATATATATATATATATATATATCTATATATATATCTCTCTCTATATATGGTCTCTATCAGTATGAATAATCATATCTCTCTCTATCTATCTATATTATTATATTTATATATCTGAATATATATATATATATATATATATAATCTATATACAAAGATATCCTTGTTCATTCAAGGCTCTGAACCAATAGAGACCATGCTCGCTGCGGAAGCTTACTGAGTTCCGGGAAAATAACATCATATGTTAATTTGTATGCTTGCATGTGTTGTTAAATTTTTTTTATGTAGTCCCTCCCACAAACACCGTGACAGTCTTATAGCCTCACATGCTACAAGAGGCAAGATTGACGGAATACTCTTGTGAAAACACCCTTTTCTCTGTTCGTTTCCGTCTCATTGCTGAGAAGACGGTAGCGTGTTGCTCCTATCGAAAGGTAAACTGCTTTTGTAAAACGAAGTGGGGTGGATTAATACCTTTTCAAAATTAATTGATCTTAATTGAGCTTTTCAGATTTGATTAAGTAAGTGAAATTTTCTTGGCGTTTATATATTGATTTGCAATAACCTCATCGAGGACAATGGGGTAAGGTTTCACTATAGACGAGAGTTGCTTGATGCATTAGGTTCTCATACAATACCATCCCGACACTTTACATTGGCATAAGTGCTATGACTCTATGTCTAATGAATTAATACTTGCCCTAAGCAAAACATCTCAGCAATAATAATTTAGTCTGTTCCTAATGACGTGCACATATTTTTCACTTAACATAAACAACCTGCCAAAAATTCTTAAGAATCCTTCCTTATGCTTCATTTGATCTCCTCAAATATATGCCTATTCCCATAGCATTGGTGTCGTTCTTGCACTATTTGTTGGTACAATAAATGGGTTTGTGCTATTAATATACCATATGTTTTGCAAGCAGCAGATTACGACATAGAAGATAGGTTTAATCAAGACATGTTTCATGCCACTACAACTGGTGTTATGCGTCATAGCATCCGCAAGCTACGCATAGATGCGCTGGATCATTTTTCTCATAATCTTTGGTACAGATAGATAATGAGCTGCTACTGTCGAATAAGCTGTTGCTGCCTAGTGATGAATGGTATTTCTACTACAGCAGTATATCGGATGCAGTGGTTTCGACGTTATTGCATTATACTGTTGTTCGATATTGGCAACCTAAAAGAGCATTCTTCAAGTATGGCAAAGAGACAAATGTCATGCACATTTCTCTATTACAGTCCTGTAGATCAAACAATTTATATGCTTTATCATGGCGAACCCAAATGTGGATTTGGTACTGAGACATAGATAAGTGGAAAATCAGATGACCATCGTAATCTACTCTCGTATTTGAAATGAGATTCCATGGCGTTTGAACACACAATTGTTTGATGGAGACAAGTATCAAAAGGAAGATATGCTTATGTTCGCATCTTACATGGAAAATTCGGTGTCGTAAAAATAATCAGATGCTGACGACATGTAGGTGCTGTACACATACGAGAGGGTACTTTTGAAAGCTGATATCAATCACAAAACAAAAACACTAATCCCTTGGAAAAAGGACGTTTATACAATGCGGATGTGGTAAATGTTCTTCCTCATTGTAAGTGTTGCTTAATGTTATCAGCAGTGTATAGTGGGTGCACTTTTTCAGCTTATACCCAATTACACTAATACCTTCAACATCCCAATACTGATACAATTTCAAATGGCCTTAATTCAAGACATGCTACAGATTGGTACGATAAATTGACCATGATGGCATTAGCGATATTAACTGTGTAATTGCGCTGTACAATCATCAACGTTTAAGAAGATGTTGTAGATGGAGACCTGTTTGCATGTAATAATCAAACCTTGTCTTACTTAGTGTGTGTAAAACTACGTGTATGGTTTCCATTTTCCAAACTGTCGAATGCAACAAAGCAAATTTTGGTCCGCATTAAGATTTTATCTATAATATGTCACTGCTTATATCAATTACGAACAGCAGATATTGGTTACACACAAAGCTGAATAAAAAAGGTGTTACACTTAAATACATCCTTATTGTCATAAACCAGCTTTGGTAATTGAAATAACAACTATATAGACTTTGACAATATGATCATAGCTGACAGGGCGCATGTATATGAAAAATGATGTATATGATGCGCGGCATCTGCAAAATGATACCCGCGTCAAATGAGACATTTCCTATAGGAAAAATTAATGGATATCATTTACCTATTGACAGATGTTGACAATGTTGAGCCCGTCTGTAATATTGTCCTAGATTCATTGCTGTTAATGCTAAATTCATAATGCGTGAATTTATATTTCCATAATTATATAATATCTGCAAATACCCTAGGATCTTTCCTGAGCTGGAAACCGCAGAATGACGTGGATTTGACAATCTATCAATATAACACGGATAACTATGCATCTCCACCGTATAAAGTCACACATTTATAGAAACACCTGCACACCATATTTAATTTAAAATCCATAGAATCTTTCTGCAACAGTTTTGTTGAAACCTTCGGGCCTGTTTGAATGCTGGGTATGGTGAGTGAATATTTGAACAAATAAGCAAACATGCAGTTGTGAACCTATGAATGGTAGCATTACGGCGCATATTGCTATCTAGCAATATGCTAGCAATACTATACGACATCTACGCTGCAAAAATGACAGTCGTTCCAATAACTTACCCACTATATAGGTTGCATTCTATTCCATGACAATTTATGTAGCTTTATCTACCATCATAAACTACAAATGGCTATTCAGACGTAGAAGCGCTTTATATTCAGCTGTGCACGCCAATTGACTTTGCAAGGGAGACCGTTGTTCAAGTAAGAGCAAAGTAAATGCAATCTGTGGTACACGGGTTCAATAAGTTACCTCCTATACAAGTGGCAAACAATGCAGACAATGGACATGGCTCCATTTCGGTAATTGCACAGGCCATGAAACAGCCATACACTGAAAGGCAGCGTTTATTTAGTACACAATTGAAACGAATCGTGATTTATCAATCCGGGCCACTTATATGTGGCCTTATTGTTATTATTTTCGCCATACAAAAGGAGCCATACGCTACTATAAATATTTGCACTGTATTGAAGCGCCATTCTGTACTTGAGCTGTGGGAGTGAGTTACCTGTTAAATATACAATAAAGTTGATACAGAACATAGTATGTTGTCTCTTTTCCCATTACATTCCTTGGTATAATCGAGGTTTAGTACCGTCAACATACCCTGATCTGTTAATTTGTTATACAACGTACATATTAATTTTATGCAACCTTAATTGGTCACAGCAGAATAATGTGTTATGGCCATCACACCACTTTTCACTTTTCATTTGCTTTATTTCTTGATTTATACAATCAAGTCGTTCTATATACTGTCTTTTAAAATACTCACATAACACGTTTTTCCATACAATGTCTCAAAGTATATACTCGAAAAGAATCACAGCTTACATGTTCAAGTCGCAAACAAGAAATCAGATCTGCTCACCAATATGTACCGCTTTCCAAATGTCTATTGACCCATCTGATACAGGGCTAAGATTATTAATATGTATTGCCATGTTCATAATGGGGCCAAGTTAAGAAATACCTGCTGAAAGTGATACATAATTGTATTGCTAGACTGCCACATCTCAATATATCAGAGCAGCGTAGATGTGTTGTGGCAAGGATGTTAAGGCAGAATATATGTTCGAAGGCATTACTGGATACAGATAAGGCTGTCGCAGGTAATATAAATATTTTGGAGTAGCGTCGTTAGCCGAGGGCAAGTGACTCTGACAAGGTTATGACGAGGATACATGGCAGAACGTATATGAGTAAATATGATTATATCATTTCTTAGCATATGATTGCTACATGTAGTTATGCTATCGTTCATTTCTCAGACTGTCATTCAAAAGACACCCCAGGTCTACATCATTGTAACACATTGATGATTCAACTCGGAGGTAATCTTCATCTTTCCACCAAATTACGTATTATATTATGGGCTGGATCTGGACCATATTACAGCAGGAGGAGGATGTTCGTTCGCAGATGTAGTTTATTGTAGTCACTACTGGTCTTATATCCAAACATCTCTCAACCTTTGGCGCATGCTTGAATTCATCATCCTCGGGTAACATAAGGTATACATTAGGTTAGCCTAAATCTGTACACGATGATAGTCAAATAAACGTTGTTATGAAAAGCAAATCTACATGAACAAATAATAAAGCAAATGATATTAAGCCACAACAGTTTGCATGTTATTATGCATATCTCTGAGCTCAGCAGCACAATGGTCGAATGTATGTATGGCCAAGGTAGTCAATGTCGAGTTGGACTGTTATTCCCTGTCGATTGGGGATTTACTATGCCCTCCAAAGTCCACCAGATGCTGATATTTGCAAGACGATTTGTAACTTTCCTCCAGCTGACACGGAAATATTAAATTATGATACCGCCTGCCATTGCGTGCAAGAAATGGTTTACAAATGCACACATGCACAGTTGCGGTTCAAATCTGGGTAATTTTTTTAGCAGCATTAACTTTCTCAAATCAAACACCTTAGTCATATTAAATAAACGTGCTCGGGTAAATCTTTTCGGGAAACAAGTCAAATCAATCAGTGCTTGCTGTAAAATTGTTTTATAATAGGCCCCATTCCATAAATGCAAGACATAGCCATAAACATTACATGAATCGATTCAAAGAGGATGCTCTTAGGGAAAGCACTCATGTCTCTGTGGTTTCGTTAATTTGTCTCTTCTAGATAATGTTCCTGCTCATCGATGCTTGGGAGACGAGATGGTTGTAATACATTGCCGCTATTGTAATCTGAGCTGTTCTAGTAAAACGAAGTAGTATGGATATTTATCTGTTTATAATTTATCATATACATTAACCAAATCGAGCAATTGCGGTAAAATCTGGTAAACACTTATAGTACCTTCTTGATTCAATTGCTAAGTACCAATGTGGATTTGTAATGGCCAGTTATCAGAGTGGGGTTACATTTGGAAAACGACGACATTCATTAGAGTAGATATACAACCCACTCGGCAATCAAAGCAGCGATTTCGATCAGAGATATTTGAGTACTTAGGAATCGGTTTATGAATCAGCTGGAGGCTTGACTTACTTAGGCTACTTAGGTGCCATTTCATAATACAATATTGACAGCATAATATATTGTTAGCAATGTTTCCATGTTAACATGTAGAACGCAGCTATGACTGAGTTATAAACTGTGTATGTATAAACATTCCATTGATTATTAGTCGTAATATAGTGGTGCAAAAAGGAACAACATCGCTTAGATAAATCCAACAACAGTTTCTATTAACAGAACAAGAGGAATGAATAGATGTCCGATAAACATACCTTGATTACATTGGTATACATGGTATGGTCCCTACTAGTGAGAGCTCACTACTTAAGAATAAATATTATTACTTTTCATAACAGATGGAGAAATACTACACAACTCATCTGCGTGGATTATCCATCCGGAAACTCAGCTTTTGCCATATTCGCAACATATGGCGACAATAGTGAACTCATTTGATTTCGTGCTATAGTGATTAAAGCCTAACTACCACCAACGCATATCTTGTCAAAAGGTGCAGAACACGTTGTAAGAAATGTTCTGTTTGATGATTGTTATATATATATATATACCAGAATAAATCTCTTTCTTTCTTTTTACATTGATTTATTGGATTGATGATAACCAGTGACATCGATTGTTTGTGATATCGCACAAAAACTATCATAGTGGCAACCACGTTTTCAAAAGAACAATTACGAAACCTTTCAGTGGCTCTTTTGAGCGTAATCGTCCTAATGGCAGAGTCCTATCAGCTCTTAACACAAAGATCACTGGATCGTATTATTCAACGGTGCCACCGACCCAAATTCGTCTCAGGTGTTGGGGGATAATGGTTGCCTTACATCGGGAGATTCGACCGTGTTATGCATACAGAACAGCAACATGGGGTTCCTAAAATGCAAGCAAATGTGTCAGATAGCACACAGAAATGACCCGTTGCGAGTATCGCCTGTGCGCTTTTCAAAACCCGTTTCACCACAATATCCTCGCAGAGAATACCTTTAATCATAACACCTGTACTAGTGACGACGATTAAACATCTTGTCATGGTACACTGCGATAGACCAAGGGTGGAAACATCTGCCCGGTGATGTGCATGTTTTTTTAATGTGCGTGTAAAAGGTAAACTTTATTCTAAAATTGACTATTTAAGCAATTTATCAGGTTCGACTAGCCTCTATTAATCTGTTGGCTGAGGTGAGAGAATCATTCGGAAACGTTAAGCTGATGAGTGGCACATATTATAAATCAGCAATTAATGTCAATGCCAACGCATAACAATAACCAATGTGGCGCTCTTTTAAAATTAATTATAACTATGGTTTATGTTTGTGATAGGGTTAAAATAGGCTGATGCCTGATATCAAACCACCCTTAAATTTTTAAGTTGTTCAATATTATAGATACAAATCAAGTTAACACCTATTCAGTAAAGCTTGCATGCACTGTTTTGTTGGGAATGCTTTAGCCGTCTCACCTATAATATATCTTCATCCGGAAGGCTCAATATGGAGTCAGTTGTATGCACCAAGAGTCCGAGGACCCTGTGGTTTGGTAGATAGATATTCCCACCGCACACTTACTTCTTCGTAGATAAGAATCCCCTGATGTCAGTCATCCAACACGCCTACATCATTGTGAACCTAAATCCTAACGTAAGTCGAAATTAACATAATTATGACAGTTTAGAAATCATGTAAAATAAGATATTTGACGAACTGTGCAATTTATTCATTACGCGATGGGTTTTTTAGATATTTTTTCTTGTTGTTTATGCCACAATTGTGGAAATATATATCAAGTTACTTCACCAGTTTATGAAACAGTACCAAAAAAACTGTATTCAAGAATTAATAGTCAACAAAGAGATAACACTAGCATATTGAAAACAAATACATCATTGCAATGCAGTTAAAAGTTTGTAACACATGACTTTCTATGATTCTGTATGTGTGTACTTATCTAAATATAATTTCAAGGGAAATATACTGGGTTTAAAAAAATTGGTAAATGAATATTGTGCGGCGATGGAACATATTTATTCTGCTGTTTTATTCCTCACCCCTTAGCAAATAAGCATGTAAGCATTTACAGACACTTGTAAGCGACAACTGTAAGTTCGCCTGGATGCAGGTGCATAGCGCTTACCTCGGAAATCACTTTCCGAACATTGTTTTCGTTATTTTAGTGATGTCACATATCCGTACGCAATTCCAATATTAGACTGGATCAGTATTTTGAAAATGTCTGACTCAGAGAGACGATATGTGGTAATATACACTGCTAGATAGAATATCTTGCGAGTCTGGCATGAAGATGAATGTCTCGCACATTACTTGATAAACATTCTGAAGCTGACATGCTTAATCCCAAATATCGAGATATATTTCGCCTTTCATGCATATATAAGTTTAAAACATATATTTCATCCGTTGTTGGGTCCACTCATAGTCAGTTTTGATCCATTATTAAGCATTTAATTTATACGGCTGCACATGTGATACCAGAAACGTCGTGTTTTATACTCGTGGTCAAATGTTATCAATCCGAAGGATGCATACAATGTCCTGGGCCATTTGGATATATATCACGCTAATATATCTTTGTTGAATATTTAGTCTGCACATGGAAACTGCTTATCTGGCATGTTGTAAGCAATTCTATAAAATGTGCTCAGATATGGCCCCAAGGTAGGCATACATATATATGTCCTCATAAATTCCCATTTCGATTCTATTTACTGTTGACATGAGCAACCAAATTTGAACACATATGAATATCAGCTATGGTCATTAAAATATATATCATATAGATATTGTGAGCTAGACGTGATCATAGCAGACAGGTCATAACCATGGGAACGTAAATTTATTATACGTGTCAAATGGAATATAACACAATTGGAATAGTAATGAATATTTTGTATATATAATTTGATTCCAGTTTTATAACATTGTTTCTATAGCTTTGCAGTAAGATGCGAACATAAGCTGGTAAAATTCAAAAAGCATGCACTTGGACTTCCGTGCACATAGAATACATGTCAATATCCTTTGTAGTAGTAGATATGTGAACATGAGTTATTATTAACACCTAGAAATTCAGCAACGTGAAGAGGGAAAACAAGGCTTCCTGTGCGTATACAATATATCATTAGTATTTCCTCTTAATGCATAATATTTTATTCAAACCATAACTAACTGAACAAAGCTAAGGAGACATCTGTAATAAATGTTACACGAATTCGATAACACACATACAACACAATTACCATTCAAACGGGCATCCGTTAGCAGCGCAGTCAAAGGCCACAGCTGCATTTCGGTAATGACACAGACAGCAAATCTGTCATACACTAAAAGGCAGAGAAAGGTTGTCATTATGAGCCAAGTTAATGTATGCCCAGTGCTATTTATATACTGTTTTGAAATTACGAATGCAAGCATCCATCAATGTAATGACAAAGGACAGTAGTTTGGTATTTGGTAAAATTAAGTATACCTTAAAAGTAGCTTTATGTAACTGCGACATAATTACTTCGCATTGGGGCTTTACTCTTCCATTGCGGGGGAACCACAAAGCGGATAATTCTATATAAAACACATCGGTTCAATAACCTGTGATAACATATAATATTTATGTCCCCGACTTGTCGTTTAGATCTTTGCTGGCAGGTGACTATCGAGGAGACAATTAATATGGTAATACAATATTTGTTGGTCCTCTTTCCAGCAGCCCAAGTAAATATGGTATCTAGTGTGAGTTAAAACAAATTGTTAGTTGACACTAACTGAAATTGGTGCTGGGTTTTGATATATCAACTGACGGTATCTTGGCATCAGTCTTCGTTTGATGCATTTTCACTACCGTAACATGATAATTGGCTGCGCAAATCAATAACAAAGTTCAATTCCCCAAACGATCAAACCATTTATCCACGTAACACTGCAAAATAGCGTGGCTATACAGCCACAAAGGCATCGAAGAAAAATACGTTTTGAGGACTGTTTTTGATATACCACCGGGTCATCCTAGACAGACAGCGGCCATCAGTGATAAAACGTTTGTATCATTTGAGATGAAAACATTTCAGACACTTTATTTAAATTTGATAAAAATGCAAAGAAGAAAGGGATTATCATTACATATTTGGCTAGAGGATGAGATTTCGAAAGGTCGCCGGACAATTATGGAAATAAATTGATGCAACATCAATTGTATTTGATGCAATGCCAATTGTATTCGATGCAATGCCAATTGTATTTGCAAATAGCCGTGTACGTGCTATAAGATACATTACAGGCTTTCTGTTGCAGCTTCAAGGTTAAAAAATGATGGATGCCCACCAAAACCATTATACAATGATGAATGAAGCAGTTTAATGTAACTGCCCATTAATAATCATAACAAAACTAAATGATGGATCACCATTCAAAACATTTCGCATAGCTGCAATTTGATAAAATGATACGGCTACAGACACAATGAGGGACGGAGCAGCTGTATTTTATGATGTAATTAATGCTCAAATCCAAGCGCAAACATACCCTTAGTGTATTGGCAGTGCTAAAACCAATTAACACGCACGAACACAGAGTAAATTGAGGCTTTTGGGACCAATACAAATGCAATGACAGTAACTGCACGCATTGTAATAGATATATCGACATCCACATTGTTGACGGAAGTGGGCTTTTCTCGCAGATGGTTCACTTATCAGCATCGTTAGATGCAAATAGACTGTGAGGAATCTGCTATAGGTCCACTTTTAAACACCAGCATTCGATTACTGACGGGCTGATTTATTGTACTTGCACATCGGCTTTAAGGCTTTTTGATCGCTATATCAATAAAGAAAACAAGCTGCGTTTTTAACTCAGATATATGCTCATTATGTATCAGTTGTCACTAATACATTGTGATTATATGATGTCAATATCCATGAAAGCTGAATGGAATCTGCGACTGCTGTTCGTTATTTTGTGCTGTGGATTGTTGACATTTTTCTAGAAGAGAATTTGCCCAATTTTCATTACATTACGTCACATATTGCTAGGGTAGTGGGCTGATGATAGACATAACAAAGCTCATCCACTGTTCGTTACGGTAGCGATAAATGGCATATAACGCAGTTTGGATGTGATGCACTATTATTTTGATCCGCGGTCACTTTCTTCATACAATGCATAAGAACATATGATACACGAGGTATTTGTCCACGGCAATGTCTGTAAATACCTGTCTTACTAACACATAACACGCAGAATGTCGCCTATTAAACTGGAATGAACCAGCTGCTAGCGTTATCTATTACTCCTCATTATGACTTAATGATTTAATGTAATCAGGTTTTGGTGGAAAGCAGAAACATTTTTGATGCTAGTTCGTTTAACCATACTTTGTTGTTTGACATAAAACAACTGAACAATGTCATAGATTTTTAATAAGAAAGAAAAAATTCAGAGACAATGGATTATTCTTCATGAGTCCTTAATTTTGACTTGAACTTTTGTTATCAATCACTGTTTCCTTATTATCATAATGAAATAGCTCACTTGATTCGCTTGTGGCTATATATTGAATACACTTCAACACAAAGCGAAATTGTTAACCATCGTTGTATATAATGCTTATTTATGAATGGCAATGACGCTACAGTTCTGCATAACACAATCATATGGCGTGGATCATCAACATTTGGTTGGAAATGCAATTTTAACTAATGTGTGAATCTAAATAGATATCATACATTAGAAATGCCGATTTATGAATAATAGCTACAGACCTGATCACAATTTCCACTGGTGCAATAACACATTCATGCATAAAATATATACTCTTTCAAATGTATTTTCTTACATCAAACAATTTTAATCCTTCGATTGACACGTGCGTAAAGGTGCCAATTTACTTCTCCTTCATACAAGACTTAAATGAGAAACAACATAACACAACTAATGAACGTTCTTTGAAACCTTCGACGCATTTCATGACAAATGTCAAAGATAAGGCTATTCATTCCAGGCTAGTCAATTTGAAACGATGTCTTCAAATTAGCACTTGTTGGTGCCATATTGTTATTTGATCCTAGAATGCGCTGCACTCGCTCTAGTTGGGCCACTGTTAGTGTTAAGTTATATGTTCCAACCGGTATTATGACATGAAATAGTCAATGGATCTTCTAAGGTCAGCATACATTTTGTTACCTTGCTTCCCGCGATGCATATAATATTTGGATTAACAAACACCTTATCAACCATATCAGTCTTTAAAAATGGGCTTCCGTTTATCAAGTGCTTTTTCATATCGTTCGCATAACATCATTATTAAGCGTTAACAAAAGAGATGAACAGAAAACTATTTTTCGTAACCAAATGAACGTGAAATTATTGAATATAATCAAATAATCCAGATCAAGATCCTACCATGTTTAGCTATAGTCAAATCTGTCATATTTGTGCCATTGTGTTTCCTAACAGAGCAGATAGATAATGGATTTGTTATCATCCGGGCTCATTCATATTGGCTTTACCTGCTGCTTCATGACTTTAAACAGTTGTCATAGAGTTCATGGAAGCTTATCATTTTTGACGTTTGTGAAAGGATTGCGTCATTCGTAGCGAGGGGAAGGATTGTGCCGCAAGACGCAAACGAGTTCCTCGTGCACATAAGCTATAAATAGATAATAAGTCGTTGATTAAACTTTAATGATCATTATGAGCATGCAAAATTCATGTATACCTAGTCTGTGTGGCGATGATTTAGAAATGTAATGAGATTACGGTTATAGAGTATATGTGCTGTCAGATGTTGAGTTGGTGACCAAGAATATCCCTGTGTACCTCTTGTGTAAATATGCTTCAAAGCAACCGCAGATACCTATCTTTAGATCTCCGTATTATCAATTCATCACTCGTAATTTCATCAGATAACTAGCCCTTCGACCACATAATATTTGATTACGACATTTGTGTGCACCACGCTGCTTATCAATTTTAAAATCACGTTTTTCTGGTCAATAAGTTGGCAAGGTCGCTTCAGCCAACCAGAGGACTCTTCAATATAAGCCGTAAGACATGGTTGGATCAACAGTCTCGTGCGCTTTATGATAATTGTTGGGCGTGCTATTCACTCGTGGAAATGCTCACCGCTTTGCAAGTCGAAGCAAGCCCTCTTAGCATAGCTATAAGCTTTTTGTTTAATACACGCTGTTCGGCCCTTGGTGCTCTTAATGGAACCAAGCTAGTTAATTTGATTACCTGTTGCCACGTTTCAATAACATTCAAGAGACCATCAGTCAACAAATTGTCATGCAATACATGGCTTGTTTCGTCTGAGGTATGCTGACCAAATTCATAGTTATACCAGCTGCTGACGTTTTGATTTTCTGAAATGGCTCTTGCAGGTGATTTGATATGCAAACATTATTCAAAAGCGTCTCTATCCTCTTCGATTATTGCAGTGCCTGAAGGAGTTACAAAGAATATAAAAGCTAAACATCATATTCACATTCGATTTAGTGAGCTTGAGTTTGGATGGGCGTGTAAAAGGTGATTTAATTCCCAAATCGACTATTTGAGCAATTAATCGGACCCGACTAGCTTTCAGTTATCTGTTGGCCGAGGTGAGGGAATCATGCGGAAACGTTAAGCTGATGAGTGGAACTAATTATAAATCAGCAATTAATGTCATGACGTGGGGTAATGAAGCACAGAAAGAGAACCATTTAGTCGTATACTTATGTGTTTGCACTGAGTCATTATAGTCATAGAGGTTTCAGCTGTGAATGTACCGCAAAACATTTAAGTATCACACCAGAATACTATCACGTTAAAATTAAATCTATCTCACCTTCAATATCCCTGTCAATATGAAATAATAATCAATGCAGATAGATTCCATGTTAAAAACTTCATTAAAATGTTATGGCACAGATCACCTCAGTTGATTTAATGGAATAAAGCCCTCATCAAGCATTCTATTACATCTGAAGATGACATGCACGAAACAAGTATATGAATGACTACTAATTTGCATGATAACCTCTTCAATAAATGTAACGCCCGCCATCCTCCTATACATCACTTTTCATGATTCTATATGTATATACTTATCTTTAATGTTATTTTAAGGGTAATATAATGCTTCTAAAAATTGGTAAATGAATATTGTGCGCTGCGATGGAATATATTTATTTTGCCTTGGCTTATAAGCATGCAAGCATTAACAGACATTGGCAAACGACAACTGTAAGTTCGCCTGGATGCAGGTGCATAGCACTTACATCGGAAATCACTTTCCGAACATTGTTTTCGTTATTTTAGTGATGTCACATATCCGTACACAATTACAATATTAGAATGGGTCAATATTTTGAAAATGTCTGACTCAAGAGACGATATGTGGTAATATACACTGCTACATAGAATATCTTGCGAGCCTGGCATGAAGATAAATGTCTCACACATTACTTGATAAACATCATCAAAATTCTGAACCTGACATGCTTAATCCCAAAACCCGAGATATATTTGACCTTTCATGCATATATAAGTATAAAACATATATTTCCTCCGTTGAGTCCACTCATAGTCAGTTTTGATCCATTTCCTTCCAACAAGCTCCTTGCTTATAGTCGTCAACGTTATACATTAAATTCATATGGCTCCACATTTGATACCAGAAACGTCGTGGTTTATACTCGTGGTTAAATGTCATTAATCAGAAGAATGCGTACAAATGTCCTGTGCCATTCGGATATAAATCACGCTAATAAATCTCTGTTAATCAATTAGTCTGCACATGGAAACACTGTTTATCTGGAATGTTATAAGCAATTGAAAAAAAAAGCTGCTGCATAAAATGCGTTCAGATATGTCACCAAAGTAGGCACACATATAGATGTTTTCATAAATTGCCCATTTCGATTCTATTTAATGTTTACTCATTTTCACTATTGACATGAGCAACCAAATTTGAACACATGATTATCAGCTATGGTTATTGAAATACATATTAATATGCATATTGATAGTTAGACATGATCATAGCTGACAGGTCATAATTATGTGAACGTAGATTCATTATCCGTGTCAAATGGAGTATAACACAATGGGAACATTAATGGATATTTCGTTTATATTATTTGATGACAGTTTCATAATATTGATTTTGTAGCCTTGCTGTAAGATGCGAACAGGAGCTGGTAAAATTCATAAAGCATGCATTTGGACTTCTGTACACATATGATACATGTCAATGTTTTTTGTAGTAGTAGATGTGTGAACATAAGTTATTATTAACGCATACAAATGCAGTAATGGGAAGAGGAAAACAAGGCTTCCTGCGCGGTTATTACAATCGACAAATCATTAGTGTCACCTTTAAATACATAATATTTTATTCAAAGCATTAGCAACTGAAGTTCGCTAGAAAGACATCTGCTGTCATAGGAGCCAAGGGGGTCAATAAATGTTACACGGATTCGATAACACACATACAACACAAGTACCATTCGAACGGGCATCCGTGAGGAGCGCAGTCAAGGGGCACAGCTACATTTCGGTAATGACAAAACTGTCATAAAGACAAAACTGACATACACTAAAAGGCAGAGTAACTGTAGTATACAATAAAAACGACATCAAATCCCAAAGCGGCTGTGTCCGCTGCATTCGCTATAGTGGCAGGGTGTATCTCGTCTGCGATGCTAGCTTTGATTGTCCAATATATAGCCTAGCTCATTGTGATGACATTCGCGTCCTCATCAGAGAGCTCATATACATATGGTGTCATTGCTTCATCTGTATACACTATGTGTGATCGTATCAAATACGATGAGGAGCAGGGCTACGCGCCTCTCTTATACGCTACACCCCTGAGTCGGATGTTTCTACGCCCCGGTCTACTTATTGTCTACATCTATGTAAACTACCTCGATGATAATATTGTCTATATAGTAAAGCAATATTGTCTATATAGGTAGGTATGAGGTTTGTTTTGTATGCCTCCAGAGAGAGCAATAGAATTATGAGTGTTGCAGTGAGCATGTTGCTTCAGATCGTCCTATCCAGAGTGTTTCACTAACACTACAACTTCCATGTGATAGATATCATTTTATGTGATTATTGTCTGCAAAGTTATGCTGTTTGACAGAGACAAATTGTGTCTGGAGGCGTACGCGACATGAGTTATTTGATCCTTGTTATTTGCGGATAGATTTTTTATAAATAATTTCCGGTCACATACCTGTTCTTTTTGAATTTCGAGAGAACAATCGTCGCAATAATTGAATAAAGCATGCAGCATAATATCTAATGTCCAATCCTGCCAACTGGAAAGAGCTGGATGTCAAATATTCTTATGTGGATTATTTTGATTTGCATCAATGCCTTCGCACCTGGGTAGAGCACAATATCGCACATAAACAAGCGACAGACTTGGTGTCATAATAAATACATCAGTACAAAACGCATTTCAAATAGATAATCTACTTGAATATGAATGACCAATCGGCCATAACATCAATTAACAGAAAAGCGTCAAACGCTCAAAACGTCGCCCATGAAGCTGACGAAACTCTGCGATTGTCAACATTAAAGAGTACATATCCATATTTAAGGACTGGCTTAGTCAGTGGAAAATCCGTTCAAACAAATGCCTTAGGCATGTTCTGCCGTAACGACAAAGGGCATTTGTCAGGTATACATCATTTTGTAAAATGAAGAATACCTTAAAAGTAGCTTTATGTAACTGCGCTATTATTTGTCACTATGTATATGCCGTTATGTTGTAGTTATTATTGAAAGTAATTTAAGCATACTTATTGATATAGCTGTGCTCCTAAAATACAATCAAAACAAAAGTTTAATACAGTTCTTGTGATTCTCAGAAAACGATATGGGGGAAAGATAACATAATAATTATAACGATCCTGATCGTGATAATGGTAATGATTGTAACGACGATGATGAAGATGAATGCCATAGGGGTCATTATTAATGATTATACAAAGAATCACCATCTTATTCCACTCCCACCCTTGCCCGTCCCACCAAATCACTAAACACTCAATGTTTGAAACGAATTCCATCTCCTTGTTTACAGACATAACGCTATCAATGTATAGATAACCAGGCAATCTAAAAGTACTCATTAAAATACAAGTATCATTTGCGAAAGCTAAGGATGTTATGCAGAAATATTTGAAAAATCATAACCTTACCGGACTGGCATGCAACCAATGTTTTCAAAGATCACCCAGCGATTTGGGATGATATTTGTAAAGGCTGATAATGCAAACGTGTAGAGACACAATGCCAGCCAAATTGTTTGATATAAACATTGACATCATCTTAAAGGAACGAGTGCATCAGTGGTAACTAATCTTAGATATAGGTAGTTACGTAGAAAGTTGGTCATACGTGTGACAAGGGTGTATTTGCTATCAACGTTGTCAATTCATGTACTATTTGTAAAGCTTTACATCTCCATTGCTGGGGAACCAAATAGCGTATAATTTTATATAAAACAGATCGGTTACGTAACCTGTTCAAACAAATGTAATATTTACATGTCCCGACATGTCGTTTCGATCTTTGCTGGCAGGTGTCTATCCAGGAGACAATTAATATTATACAAAGTTTTTTGGTCCCCTTCGAGGAATCGGATGTCTTATTGCATGGGTCAAAATACCTTTCATTAGACAAAGCAATTATTTATCGAAGCAGCAGCCCAAGTAAATATACTATCTAATGTGAGTTAAAACAAACTGTTAGTTGACACTAACGGATTTGATATATCAACTGACGGTATGTTGTCTTCATTAGATGCATTTTTAACGTATCATGATAGATGGTTGCGCAAATCAATAACACAATAAATAAGTTCAATTCCCCAAAACATCAAACTATTTATCCATGTGATACTGTAGAATAGCGTGGTTATACAGCCGCAAAGGCATCCAAGAAACACAAGTTTTGAGGACTGTTTTTTCAATTGAGATGAAAACATTTTAGACACTTTGTACCCTTATTCAATTGTTATGCAGGATTAGACACTTGGTACCCTTATTCAAATGTTATAAAAATGTAAACAAGAAACAGATAATCATTGTATTTGATGCAATATAGGTCGCCGGATGTTTATGGACATAAATTGTATTGATGCAATGCCAATTGTATTTGATACAATGTCAATTATATCTGAAGCAATGCCAAATGCATTTGCAAAATTGTATTTAAACTTCGGTCGCACGTTGATGCCTATGATATGGCTATTGATAAGACATTTGTCGTCCAAATATATTGGTCTGTACAGAGCGGCATCATTTTGGTTAGATGAGTCTTTTTAAGACACAAATGACAGATCATGTTTTCACGAATGCTTCTTTTAGTACTCGAGTTTTAGATTGTCGTCTGCCAGGGAAAAGAAGCCAATCGCAACCGCAGCTATAACGCATCAAGTGTAATTAGGCCCCGCCATAAATAATGAGTAGTTGCTATTTGCTCCCCGCATGCATATAAGAAATTATTTCTAACAGCATGGCAGTATTTCGGATACATTTATTGAGTGCAAATAGCCGTGTTTGTGCTAGAAGATACATTACCGGCTTCTGTTGCAGCTTCGTGGTTCAATAATGGATGCCCACCAAAACCATTACACAATGATGAATGAAGCAATTTAATGTAACTGCTCATCAATAATCATAACAAAACGAGAAGATTGATGGTCTTTAGTACAAATGATGGAATGACAAATTCAAAACATTTCGCATAGCTGCAATTTTATAAAATGATACGGCTACAGACAAAATGAGGGCTGGAGCAACTGCATTTTATGATGCAATTTCTGCTCAGATCAAACCACAAACATACCCTTAGTGTATTGGCAGTGCTAAAACTCATTAACACGCGCGAACACAAAGTAAATTGAGGCTTTTGGGACCAATACAAATGCAATGAACGTAACTGTACGCCTTTTAATAGATCTATCGACATCCACATTTGACGGAAGTGGGCTTTTCTCGCAGATGGTTTACTTATCAGTGACGTTAGATGCAAATAGAGGAATCTGCTGTATGTCCACCTGCATTTGATTCCTAAATGGCTGATTTATTGTCCTTGCACATGGGCTTTAAGGCTTTTTGATCGTGGCTCCGTAACGACTTATATCCGGCTTAGTATCTGATTTCAGTAGCTTACTGTAACGACAAACGGCATATAACGTCGTTTTGATGTGATGCACTATTATTTTGATCCGCAGTCTTTGTCCATGTCAATGTCTTTAAATTCACATTACACGCAAAATGTCACCTATTTGACTAGAATGAACCAGCTGCTAATGCTATTATATTACCACGAAATGTAACTTCCTCTGACTCCCAATGACTTAATGATATAATGTTATCAGGTCTTGGTGAGGAGCAGATATATTTTTGATGCCAGTTCTACTTACCATACCCTGTTGTTTGCCATAAAAAACTGAACAATTTCATAAATTTTTGTCAAGAAAAAAACATTTTTGAGCCAGTGTATATATCTTCATGGGTCCTTAAATTGGAGCTGAAACTTTGCTATCAATCACTACGTTTCCCATAGCTGCGTCCTTACCATCATAATGAAATTACTCAATTGATTGGCTTGTGGCTATATATTCAGTCCAAATAATATGTGAATGAACTGAATACACTTCTACACAAAGCGAAATTGTTTAGCAGTCACGTAATCTTCGTTGTATATAATGCTTATTTATGAATGGCAATGACGCTACGATAAAGGACTTAAATGAGAAACAACATAACACGACCAATGAACGTTCTTTAATACCTTCGAAGGCATCAATTTCATCCCAAATGTCTTAGATAAAGCTGTCGATTCCAGTCTAGTCAATGGCAACAGTTTTCTTCAATTTAGCATTTGTTGGTGCCACATTGTTAATTGATCTATGTATCTAAATTAGTTTGCACTGCACTTGCTCTAGTTCGGACTGTTCGTTATGTGGTAATTAAATTCATGCGGCAAGGAAAGTCACCTGTCTGCCAAATCAGGTTTAGCGGCCATTACATGTAGGTGATTGCGGAATCTGATTGGTTCGCGTGTCATACTGACATTACAAAAATTTTTTATCAGCAGCAAGGCGCTCGTATTCCATCAGCGGCATTAAACCGGCATTATGATATGAAATAGTGATGTTTATAGTCATTGGCAGAAATAGATGCTTTTCTATAGCCTTCCTCCGTTATAGCCATCACTCTATCCAAACATATGCAGCACACACACTCTCTGGTTGTGGTGATTGAGATGCAGTGTTGACAGCTACATGACAAAGCCAAATTTACTAGCTAGGTACTATTTGTTGTAGTAGTTAAGTCTGTCAACAGACCATCTGCAACTTACAGAATGTGTAAATTTAATGGGTAACTTGTGAAAAAAATTATTTGAACAGCGGTCATGTAATAAAGCCATCTTGTCACCCAAGCATCATTTGAGACAGACCCAAACAATTTTACTACCTTGGTCAGACAGACCCAAACCATCATTTACTACCTTGGTCAGACAGAGCCAAACAATCATTTACTGACTTAGTCAGACAGACCCAAACTATCATTGTACTACCGCGGTCAGACAAACCCAAACCATCGTTTACTGCCTCTGTCAGACCGACCCAAACCATCATTTACTACCTTAGTCAGACAGACCCAAACCATCATTTACTACCTTGGTCAAACAGACTCAAACAATCATTTACTTACTTGGTTAGACAGACCCAAACCATCATTTGCTGCCTTGGCAAGACAGACCCAAACCATCATTTACTACCTTGGTCAGACAGACCCAAATCATCATTTACTGACTTAGTCAGACAGACCCAAACTATCATTGTACATTTAAACCCAAACCATCGTTTACTAGACCGACCAAAACCATTTTTACTACCTTAGTCAGACAGACCCAAACATCATTACTATTGACAAAAGACTAAACAATCTATTTACTTACTGGTAGGAATGCAAACCATTTTAAATGCCATGGTCAGACAGACCCATACCATCATTTACTACTGTATTCCCACATACCGAACGCATCATTAGTTAACGTGTTGACACACATGATTCATTAACGTTTTTTAAGACCAAACTCATCATTAATTGACAAAAGTTAACGGCTATGAGAGGGTAGTTAATGTAATATTTTATACACAATCAATGTACATCTGAGGTTCAGAAGTAGCATGTTCAGTTTATCCACAAAACAAACAACGGGTCTTGTGAGAAAAGAACGAGCCAATCAAGTAGACTACATTGCAGACCTCCCGCAGTCTATCTTAATCTTTTGACGCTGATCATCGACCCATTTCGGCGTGTTTATCGTTTGCAACACTGGCAATGCTTTAAATATGTTTCCTGTTTTGTGTTCAGTTCTGGGAATAAATAACAATATTTATCAGGTGCTTCAGACCCCTGCGCACGTGCTGCCATATCATTTTGTCTGATTGCTGCCATGTAAAATGTTTTGAACACACATGCGATTGCTCTTTCATAAACTTGATTAAAGACCGTTAATTGCTTCCTTTTGTTACGAGTAATGATCAAAAGGTATCTTCAATCACTACATTCTTCATTCCATAGTTGTTTTGCAATTCGTCCATTATTCAACATAAGCCATAACAGAGAGATTTTATGGTTTTCATGCCCCACCTGTAATTAATGTGTGTAAATACTTCTTCGGTGTTAGATATGCCTTGCGATATCGACATATTGGACATGCACACGGAAAGGAAATGGGGCAGGAGATAAACCTGATCATGATTCCATGGCAGAGCCTAATTACTATGCGGGTTTTTGGCTTCAGGTACGATTAGCTTATTTTCTTCAAGAAACGATCATCAATTAAATTTCAAGTGTCCAAAGACGTTTTATGAGGCACAAATTCCGTTACATATATTGCTAAATATACCCGCAACATCTGTTCATAAGTGTCGGTTACAATGTAGTTCAAAGAAGCAATGGAAATTGTTGCTCTATGTGTAGTAGATTAACTGGTTTGATGTTATATGACCGGGAGATTACTAAAATGGCAATGGCACGGCAGACGGGGAGCATAAGGTTGGGAAAAACATTTTATCAATATCTGTGGTAGCCCAAAAGGTCAATATATGACGTAAAGTATCGTGTCACGTGAACGTGATAATTATGAGGTATGCATATATATATACTTATATATCTAGGACATATATATATATATATATATATATATATATATATATATATATATATATATATATATATATATATATATATATATATATATATATATATATATATATATCTATATATATATATATATATATATTATATATATATATATATATATATATATATATATATATATATATATATGTTGGTGTTGGGTTCATGTGTGTGTGTGTGTACCATGCATTGTTGTCATCTGTAAGGCTGATGCTCAATTCTATTGAATGAAAACGCTTATATCGGTGCCAATCCCGCCAGTCTTCAAATACATCTCTATCTTCATATTGGCATTTAGTGAAACAAGACCAATAATTATCATATGTCATATTGCATACTTTCAAGTCAACTCCCCAAGATTGTTGCTGCAATTGTTACGTAGGAATGTCAATAATTTTCAAACTCGTCGGTGTGGGATAAATACACGTGGTAGAGCTTCAAATAATGTAATTTGGTTTGTGATGAGCATCGAGGTCAGCCATATTATGTTAATGGTGTACGTCGGCAGATTGTGCATGTGCGACCAGCGGACACTACACATTGCATCCAAACTAGAATAGCGTTTTTAATCGATAAATCACCTATCCTCTGATACATCGTTGGAACAGACGTACTTACGACACTCTAATAAAACTATTGTATTCAGCAGTGTAATGTTTCGTTTTGCTACTTGCAATGCACGTAAAATAATCGATTGTGTATGTACCAGTCGCTTGAACCTCATAGTATGTTTACATAGCGTACTTGTTCCATTCATGCAGATGTCAATGTAGTGAGCCTCAAATTTACATTAACCCAAGGTTAAGCAATCTGCGTTTTATTTGGGTTTTGATGTATACATATGCAACTATAATAAACTAGAAGCATTTAACGCTGTGTTTGTTTCTTGAACTAACTGTTTGTAAATTTCAGGTGTGCGTCGATTGGATCAATCCTGGAAATAGGAATGCGTATTCTAAATCTAGCATATGAGATATCATGTGGCGTTATTTGGTATCTTAATGTAACCGTCTTATAATTGATTAATCTAATGTGGTTGATTACTGAACAGCATTACCCTGCTTTATTGAACACAAGTGGCTATAATAAGCCAACGCGCTCGGAGAAAGCTTGTCAAATTCCGGAAGCGGGTTACACCAATCATTTGCTGTTAAATTGTTTTTTATTAGCCCCCTCACACAAAAGAAAGACAGTTTTATGGCCTTACACATTACAATCATTTAGTTTAACAGGATGTTCGTGGGAAAAGCACTCTTTTCACTATGTTTTCATTGAATCCGTCTCTAATAGATAATGTTCGTCCGCCATATAAATGCTTGAGCGTAAGGAAGGCGGTAATACGTTGCTCTCACTGGAGCTTTGTTACTCTAGTATGATGAAATGAGCCAAATTAAGACTGATCTTTAGATTTTTAGACAATATGTGTTCCCGTACCCGTATTGTGAAATTTCGATACAAACGGGTCAACACCGCCAAAAAAGGGTTGAAGAAGGCAGATTATGTTGCTGCCCAACCCTACCGATACAGCAACTTACGGAGTAAACAGTTAACCTTAAGAAGACAAACTAGCTTGATTGTGTAATTGATAAAACGTTATGTCTTGTGTTGCTTTTGATGTATGCTCCGATGATTGTATGATTTTAGAATGAACGTTAAAATTACCGGTTAATGCACAAAGAAATTTACTAGTCTCAACTATGATGGATAAGTGACTAATCCATCACCCAGATGTGCTAGTAGGCAATCAGTCGTACGAACCCAGATTGATTGATGGGTATAGCACATGAGGTATTTGTTATGCATATTGCATACTTATTTGTTAGATTGGTTTTTTTGATGATGCTGCATTTCAATTTTTTGTAAGCGGTGATACGTATGTGATCAATATTTACACATCGTTTTAATTTGCATGTTTGAATTTGCATGTTACCTGTACATGGCTAGTTACATAGCAGATTTCAGAGAATATATCAAGGCTATAATGTAGAAAGTGTCGCAAATCATGAAACGAGTTTTTAAACAAAACCATTGATGTTGATGTGGACATGATGATAACACGTCTCTCTCGTGGACTTCAATTTATCCAGCCTATGACAAAGATATTAATCCTACTATTGATTTAACCAGTGCCTTGAAATACTTTTATAATTACATTATTTGAAAATGAATATTTCCAAGTCCTGTGCTAGATGTCATTGGTATAGAAACATGCATAACCTGATATGTAAAGGCTAGATGCAATTAAAATAAAATAGAAATATAGCTTAAACTTATCCCATCTTTACATATGTGCATGCATAATATATTCTGGTAGTGAATTGACAATTCCATGTTGACAGACGTTGTGCTCAATGCGGTGTTAGGGTGTGGGGAGGGAGGCAATGAGAAGATAAACTATTTGTAATCTTTGATACACACGGTATGCACGCGTATGCTCCGTTTTTATTTATTCAGTATCGGTTTATATTCGTGGAAATTGGTTGATGGAGCGGTTTTGTAGCTGATATATGTGCTATTTGCGAATTTGCGCGTATTCGAGGTTCATAAATGTATGTACTATGTCTTGCATGTACTATGTTGTGAATGAAGCGTTCGCTGTTAGAACATTTTCTTCAAAATAAAAATAAAAGAGCATATATAGCCATTAGACTTACATTACAAGCTTATGAAGGCTGTTACAACCACTTCAACCACTGATGACGCACGAGAAGTGAATAATATTGCCAAATATGTCAACATCTTACGCCTACTCTTCTACTGTTGTTGTTTTGTCCTTGAGCCATATGTAGATTCCCGGTATGAATGCTACACAAAACAGCTGTGTTTTTGCCATGTTTTGTTGTTGTTAAGATTCCAGGTATGAATGTAACGCAATGCATATGAATCTAAATCAGAATATTATAACGTTCACAACGGTATATAAAATTTTCAATAAGCTTTGCAATATCTATCATTACCGCTAAGTAGCGCGTGCCACGCATACATACGTCACTATTTGTGATGCACTTTCAGTGCATTCATCCATGGAAACAGAGAAATAAGGGAACAAAATAATATACTATGAAATTTTAGGAATATATTGATGCTGAAAACTGATATTTGCATGCTGTGCAACAATTGAACAGACAAAGTCTATTGTTTTTTGATGTTGATTGCTGAAGTCGAATATAAGTTTTATGTGTAATCAATAGAGATTAAGCAAATATATGGCACCAAAATAGATTATAGATAGTTCTCTTGGTCACAGGGAAAGAGTGGGCGCTATCCCCTATCGACTGCTTTTCTGATATCCCCTGCAGCTCTTTATCAACTTGAATGCACACTTGTTTTTTTCTTGTAAGCATTACAAATGAAGATGATGACACTAGAAGATGGTTCTATGCTGTGTAAAAAACACGACGTTGACGACATCTTCTGCTCAATTCAACACATTGAAAGGTGTTCAACATCAGAATATGATTGTGGAAGCACATGACAATTTACGGTAATATCAGTAAAATGTACTTGTTTCATATCCTATCACTCCAAAATTGAAGAAGGCATTATATAGCTTACAGACTCAGAAATGCGTGAAATAAATGAGGAATGAGGAAATATTAATGAACTCTGAGATCAGTCACGCACACGTGCCCTGTGCTCCGTACATAACTTGTGATGTGAGGCTGTTGTATGATGGCATCTCATTCCTGCCCGAAATAAGGTGCTATATACAATAACCTAGATGGTATATCCCATTAGCTTCAGTATAACTGTTGTCAAATGATGGCAAATGAAACCTTGATGCATCAGGTTTTGACTAACCTCTAGCTTTACGTGGCACAGAAATAGAGTTTTGTTTTTACGCTGCAGTCAGATGATTAAAGATGACTAGGTTAAAAGGAAATTGTATCTGATTATAAGTTGAATGGAGCTACAGACAATATCCAAGAGACGATCGTGACACCATGTCCCTATCGACCCACCCAGGTACACCGATGAACATTTAAATCGCCTGTTGTTTACAAGTGTGCAGAATTAATCGTTAGTTTGTTGCTTATGTGTTTTGTCGGCAAGTATATCCATGTATAGTAATCGCTCGTATACTCTGTGACTTATTGCTACGGTTGAGGATAATATAGAGACGCAGTTTTGCTGAATACGTACGTTGTTACTAAAATATATTGAATATGCGATACATATCTATTTCGCACTGCCTTACCAAACTTTGCGTCGTATAACTCTATTTAATTATTCATTGCTATTGAGGTTGTGAGTAAAACAATATTTTACTTTTCTAGTTGCCAGACATTCCAATACAACAAAAGTTGCCTTATATATCAAAGTAAAACTGCTGCTTATTATGTTGTAGTCTTCCGACTAAATGTCTTTGGCAATTGAACAAGTGAGCAATTGCGTGAGTTCCTATACTCCAGCGCATATTGCTATCTAGCAAAATATTAGCTATTTGATTGCAAAATGCCACAAATGAATAATACAGCGCAATACAGGGATACCTCTTTCTGTATGATGTTCTTTTCTAAGCATCATCGCTTGTGCTCTGCTAGGAAGAATGGTGTTGTCTGAGGCGCCAAGCGGATATAATGCATGTTACACGGGTTTCTGTAAGACACCTACGACACAAGTAGCATTCTGACGGACCGCGTAGTTAAGGGACACAGATCCATTTCGGTAATGGTCGAGGCTATGCACTAAAGGGCCGACTAACTTTGGTATTCAATTAAGCGACATTTCGCTTGCTCATTAAAAGTATTTATGGCACATTGTGTTGCTATAAGTCGAGATACGTGACAAACGCATACTGACCGTTAACAGGGGACCTGGCCGTAATTTTGGGATTTCCGCCATGAAAATAGAGGACAATACTTATGATAATGCTGGATAAAGCTAAAAAAATGACGAGCCAGTTGTGCAGCTTAGGGAGTTTGCTGAATTATGAGTGTGCAATTAAATAAATTCAGCATACTTGGGCTGAAATGGCATTTTCACATTTTGCCTATCAAATGCCTTGCTCTTATTTTGTGCAGCAATATGGCATTGATCTGCTATGGTGTGACGATTCCACATACGTGGAACAACACCTATAAAGTAACGTAATGAATTAGGGCAATCACATTAGAACCTTTCACATGGGTTTGTATCTCGGCCAGTACAAAAATGAATTATTAACCGTCTTTTTATAGAGATATATATCATTTTGTTACACATCAACTTCTCTATTGCTATAAACTTCTCTATTGCAACAAGTCGTTCGTTGCGTTATGACAAAAGTTTATAATGCTACAATGTTATTTATGAGTTCATGGCAATCAAAATACAGTTTGCATTCATTCACATCATAAACGTCTTCCCAGGAAAACAAGTTGCAAATAATTAGCCTCATTAAAATCAGATCTGCTGACGATAAGTATGAATAGCCCAATTGTAATAAGATGCACCCCGAGAATATCATAACACAATATCTGACCAATCACAATTATGCAGATTTAAATTGACATTCTTCATTAGAACATTAAAAAGTCAAAGCTTCACATTTAATTTTTACTTTTGAAATAACAAAATGCTCTGAACATGGGCACGACCATCCTAACTCCCATTCAGCGCTGATTAATGTTGTCATTTGCGTGTTTGTAGCCGCCAAGCATTCGATGTTTGCATGTTGATCGACATCATAGACCAATAAATCGACCGGAATATCTCCCTAATTCCAAACCAACAGCGTTTCGTGCAGTTATTTGCCATTTTGTAGTTTGTATATATATTAGCATTGCATGTTTTGACTATCCGTACAATTGAATCTTCCCTGAAGCATGCCTCATTGTTAGTAAATGTTACAACTTTCTAACTCCGATTGAAGCCATTAGGCACAATTGCACTAGGTCATTGCTTTTAATGGTTGCATGCTTATTGTCCCATTGCAACGTTTGCTGAATGATAGCCTAATATTGTTGTCAGTGCTCGAATGCGTGCGAGACATTCTGCTATCAATGTCAATTGACTAATCAATACTACACACTATATTACTACGCCTCAATGTCATGTTACTTCATACAAAGTATGGAGTTTACAGTCGGGCCACGTTAGCTCCGTGGTGCTGTGCAGTGAACGCAGTCTCGTATATGATGGTATGAAGTTGCTGTAGTTGCCGTCTTAATTCAGTAAAAGGTATCTCTAATCGGGGTAGCTGCTAGCTTTTTCTGCGATGTAGTAGATAAATGCAGTACAGAGAGTAGGTTGCATTACAATAACATTGTCATTATTTCGTCATGGTCATATAACAGGACTAGGTTTATGGCTATACCCTCGTCACAGCCAATGAAATTCGATAGGTATGTGCAGCAGACGCATGTTCTGAGCATATTAAGAAAAGTAAAAACTCCGGTGCGGAAAGGACGCTGGCCAGATTATCTGTGATAATGTGATGTTCTGTGTGAACACCCGGCACCAATATATGCTCGGTTATGTTTTCTTTCTCGCATGGAAACAAATTTCATGCATAATGTTTTAAAATCAATAAAGTTTTCATACCTGTTGTTCCCCCTCTTAATCATCGGGACCTGTCGTCCCTTCACATAAATGTTTCCAGAGCAACATTATGGCGACAATGAATTACTATCATCATAAAAGCTTCCACAAAAGTGACTTAGTGGATATTTAAAGTCTATAAATTAGAAAGCGTTTTGTTAAATTTTCTATTGTAAAGGAAGCTGTTAAACATATGCGGGAAAGGCGATAATCTACAACTTTATATGAGAAGAGCGAGGAAATGAGCACTTAGCCAGCGTCTCAAACACTTCACGATGTGAATCATCGGAGCACGCATCATAGTTAAGTTATGATGGGAGATTGTCAAAAACGTTTCAATAAGAATACAGATAAATTTGTCATGGAGACAAATTAAAAATGGTGTTTTGCAGATAGATTCAACAAACGTAGACACGACTGGCTCTTTCGTCGGCTTCTGCTCATAACAAATACTTGATAGAAAGCGGTTCTTACACAAAGTGGGCAGCTCTTCTTAACTTTGCTCATTGCACTTAAGTCACTTTCTTACCTACTTGGTGTTAAAGCATACTTTAAGCTATGCCATGCAAGGCCTAGAAGAGGATGGCAAAAGGTTGCCTGCGAATGGGGTGCTTGGGGTGTTATCTTAAGGCTAGATATTTGGGAGGGTTGTGTTTTGACTGTTGTTTTCGTGACAGTAGTTGACATGCTTGGCGGTTAAATAGAGGCGGTGATGGGAGGCTTAGGCGAGAAGTAAAATATGAGTTATATGGCTATGAAGATGTTGAAACATTCCATGGTCATGCGCAATAATTTTCAAAGCACCCTTTGCTACTAACGCAAATGAAGAAACTCATCGGGTAATTACTCATCGCATGTCCACAACAGCAACGATGTGTTATGAAGCATGAATTAAGACGCATGTCTTCATTCAATGTTTAAGCGAATGTCAGATAATCATGTAACCGAGACACTATATGAGGGTGTCAGCATAACGTTAGTCCCGCACATACCAAAATTCTCACATTGCTTCAATTGACATTAAGCATGCATATGTCATTAGCTTAATGGTAATTTAAGTGGTCGCACTACTTAGCAAATGGATTTCTCCATGCCAACAACGGAAAGAGGACTGCCTATGAATAGTTCGAGAGCTGGGTATTGTGAGAAGTGCTGCCAGCACCTGGTATCTACCCGCAGCGTTTTAACTAACTTGTAATCAGTTTTCAAGATGCACGCCAATCTCTATATAATAAACATCATTTCGTGCAATAATTGTCTGCATGACTTACACTATCTACAGTTATGCAGCAAAGTTATACATTTTGTATGAGATAAATGACTCACATCAACACACGGATAGAGCCAATCAATCTTTATAAACAAAACAGATATTTCCTTGAGTGTTGACATGAGTATTGCTTATTCTTTATATTCTGCTGGTTAATTTTTATCAATCATTATCGGACATGGATCTGTTCTTTTGGATTTCGAGTGCACAATTGTCGCATTGATTGGGTTAAAATGAGACATGCATTAGCATCACTGACTATATCAAAGTGTCTATTCTTTCACCATCAGTGGCCGTACCTTGGATAACTGCCGCCCTCATGCTAACGCTAGGCTGCCAGGAGATGTCTGTTACGCTTTCCGGGCCATCACGTCTTCGATTTGACAAGGTCATCAACCTCACAACACCTGATGCACAGCGGCTACCAAGTAATACACGGTATGCTGGTTGCTCCGAGAGTTAAGATTCAATACAAATGATTCAATAGTGGACAAAATAGTGTATGGACAAGAGACAGTGAATGCAGCATTGCATAAACTCAAAGGAATAGAGATCTGTTGCCTATCAGACTGGAATAAATCGGTATTAGGCAGCTTATATTATTCTGCTATTTTGTGATCGAAGCCCCTTAGACTTATAATGAATTGTTCAATAGTTGTGTGTGATATAGAGGGTGAACAAATGTTTTCGAATGCAAGAAAGAAAACGTGGCTTCGCAGCTCTAAACTCTATTGACGACCACAGAAGCTCCATAACTCGTCATTGCATCATGATGTTCAACAATCGCCATCACGTGCTCTGAAGAGTTTTGCTTATTCCCGTTTGGGAGAGAACTCTTCAGACGTAGCAAGTGGAAGGCGCAAACTAGTTCCACGTGCACCTGATACGTCTCTTCGCATTCTCTCCTCGAATTTGCGCGCAGTTCTTCAACAGCATTCTCACAAAAATGGAGACTACAACAAATCAAATAAGCGAAGCCTATCCTCAATAATCATTCGGTACAGGAGAAGTTTCTATATACCTAGACAGCGTGACAATGATAACAGTTTTCACGGGATAAGGGTTTATAGAAAATGCACTATTAGATGTTGTGGTGGTGGAATTAAACCAAAGAGCTTATTAGCTAGGCTAAGAGGACACACTAGCGCCTCCGCCGGACAAATAACGTGAAAACGCATGCGGAATAATAACAATGCTCTTAAATTAGGGATCGTGAACATTGATAACAATTATATCAGCAGTTTTGATACAAGTGTGCGTCCACATTAAATATACATGTTATTTGGTTACTTGATTGGTTCGGCAAATGTTCATTGCCACTCAAATGGATTATTTTCTACATCCATTAATGATCTATTGTCATTTGTGGACTTATTTATCACCACAAAGCTATAATCATTGTACTGTGTGCGAATATGGCCATTACATAGAATAATTAACAAATGTAAGCTCAGCTCTACAATTGGAAATTATGTATGTATGGTTCGTTCATTGGCGTAGCCTTACTGACAGCGGATCACAAGAACTGTTGTCGGGAATGAGTGCACTTAATGTATGCACACACCTGTGAAGCCCTAGCTGTTGAATTTTATTTGTAATGAATGATGGGGTTATCTGCTTACCATGGAATATAACATAGCGGCAACGGCTCTACTCAAACATCTTATGAGGTTCAGTTATCATTATTTTTATCCAGATTTCTGTGACAATAACGTGACACAAACATAATCAGTATGCAATTAAAAGTGACGGAATGTCTGACAATACGTGGCTTTATTTTTCTGATTAATGCTGACCTTATTCTAAGTATTGGCATAAAGCGAGGCAGTTGAAATGATGTCGAATGCTAATTGAGGTATGCGGTCTTCTTTGTGGCATCACAAGGCATTGATTGCCTTTACCTAGCACGTAGCTGGTTTAACGCACTGCTACATCGAAAGGTATACTTACCCCAAAAGTGAATGTGGCGATGTGTCTCAGACCCATATTACTGTCTCATATCATAATAGCAATCATGTTATTGGACAAATTGAAAGTTTGCTTCGTAGTGTAGTCTCTCTCAGCTCATCCACGTTGGCAAATCTGTCTCGAGTTTTGTGCTGGATCTACAGCCAGAACACTTCACTGTCGTCTCAAAAATACCCATGACTGCTATCGAGATGGCATTCTATTATATCGGCGTGGTTTCCCCGACAAGTATTTGAGAGTAAAAAAATAAATCTCGGTATTGCTGCGAACAGATCATCTGGACGCGCTGCTGATGCACCTATCACTATGTTTGTCTTAGTACAACCAACTGTATCATCCGTGTTAGTTATCGCATGGTCACGTGGGTGATATAGATACGCGTGTTCTTTTCCCATGTCACCCGCGTGATCATGCGGTTACGTACTTATCGCTATGGCACCTGCACGCGACAATCAAGCGCAACTTCACACCGTATGATCGCCGTGCATATTAAGCTACCGTGACGGAAATTACGCGAGGGTTTTGTTTGGATGGCTAGGAGGCTGATTTTGTTTTTTATTTAGAGGCTC
>CM067344.1:29970046-30000046 GCA_034190875.2 Urechis unicinctus
GTGCGTGTAAAAGGTGAGCTATATTCCCAAATTGACTATTTGAGCGATTTATCAGACCCGAACTTCTATTATTAATCAATATGGCGCTCTTTTAAAATTAATTATAACTATGATTTATGTTTATGATAGGGTTAAACTAGGCTTATGCTTGATACCAAACCTCCCTAAAATCTTTAAGTTGTTCAATATTATTAATACAAATACTCATCAAGTTAACACCTACTCAGTAAAGCTTGTATGCACTGTGTTGTTAAGGATGTTTTACACTTCTCACCTTTAATGTGTCTCTGACTCACCCTTCATCCGGATGGCTCAATATTGAGTCAGTTGTATGCACCACCAAGAGTCAGAGGACCTTGTGGTTTGGCAGATGGATATTCCCAGTACACACTTACTTCTTCCAGGATTAGAATCCCGTGATATCAGTCATCCAACACGCCTACATGATTGTGAACTTCAATCCGACGTACAGACTCTAAAGGAAGACGAATTATAATTATGACAGGTTAGAAATAATGTAAAGATATCTGACAAACGGTGCAATTTATTCATTACGCGCAGGGTTTGTTTTGGTATTTTTTTTTCTATTTATTCCACAGTTGTGGAGATATTTATCAAGTTACTTCAACAGCTTATGAAACAGTACAACAAAACTGTATCAACCAAGAATTAATAGTCAACAAAGAGATGACACTGGTTTAGAAAGCATATTGAAAACAAATACATCATTGCAATGCAGTTAAAAGTTTGTATCTATACTGCATTATTTGGCTGATTGTTTTTGATAAGATAAGCCTGCTTACTTGTACACTTTTAATGCCGACACGATTTTTAATAAATAGCTGTTAAAACCCCTTCAAAAACAAAATCTAATGGGTGAAGTTAATGGGAACATTTGCACGTCACATGATCTATTTTTAAGTATTTTTGGTATGTGTCGCTAGTTGTCAAGTCTTGATTATAATAAACAACTGCATTTCACAAAACTGCTGACATTTCCCGCCGAATCCATTAGCGTATTTTGACAAAAAACTACCTTGCCTGGTGATGCCCAATGTAATGCATCATGATTTCAGCCAACAGCAGCCACGCACTCTTTCAAATAGGGTGTGAATAGAGTATTTCTGGTCATTCACATTAATGGGCTTCGAAGGTCTATTCGCCTTTCAGAACAAGCCATTACCTGCTGTCGCAGTATCACCTAAGTCAATCGCTGTACTCAAATCACACAATGAACAGGCGCCAGAGTTAGGTATTGTCAGAATCGGATGTCTTAAAAGCAAATAAATATCCAGGTCGCTGTATTATAGAGCTCATACCACATATACTTTGGATTGAGAGCTGTGTGGTAGAAGCCATATAGCATTGCTTGAGCATCAATCGGATGCAATAATATGATGGGCTCTTTTAGAATGACTTGATTTGTAGATTCTGGATAAATAACGTGAATCAATATCATGCACAGCAACCAAAGCTACGTCAGCGGTCATCCATACGTCAGAGTTAATGCACTTTCCATCCATGGTTACGCGGGGACATGTCCGTGATTATGAGGTATACAAAAACGAAGTATACCTTAAAAGTAGCTTTATGTAACTGCGCCATTATTTGTCACTATGTATATGCCGTTATGCTGTATTTATTATTGAAAGTAATTAAAGCATTCTTATTGATTTAGCTGTGCTCCAAAAATATAATTAAATCAAA
The DNA here is from genome assembly GCA_034190875.2 of Urechis unicinctus. Lineage (NCBI taxonomy): Eukaryota > Metazoa > Annelida > Polychaeta > Xenopneusta > Urechidae > Urechis > Urechis unicinctus. The sequence continues at coordinate 29,971,754 of CM067344.1, forward strand.
AGTAAGATACAATACTTGTGATTGTCAGATAACTATATTGGGAAAAGATTACATAATAATTATAACGATCCTGATCGTGATGATGATAATGGTAATGATTATAACGATGATGATGAAGATGAGTGCGAGAGGGATCAATAATAATGATTATATATAGAATCCAATCTTATACCACTCCCATCCCCGCCCGTCCAACCAATTTTTCTACAGAGCACTCATTTAAAGGATGAGCTGAGTTTAGGCATAAACAATCAATGTGTGAAACATAATCCAACTCCTTGGTTACTGACATGGCGCAATCAATGTATAGACAACCAGGTAACTTAAAAGTCTCCAAACAAGTAACATTTACGAAAGACAACGATATTATTGCAGAAATATTTGAAAAATCATAACCTTATTTTATCCCGAATATGTATTACCCGCAAAAACACAAACTCTAAACTTGAGTCCTATTGATGTGGTCACATAACAGATTGCTTAATGGAACCTCAGCACCAGAGGAAAGCTGGCAGGTGGTCGTGATTGGCGATAAATGTTAATATGCTTGCGATATGTTTATAAAACACTTAAGCACTATAACGTCAATCCCTCATCAATAAATTGCGAAGGCGACAACAAGAGCCGGGTGTTGTCTCTGTGTCCATCCCACTGCTATGTTATACGAACAATTTCCAATTTAATGAGCCAATGTGATTTAGTGACGTCAGTAGCTTTATTGGCCTGATTATCTCATGTTGTGCATGACGCAATGCATCAAAATCTAGGTCTGTTATGTTCACATGCTTGCTTCTATTTGTCCTAGCACCCGGTACACTGTGATGTAGTGCAGAGTAGCATAGCATAGCAAAAAACGATGTTAACGGCGCCTTGGTATAATCTACTCACTTTGAAGTTTGGAGTGTTTGGACGCATGAAAGGTACCCTTACTTCTTCCGTAACGATGATTTCTTGAACATCAGCATTCGTGTCATGGACAGCATCTGTACACATACTACTGGACTGTCATGCATCCAATATATTCAAAGATCATCCAACGATTTGGGATGATATTAGCAAAGGCTGATAATGCAAACGTGTAGAGACACAATGCAGGCAGAATTGTTCGATATAAAAATTGACAGCATCGAGTGAATCCGTCGTAACTATATCAAATATAGGTAGTTACGTAGAATGGTCGTATTTGTGACAAGGGTGCATAGTTATCAACGTTGTCAATTCATATACTATTTGTAAAACACCATAGCGGGGGAACCACATAGCGTATAATTCTATGTAAAACAGATCGGTTCAATAACCTGTTATAACAAATGACATTTACATGTCAAATTTGATAAAAATGCAAACAAGAAACGGATTATCATCACCTATTTGGCTGCAGTATTAGATTTCTAAAGGTCGCCAGACGTATGTGGACATATATTGATGCAATTTCAATTATATTTGATGTAATTCTATTTGTATTTGATGCAATTTCAATTGTATGTGATGCAATGCCGACTGTATCCGCAAAAGTTGTATTTAAACTTCAGTCGTACATACTGCCTATGATATGACTATTGATACGACATTTTTCGATCAAATATCTCGGACTGTACAGCGCTTCATCATTTTGGTTAGATAAGTCTTTTTAAGACACATATGACAGATCATGTATCCACTAATGCCTCTTTTCATACTCGAATTTTAGATGGTCGTCTTTCAGCGAATAAAAGCTAATCACAACCGCAGTTTATAACGCATCAAGTGCAATTAGGCCCTGCAATGAAATAATGAGTAGTGGCATCTTGCTCTCTTCGTGCATGTCTAATATTTCGATATATGAAATTATTTTTAACAGCATGGCAGTATTTCGGCTCCATTTATTGCCGTGCATTAGATACATCACATGCTTCCTGTTGCAGCTTCGAGGTTCAATAATGGATGCCCTCCAAAACCATTATGCAATGATGAATGCAGCAATTTAATGTAACTGCTCATAAATAATCATAACAAAACGAAACGATTAATGGTCGTTAGCACAAATGATGGAAGGAAACATTCAAAACATTCCGCATAGCTGCAATTTTATCAAATGATTCGGCAACAGGCACAATGAAGGCTGGGGCAATTGCATTTTATGATTTAATAATGCTCAGATCCAAACACAAACAGAACCTTGGTGCATTGGCAGTGCTAAAACCCATTAACACGCACGAACACAAAGTAAATTGAGGCTTTTGGGACCAATACAAATGCAATGAACGTAACTGTACGCCTGTTAATAGATCTATCGACATCCACATGGGCCTTTAATGCAGATGGTTCACTTATCAGCGTCTTTAGATGCAATTAGACTGTGAGGAATCTGCTATGGGTCCACTTTTAAACATCTGCCTTTTATTCCTGACAGGCTGGTTTATTGTACTTACTCATGCGCTTTAAGGCTTTTTGGTCGCTATATCGATATAGAAAACAAGATGCGTATGTTTCTCAGAATATGTTCATAATGTATTAGTTGTCATTAATACTGGTCCAACATTGTGATTATATGATACCAATGTCCATGAAAGCGGAATGTAATCTGCGACTGATGTTCATTATTTTGTGCTGAGTTTAGTTTATATTTTTCTAGAAGTGAATTTGCCCAATTTTCATTTCATACCGTCACATATTCGTAGGGTAGTGGGTCAATGATAGACGAAACAAAGCTCATCTGCTGTTCCTAATATCCGTCATCCCATCTGGCTCCGTAATGACTTACATCCGGCTTAGTATCTGATTTCAGTAGCTATATTCGTAGGGTAGTGGGTTAATGATAGACGAAACAAAGCTCATCTGCTGTTCCTAATATCCGTCATCCTATCTGGTGATTCGTTTGTGGCTATACATTCAGTCCAAATAATGTGTGAATGAATTGAATACACTACAACACAAAGCGAAATTGTTTAGCAGTCACGTAATCTTCGTGTATATAATGCTTATTTTAAGAATGGCAATGACGCTATGATAAAGGACTCAAATGACCCAACCAATGAACGTTCTTTAAAACCTTCAAAGGCATCAATTTCATGCCAAGTGTCATAGATAAAGCTGTCTATTCCAGTCAATGGGAACAGTTGTCTTCAATTTAGCACTTGTTGGTGTCACATTGTTATTTGATCTATATATCCAAATTAGTTAGCACTGCACTCGCTCTAGATGGGACTGTTAGTTATGTGGCAATTAAGTTTCTTGCGGCGAGGAGAGTCACCTGTCTGCCAAATCAGGTTAAGCGACCATTACATGTAAGTGATTATGGAATCTGATTGGTTCGCGTGTCATAATCATTTGACATTATGAAATTCTTCATCCGCATTCCATCAACGGCATTAAACCGGCATTATGACATGAAATAGTCACTGATTCGTCAGACAGACACAAACCATCGTTTTCTGCCGTTGTCAGGCAGACCCAAACCATCATTTACTGCCTTGGTCAGACAGACCCAAACCATCATTTACTACCGTGTTCGCACATACCGAACGCATCATTCATTACCGTGTTGAGACACATGCTTCATTAACGTTTTCAGACCAAACTCATCATTAATTGACAAAAATTAACGGCTATGAGAGGATAGTTAATGTAATTATTTATACACAATCAATGTACATCTGAGGTACAGAAGAAGCTTGTTCAATTTATCCGCAAAACAAACTTGTCTTGTGTGAGTAGAACGAGCCAATCAACGGGAAACAGCTGGGGATGATTATAAGTAGACCACATTGCAGACCTCTCGCAGTCTATATTAATCTTTAGACGCTGATCATCGACCCTTTTCGGCGAAAAAAACATATTCCCATTACACGAGTGGCTGTCAATAGATCATACAAATACCTACAAATCTCAGTCTCAAAGGCTTCATTTTCCTTTTCTTTTGTGCGTGTTAATCGTTTGCAACACTGGCAATGCTTAATATGGGTTTCCTGTTTTGTGTTCAGTTCTGGGAATAAATAACAATATTTATGTAGAGGCTTCAGACCTCTGCGCACATGCTACCACATCATTTTGTCTGAATGCTGCCATGTAAAATGTTTTGAACACACATGCGATTGTTCTTTCATAAACCTCATTAAAGACCATGCACACGGGACGGAAATGGGTCAGGAGATAAATCTGATCATGATTCCATGGCAAAGCCTGATTACTACGCAGAGGTTTTGGCTCTCGGTACGACTAATTTCAAGTGTCTGAAAGCATTTTGTGAGATACAAATTCCGTTACATATATTGCTAAATGTACCGATACTCTTCATCTGTACATAAGTGTTGGGTACAATGTAGTTCAAAGTAGGCAATGGCAATTGTTGTTCTATTTGTAGAAGATTAACTGGTTTGATGTTTTATGACCGGGAGCTTACTAAAATGGCACGGCAGACGGGTAGCCCAAAAGGTCAATATATGACGTAAATTTCTCTAAAGTGTCGTGCCACTTGACGATAATTATGAGGTACGCTTATATATATGCATATATAACTATAAATATATATATATATATATATAATATATATATATATATATATGTGTGTGTGTGTAATTGGGTGCATGTGTGTGTATGTGTGTGTGTATGTGTGTGTGCATGTGCATGTGTGTGTGTGTGTGTGTGTGTGTGTGTGTGTGTGTGTGTGTGTGTGTGTGTGTGTGTGTGTGTGTGTGTGTGTGTGTGTGTGTGTGTGTGTGTGTGTGTGTGTGTGTGTGTGTACTATGCATTGTTGTCATCTGTTAGGTTGATGCTCAATTCTAGTGAATGAAAACGCTTATATCTGTGCCAATCCCGTCAGTTTTCAAGTAAATCTCTATCTTCATTTTATGCATTTGGTGAAACCAAACCAATAATTAACATATGTCATATTGCATACTTTCAAGTCAACTCCCCAAGGATGTTGTTGCAATTGTTACGTAGGAATGTCAATAAATTCAAAATCCTCGGTGTGTGAATATATACACGTGGTAGAGCTTCAAATATAATGCAATTTGGTTTGTGATGAAGATCGAGGTCAGCCATATAAACTTATGGTGTACGTCGGCAGACTGTGCATGTCCGAATAGCGTCTTTAATCGATGAATCACCTGTCCTCTGATACGTCGTTGGAACAGAGGTACTTACGACACTCTAATAAACTATTGTATTCAGCAGTGTAATGTTTTCTTTTTTATACTTGCAATGCACCTAAAATGATCTATTGTGTATGTTCCCGTCGTTTGAGCCCCACGGTATGTTTACATGGCGTACTTGTTTCAATCATACAGATGTCAATGTAGTGAGCCTCAAATTTACCTTGACCCAAAGTTTATTGTCAAGCAATCTGCGTTTAATTTCGGTTTTGGTGTATACATATGCAACTATATTAAACTAAGGGCATTTAACACTGTTTTTTAGCTTGAACTAACTGTTTGCAAATTTCAGGTTTGCGTCAATTGGATCAATCCTGGAAATCTAGCATATGAGATGTCATGTGGCGTTATTTGGGATCTTAATGTAACCGCCTTAATAAAGCTTTCAAAAGATTCCAAACTTCTTTGATGTAGCGAATACACCCTATTCAACAGTATTTACTCAGTACTGAAGACCCACTATCTTTCATATGCATAGCGCGACCCAAGAAGCATATTCATACAACCTGCATGTGACATAAACACAGCACGCATTTCGTGATATCCACAATCTTACCTTAAATCATTAAAGATGACCAACGCTTTGTATTTGCCAAAGATTTCCATCATTCGATACGCGAGCCAGCCTTTCTCTTTGATCTGGTTATTTACATCTTTACATAGCTTAGTCAGCTTGCTAGATCAATAGCTGGGTAGTGTTCTGTCAATATTCAATTATACTCAGAACATAGCGCTCTGGCGGAATACTTGATCTGAAAAAGTCCGAATATAAAACATTTATCGCGTGCCATATATGGGTCCAAATTCACGCCCCGTCAACAATAATACATCAAACTTTATAAAGGCCATAAACAAAGCTGGGGATTGGACTTGATATTCAGCATATCATTGCTAAACGTATTAGAGAATTTATCGTTTTTCAGCACATACTTTTGATGATTGTTTAAGAAAAACATTAAGCTTGCATACATATACATTTAATTTTTTGGGTACGATGCATTGGTAACATTTACAACAGATAGCATAAGTAACAGCCGATATTACTGATGACTTTGGTAGTATCAAGCGGAACTACCATGGTGTTTTCATGAAACTTTAAATAACCAAGTACCATCTTATTCCCCTATGCAAGCGAACCTCAGTTGCAATTAAGTATTGAACAAACGCATAGGCCGTGGGTTCGGATAAATGTTCATATCGACAACAGCAAATAGCCTATTACAATAGCCTATACGTAGGAACAGTTCCTCAATGATGATTATAACAATTGGTATATTGAACGTAAACACATTCATTACATGTTACCTACACATAACATGCTTTCTATAAAGAATTGGCTCAACTATCGTATTACATATGATATATTGTTGTATTAGCATTCTATGCTCATGGTGTGCAAATCGGCTAATTAATGCGTTGCGTTATACGTTTGAATGGGGCGGTTATATGCAAACATAAAAAGAAGATGACATTGCAAAAGTCGGCTGAATCATTTGAGTCGAAGATAAAAAAAATGAGGTAGGGACTTGAACATTAGAGTGCGTTTGTGATAACAGAGTTTCTAAGTAATATATAAGGTAAGCATAATCCTGTATCTGATGATAGTGGTAAATATACATGAACAAATCATATAGTACCTAGATATTTACATTTCGTGCAGCGATATTCAAATCATGCCATACATAGGTATGACATGGGATGAAGGGTAAGATTTTTTGCTTTTTCAGATTGAAGATTGAAGATGTTCCTTTAGATTATACTAGATGTTTCAATCATCAACATTAGATCATTCAGTAAATAATCGTATCTCACCTTTGTGGTGTTGTTTTACTCAAGCAAGATGAATTTTTTCAGGCCAGGTGGCTTGCTGACCTTATGTGCTGACGTTATGTCTTGCATTTGCTCTCAAGCATAAAAGTGATATTGAGTTTCAACCACCGAAACAATAACTTCATCTGAATGACATTAAGTTTTAACTCCGGCTTACATACATATATTATATTAGAATGTTGGATTTACAAATGCTTAATGCATATCTTTCAAAATTGGCGCTTGATGTAGAGAAGCAGACGATCCCAATGAGCCTTTAGTAAGAAATCATGACCATCTAATGTGGTTGATTATTGAACAGCATTACCCTGCTTGATTGAACACAGGTGGCTATAAAAAGTCCACGCGCTCGACGAAAGCTTTGCAAAACCCGGAAGCGGCTTACACCAATCATTTGCTGTTAAATAGTTTTTCATTAGGCCCCTCACACAAAAGAAAGACAGTTTTATGGCCTTACGCATAACAATAATTTAGTTTAACAGGATGTTCGTGGGAAAAGCACTCTTGCCACTGTGTTTTCATTGAATCCGTCTCTAATAGATAATGCTCGTCCGCCATATAAATGCTTGAGCGTAATCAAGGCGGTAACACATTGCTCTCATTGGAAGCTTTGTTACTCTAGTATGATGAAATGAGCCAAATAAGGATAGATCTTTAGATTTTCAGTACCCGTATTGTGAAATTTCAAATAATCGGATAACACTGCTAAGCACTTTTGTAAGTAACTGGGTTGACGAAAGCAGACGAATGCTATCCGAACGTGATACATCATATTGCTGCCCAACACTACAGGTACAGAAACTTACGGTGTAAATAGTTATTCTTAAAGGTCAAATACAATGATTTTTTTTATTCCATTTTTCCAAAGTTCTTTGTTTTAAAAGGGTATCGTAAAAATGATTTTTAAATATACATTTTCCACGTCGAATCTGTCAACATATCGCTCGGTAAAATTCGCGAATTACCGGACAGTGACGTCACTCGGGTTGTTCGTGAGCATTCCTCGCCATCTTCAGCCTTTACAGTTGGTTGACAGCGTGTTACTTGCTCCTCTTATCTTCACGGTCTGGAGATTTTCTGCATTATGCCTTATTGTTGTGCGTTCGGTTGTCGGAACAATGAGAAGTCAGGCGTGATTTTTGTTCTGTTTCCAAAATGCACCGCATATGGGTGGCGAAAGTCAAGCGTAAACACTGGAGACCTACCCTTACGACAGTTCTTTGTTCTGACAGCGTCCGCGCTGTTTGCTACACCTTGTTTGCTGTTCCAGCAGCAAGACGACTATGGCGGAGCCAACAGACCTCACTGACGACTGCTCGCAAGGGTACACCACTTTCTGTAGGAGGGGATGCCAGATGTTGTTCACTGCTTAGTATGGCAGTTACACCCTGATGGACCTAAAGACTTCGAAGGTTTTAGATATGCAACTTGTTCAGGTATAAAAATTACGATTTATGACCGGTATATGATAGATTCGTTAATGTCTATTGTACTATCAATTGCCTGTTAATTTCTTTCAGAGCAAACAAGGTAAAAATTAAAATGCTATGGAGTTAGCTGGTCTGGAGATTGCTTTGAAATCCCTGTCTGAGAATGGCTTTGCCGTTGAATCAATCCCTACTGACAGACATTTGGGGGTGAAAAAGTACAAGAGGGAAGAGCAACCTACAGTCAAACACTGGTTTGATGTGTGGCATGTTGCCAAAGGTTAGTTTCTTTGTGTGACTTATGCCGACACATCACTCCGTGTAACAATTTAAAGAATATTTAACATGTTAGCCTACCTAATTTATATGTTAGCATTAAAGACAAACACAAACTTATTTGTAAATGATGGGGTCATGAAGAAAATACTGGCCAAAGAGAACAGAAAAGACTGCAACATCCTGAGTGAGTGGGCCAGAAGCATTTCCAATCTTGTTTACTGGTGTGCTGCCTCAAGCGATGGAGATGCGGATCAGGTCAGAGCAAAGTACCTCTCTGTCACTAGGCATATCGTCAATGAGCACGTGGGGCATGAGGAGCTGTGATGTGAGCATGCACTATTAGAGGACAAGAAGTGGATACTGAAGGGTCTGTATTAGTTTTTAATCATATAAGTTTTTATAGAAATATTTACTTTCAGTGGTAGTGTCATTAAATGAGTCAAAATGGTAAAATCCATGCCCCTGTGGTACTACTTTACCAAATAAATGTAATCTGTATTGATATATATGTTAATCATAAATGGTATCGAAGCCACACAAAGAGTTGGAATTGATAGTCTCCAGCAAGCATCTCCTAAACGACATCGGCAGGCTTTCCCCATCAGAGCAGACATCAAGCCTAGAATCGTATCACAAAGTGGTTATATTCTTCGCACCAAAGAGTGTCCACTATCCCTTTGCCACCATGGAAGCCAGGTAATACCAATCAAATGACATATTTTGAAATTCGTTTGTGTATATTTGAATTCGGGTTGTATGGAAGTTTAGCACATTTGTGTAGTGACAGCTGTAATGTTCTTTATAGAATTATGTGCTCAAGTTTTCATTCTTACTTTGCAATATGTTATCAACCTGCTATATATATATATCCAGATTGCTCCTAGCAGTTATTCACTTCAATGAAAACTCGAACAGAGCTCAAGCCATCACTCAAGGAGGTCAGTCCCAATGGGAGTGTCTTACCCCAACGCCAGACAGGGCGACCCAGTTGTCAAGCCTGGCAATTTCTTTTGGTGTGTATATGCATTAATCTAAAATGAAACATGTTATTTTGACATTTATTACCGAAACCTAAATAAGTTTCATATGCACAAACATTGCTACCCAATTCAAATGGGCATATAATATAACTAACTTATTATATGACTATCATAAAATATTATTAACGTTGATTTGCTTCAGACTATGTACATCAGTTCATTGCTGAGGGGCTTGATCTTAGGCAAAAATACCCAAGCTACAGACTTGCTGAGGTCCTTACTGAGGACAGGTCTGTCCCACCACCTATTGCCTCCCAGTACGAGAAACATGAAAAGAATCTTCTCGTAGGTGCTCACAGGTGTCGATTCAACCTGACCAAGAAATCTTCTTCCGGTCCATTGTAGATAACCTGTTTATTTGCCGTCCGGGTCAGGGAAGGATTCTCTAACAGCTGTTTCCGCACAGGCTGCCAGCACTTTCCGGTTTCTTTTGCCCAGTCTGTGCATATCCAGAATGTAAGCTGGCGGTAGGCTAGATACCTGAATAATCTGAAGCAATATGTCAATTAGTTGTCTATGGTTTTGAAATAAGTTGTATTGTTAAAAAAAATTGTCATTTGTCAACCATTCCCTCACTTTGTAATTTTATTGTAAGCTCTGCTTCTGGATTTCATGTTACTGGTATTATTTATTCTTGACCAAGTGCAATATATTGTAGTTTATCAATATGAACACTGAATATATTACACAGCGGGATTGATGTTCCCTTAGCAATAAATATGATTGTTCAACCTCAAACCGTTCTTTTCGGTAGCAATAATGGCTAACTTACTCATTGTAGAGACCTCATGTCCAACAGGTCCATCCATTTGAATGGATTCAAATTTGGACGCTTTCAGCACATTTTGTTCAGGCAGTTTGCCAGGAATCTGGGATGCTTGGTGATGCATGTCCATTCCTCCGTTATAGCCATCACTCTCTCCAAACCTCTGCAGCACACTCTGGCTGTGTCCAATGGGATGCAGTAATGACAGCTACAACTAAGTTAGAGAAATAACTAAAGAGTCATTGTAAATTTATATTTGTGGTACAATGAATGAATATAAAAGGAAAATACTTAATATACTGCATGCAAACATCTGTCCACAATATTTAATGTGCTGAGGGTAGAATGACAAAGCTACATTCACTAGCCAAGTACTATTTGTTGTAGTAGTTAGGTCTGTCAACATACCATCCTCAACTTACAGAATGTGTAAATTTATTGGGTAACTGATACTAACGAATCTTTTGTGGATTCTTCATCCGAAGCGGACCCTTGAGTTAGAGCTCCCGGTGTGACTTTGATTATTCAACTCCCGCCCGTATTGGCTCAAATGAATAGTCATGGACATAATTTGCCCCAATGTTATGCTATGGGGCCTCGTTATCTTCATCAGAAGACGACATGTAAATACGGTGTAATCTTAAAATCCAAACAATCGCTTTACGCTTTGCTCGCTCACTGTCAAATTCTCTTGGAGGCCGCTCAGCATGTATGACGTCACGCAACCTGCCCCTAGCGGCCAACTGGGGCAAAATGGCATCGAGAAGATGGCTTCGTATTTTCATCCGAGCGGAACCTTATCGGTGGATTTTTAGTACCTATGCATGCCGGTGCAATTAATTATGGGTCCCTGTTGGTTAATGAGTTATAAATCTACACTTTGAAACACATAACAAAGAAATGATGAAAATCGTTGTACCTGACCTTTCAGCAAACAAACTATCTTGGTTGCGTAATTGATAAAATTGTATGTATTGTGTTGCTTTAGATATCAGCTCCGATGATTGTATAATTTTAGAATGAAAGTTAAGATTACCGGTTAACGCACGAATAAATTGAATAGTCTCAACTGTGATGGATGAGTGACTAATCCGTCACCCAGATGTTCTAGTAGACAATCAGTCGCACGAACCCAGATTGATTGATGGGTTTAGCACATGGGGTATTTGTTATGCACGTATAAGATCGTTTTTTGGATGAATCTGCATTTCAATTGTTTTAAAGTGGTGATACGTATGTGATCAATATTTACACACTTTGGGTTTGTCTCAGTCTTATATGGTTGGATTGTCATATTACCTGTATATGGTTAGTTATATGGCAGATTTCAGAGAATTATGTAAGGCATATATCAATGCTATTATGTAGAAGGTGTCGCAAATCATGAACCGAGTATTGAAGCAAAACCATTGATGTTGATGTGGACATGATAATAACACGTCACCCTCATGGACTTCAATTTACCCAGCCTATGTCAAAGATAATAATCCTTCTATTGCCTTTAAATATTTTTGTTATAGCATTATTTGGAATTAAATATTTCTATGATAGATCTCATTGGTGTAGCACAACCTGCATAACCTGATATGTAAAGGCTAGATGCAATTGAAATAGAAAAGTAGATAAAATGATCTCATCTTCGCATATGTGCATGCATAAGATATTCTGGTAGTGCATTGACAATTCTATGTTGATAGACGTTGTGTCCAATGCGGTGTTAGGATGTGGGGAGGGAGGCAATGACAAGATAAACTATAATGGTTGAAAATTCTATTGGTAATATTTGATACAGACGGTAAGGGTGTGCACGTGTATACTCCGCCCTTTTGTATAACGTTTTTATTGCGTACCGGTTTATATTCGTGGAAATGGCTGACGGAGCGGTTTTGTAGCTGATATATGTGTTATTTGCGCATTTGTGCGTAGTCGAAGTTCATAAATGCATGTACTATGTTGTGCATGAAGTGTTCACTGTTAGTGAGTCTTCTTCAAAATAAAGATGAAAGTGCATTTATAGCCATTAGACTTACATTACAAGCTTATGAAGGCTTTTACAACCACTTAAACTACCGATGATACACAGCAGGTGAATAATATTAGCCAAATATGTCTACTCCTTTCAAAAGAGTCAATGCGGTATAATTAAATTAAACTGCCGTGTTTTTGTTGTTGTTTTGCTTTGATTCCCGGTTAGAATGCTACACAATACACACCGAGAAACTGCCATGTTATGTTGCTGTTGAGCCATATGTAGATTCCAGGTATGAATGTAACGCAATACATTCGAATCTGAAATCAGAATATAATAGCGTTAACAACGGTATATATCATTACCGTTAAGTAGCGGGTGCCATGCATACATGCGTCACTATTTGTGATGCACTTGGAGTGCATTCATCCTAGGAAGCAGAGAAATAAGGGAACAAAATAATTTACTATGGAATATAAGGTATATATTGATGCTGAAAATTGATATTTGCATGCTGTGCAACAATTGAACAGACTAAGTATATTGTTTTATTGATGTTGAGTTGCTGAAGTCGAATATGATGCGTTGAATAAGTGAGGAACGAGGAAATATTGCTGAACTCCGAGATCAGGCGCGCACACGTGTCCTGTGCTCCGCATATAACTTGTGATGTGAGGATGATGCATGATGGCATCCCATTCCACCCCGAAATAAGGTGCTATGTACAATTACCTAGGTGATATATCCCATTAGCTTCAGTATTACTGTTGTCAATTAATTGCAAATGAAACCTTGATGCATCAGGTTTTGACTTATCTGAAGCTTTACGTGGCACAGAAATATACTTTTGTTTTTACGCTGCAGACAGATGATTAAAGATGGCTAGGTTAAAGGGAAATTATATCTGAATTTAAGTTGAATGGTGCTACAGACAATATCCAAGAGACAATTGCGACACCATGTCCCTATCGGCCCACCCAGGTAGACTGATAAACATTTAAATCGCCTGTTGTTTACAAGTGTGCAGAATTAATCGTTAGTTTGTTGCCTATGTGTTTTGTTGGCAAGTATATCCATGTATAGTACGATGTTGTGCAACCATTACAAAATCGCTTGTATATTCTGTGACTTATTGCTACAGTTGAGGATGATATAGAGACGCAGCTTTGCTGAATACGTGCGTGGTAACTATTTTGCTCTGCCTTACCAAACGTTGTGTCGTATAACTCTATTTGATAATTTATTGCTGTTGAGGTTGTGAGTACAACAATGGTTTACTTTTCTAGTTGCCAGACCTTCCAATACAATAAACGTTGCTGCGCAATTTTCTATTATCGGCCATTGTAATTTGTTTGTCTTATATATCCAAGTAAAACTGCCGCTAAATATGTTGTACCCTTCTGCGATGTAAGTAATAATGCAGGTGGTGACTAAATGTTTTTGCCAATCAAGCAGGTGAGCAATCGCGTGAATTGCTATACTCCAGCGCATATTGCTATCTAGAAAAATGTTAGCTATATGATTGCAAAATGCCACAAATAATTATTACAGCGAAATACAGTGATATCTCTTTATTAATGCTGCTCTATATTAAGCATCATCACTTGTGCTCCGCTAGGGAGAAAGGTGTTGTCTTAGGCGCCGAACGGATATAATGCATGCTAGGGTGTTTGTAAGACACCTACGACACAAGTCGCATACTGACGCTACTATCGTGCACTAAAAGGCCGACTAACTTTGGTTTTCAATTAAAGCAACATTCACGTGCTCATTAAAGGTATTTATGGCACATTTTGTTGCTATAAGTCAAGGTACCTGACGAGCGCATCTTGACCGGTAACAGGGGACCTGGTCGTAATTATGTGGATTTCCGCCATGAAAATAGAGGACTGTACTTATAGGGAGTTCGCTGCATTTTGAGTGTGCAATTAAATAAATGCAGCATTTGTCTATCAAGTGCCTTGCTCTAATTTGGTGCAGCATCTGCTATGGTGTGACTATTCCACATACGTGGCATAACACATTTATTTGTGTGCATCCTTTTATTCGCCTCACCTATAAAATAACGGAATGAATTACAGCAATCACATCAAAACCTTTCACATCGGTTTGTATCTCGGCCAGTACAATAATGTTTTATTAACAGTCTTTATGTATAGTTATATATCATTTCATTAACCATAAACTTCTCTATTGCTATAAGCATCAATTCGTTCGTTGCTTTATGACAAAAGTATATAATGCTACAATGTTATTAATGTGTTCATGGCAATCGAAATACAGCCGACATTTATTCACATCATTAGCGATTTCCCAGGAAAACAAGTTGCAAATAATAAGTCTTATTAAAATCAGACCTGATGACGAAAAGTAAGAATAACCCAATTGTAATAAGATGCTTCCCGAGTATATCATAACACAATATTTGACCGATCACAATTTTGCCGATTTAAATTATATTCTTAACCATAGCATTAAATGTTCAATGCTTTACATTTAATTATTACATTTGAAATAACAAAATGCTCTGAACATGAGCATGACCAGCTCCCACTCAGTGCCGATTTATGTTGTCATTTGCGTATTTGTAGCTACCAAGCTTTTTATATTTGCATGTTGATCGACATCAAGGATCAACAAATCGACCGGAATATCTCCCTAATTCCAAACCAATAGCGTTTCGTGCAGTTATTTGCCATTTTGTAGTTTGTATATATATTAGCATTGCATGTTTCGACTACCCGTACAATTGAATCTTGGCGGGAGCATGCCTAATTGTTAGTACATGTTACAACTTTCTAACTCCGGTGGAGGCCATTAGGCAAAATTGCACTAGGTCATCGCTTTTTATGGTTGCATTGCAACGTTTACTGATTGATAGCCTAACATTGTTGACAGTGCTCGAATGCGTGCGAGACATTCTGCTATCAATATCAGATAATTAATCAATACAGCGCACTATCTTACTATGCCTCAATGTCACGTCACCCCATAAATTGTATGCGATGGTATGAAGTTGTTGTAGTTGCCATCTTAATTCAGTAAAAGGTATCTCTAATCGGGGAAGCTGCTAGCTTTTTCTGCGCTGTAGTAGATAACTGCAGTAAAAAGAGTAGGTGGCATTACAATTACATTGTCAATATGTCGTCATGGTCATATAACAGGACTAAGTATATAGCCATACCCTCGTCAACACCAATGAATTAAGTATTCTCTCTCACATGGAAAGAAATTTCATGCATAATGTTTTACAATCAGTAAAGTTCATATACCTGTTGTTTGTATGTGTTCCCCCTGTTAATCATCGGGACCAGGTGTCTCTTCGCATAAATGTGTCCATTATGGCGACAATGAATTACTATCATCATAAAAGCTTCCGCAAGTCTTTAAAGTCTATAAATTAGAAAGCTTTTTTGCTAAATATTCCATTGTAAAGGAAGCTATTATACATATCCGGGAAAGGCGATAAACTACGACTCAGTTATTGTCTACAAATTTAAATGATTAGAGTGAGGAGATGAGCACTTCGCCATCGTCTCAAACACTACGCGATGTAAAGCATCGAAGCAAGCATCATGGTTATGTTGAGAGATTGTCTTAAAACGTTTCAATATGAATACAAATACATTTGTCATGGAGACAAAGTGAAAAATGGTGCTTTGCAGATAGATTCAACCAACGTAGACACGACTGGCTCTCTTGTCGGCTTCCGCTCATAACAAATACTTGATAGAAAGCGGTTCTTACACTTTGCTCATTGCACTTAAGTTGCTATCTTACCTACGTAGGGTTAAAGCATTCTTTAAGCTACGGCCTACAAACTGTTGGCTTGAGAGGGTGGGAACAAATGGCCTAGAATAGGTTGGCAAATGGTTGCCTTCAAATGGTGTGCTTGGGGTGTTGTCAAGGCCTGCACCTGTAGAGAGCTGCAACCCATTTATATCGCGAAACCCCAACCGCTCTATGAAGAGAGCTACAACCTGTCGCCGTAGGGAGCACCAACCCACTTTTGTCGACCTGCAGCTGTGAGGGTATGAACACACTTTTGCAACCTGACCCTGTAGAAAGTTGTAACTTTTTGCCAACTGTCCTAGCTGAACGAAAAGCCTGATGGGTACAGGCAGACACATGCGTTGGGTGGTAGCGAGTGGCTTGTGCTGGTGGTAAGAACGGACGTTTTTCACTTGGGAGGGTTGTGTTTGACTGTCATTTTCGTGACAGTAGGTGACATGGTTGGCAGGAAAATGGAGGCGATGATGCAAGGCTTTTGCGAGAAGTAAAATACAAGTTATTTTCAACGAGCACAGGAACACGAATGAGGAAAATGTCTATGAGGATGCTGAAACTTCCAATGGTCATGCGCAATAATTTTCATAGCACCCTTTAATATAAATGCAAAGGAAGGAACTCATCGGGTAATTACTCATCGCATGTCGTTTGTTGGTAGAAGATTGTGTCACCAGGCAATATAGCCTATAATACAGCCGCTAAGATAAGGGATTTACCCCACAAGTATGCAAGGCACATATCCTCAAGCTAAAACAACTTCAATTAGGATCAAAAAGATGCTTATGGGTGCCTCTATACAGTTCTCCCACGTGATATCTAATACAACTTTCGTAATAACATGCGGAAAAATAAGAATACCTTCGAATGCTGAATACCAACATTGGTCTCTGTTACATTAATCGATGACGCTATCCTAATGAGGTTAGAATGTTAATTGCACACCTAGTCCATGACTTGTATGGTATGTTGCTGGAGAAACAATCAACAGGTGGGGGAGGGGGGGGGCAAAAACGAAACGATGCGTTATAAAGCATGAATTGAGACGCATGTCTTCATTCAATGTTTAAGGTACTGGCAGGTAATCACGTAACCGAGACACTATATGATGATGTCAGCATAACGTCAGCCCCGCACATACCAAAATGCATACATTTCTTCAATTGACATTAAGCATACATATGTCATTGGCTTAATGGTAATGTAAGTGGTCGCACTACTTAGCAAATGGATTCTTCCGTGCAAACACCGGAAAAGGGACTGCCTGTGAATAGTTAGAGAGGTTGGTATTGTGAGAAGTGCTGCGAGCAACTGGTATCAGATCATCCAACCCGCAGCGTTTTAACTAACTTGTTATCAGCATTCAAGATGCACGCCAATCTTTGTGCAAAAATCGTCTGCAAGAATTACATTATCAATAGTTATGCAGCGAAGTTATACTGTTCGCCTGAGACAAATCTTGTCTCGAAACGGACGTATATGCTTCTGGACTAACATCAACACACGGATAGCACAACAGATATTTCCCTTTGCGTTGACATGAGTATTTCTGATTTTTCATATTCAGCTGATTGATTTTTATCAATCATTTTCGGACATAGATCTGTTCTTTTGGATTTCGAGTGTACAATTGTCGTATTGATTGGCTAGAAATGAAACATGGATGGACATCACTGTCTATGTCAAAGTTTCTAATCTTTCACCATCAGTGACCGTACCTTGGATAACAGCCGCCCTCATGCTAACGCTAGGCTGCCAGGAGATGTCTGTTACGCTTGACAAGGTCATCACCCTCACCCCGACTGACGCACAGCGGCTGCCAAGTAATACACGGTATGCTGGTTAAGATTTTTAAAAAACGAGTCAATAGGGGACAGTGACTGCAGCATTGCATAAACTCAAAGGAATAGAGATCTGTTGCCTATCAGACTGGAATAAATCGGTATTAGGCAGTTTATATTATTCTGTTATTTCGTGATCGAACCCCCGTAAATTTATAATGACTTGTTCAATATTTGTGTGTGATATAGAAGGTGATGAAATATTTTCGATTGCAAGAAAGAAAAAGCGGCTTCGCAGCTCTTCTCTCAATTGTCAGCCACTGAAGCGCCAAAAACTCGTCATTGCGCTTGCGTCATGATGTTCAACAATCGTCACCACAGTATTCTCACAAAAATGGAGACTATAATAAAACCCGTAAGCGAAGCCCATCCGCAATAATCATTCACTGCAGGGAGAAGTTTCTATATACCTAGACAACGTGATAATGATAAAGTTTTCACGAGTTAAGGGTTAATAGAAAATGCGCTATTAGGTGTTGAGGTGGTGAAACCACACCAAACAATGCTCATAAATTAGGGACCGTGAACATTGATAACAAATGCATCAGCAGTTTTAATACAAGCGAGCGTCTACATTGATCATACTTGTTATTTGACAATTTAATCGGTTCGGCAAATGTTTATTGCTACTCAAATGGACTTTTTTCCTACATCCATTGATGATATATTGGCATTGGTTGACTTATTTATCACCACAAAGCTGTAATCATTTTTTGGCGACTGTATTGAGATGCCTGTGTGCGAATAGGGTCATTGCATTGAATAATTAACAATGGAAACTCATCTCTCCTATTGGAAATGATGTATGTATGGTTCCTTTATTGGGGTTACTTAACTTACAGCAGATCACCGGAACTGTGGTCGGGAATGAGTACACTAAATGTATGCACACACCTAGTGGTTGCCTTTTCACTATTGTTTGGCATGAATAATGGGGTCATCTACTTACCATGGAATATAACATAGCGGCAACGGCTCTACTCGAACATCCTATGAGGCTCAGTTATCATTATTTTTTATCCAGATTTCAGTGACATTAACGTGACACAAACATAATCAGTATGCAATTAACAATGACTGAATGTCTTACAATACGTGGCGTTATTTTTCTGATGTATGCTGACCTAATTCAAAGTCATTGTAGCTGTCGACACTTCGATAAACAAACATTACCAAGTCTAAATCCTTGGAGAGAGCAGTGCAGTGTTATGTAAAAATTCGGCGAAGGTGCTACAAACGATATTGACAAGATTAACAAGCGAAGTGCTAACGAACAATTAAAAATCCGTCAAGGAAAAGCACAATTGCTAGCAAGAAAAATGATTATTTAATACCTCGCTGATAACGAGGACGACTGCCCATACTGTGGAATAACTAATAGAGTGGCGTATATTTCAATTGGAATTCATTTTCAACCAATAGTCAGCGATAAGGCTGCCAATACAGTCGTAGTGAAATATCTCCACAATCAATGTTTTAACATCAACAGTGTATATCGAAGGGATAGCGATATCACTGATAAGACATCTAGATAATCTGTGCCGAGACAGCCTGGGAAGCATTTGGACATCTGATCGAATCACAAAAAAAAATTTGATCTACCTAGTCGAGATATCGCACTTGTATTGGCATAAAGCGAGGCAGCTTGATTTCGAATGTTTATTGAGGCATGAGGTCTTTTTTGTGGCATCACAAGGCATTGATTGCCTTTACCTAACATGCAGGTTGTTTAACGCATGGCTACATCGAAAGGTGTACCTACCTCGAAGGTGAATGTGGCGATTTGTCGGCTTTCGACAGATATAACCTCGGAAGTTATGTCTGCTGCCAACTGACAATCCATCTGGTACTTCATGGTATATACTACAACTAATCTAATATATGCTTAATGCGAATGAGCGCACCACTTAAACGAACTAGGTTATTATCACAATCATATTATTACTGTATATTGTCAATTCTATATTGACTTTACATGTGCACAGAACACATACCTGTACCACATGAATATTTATGTAATAATATCGTGTACTCGCTTTATGACACCTGACTTCCGGTAACCAATTAAAACCACATGCCACGTTTCTGTCAGCATATCTTATAAGAATTGACTCTGACAATGTCTCTGTCTGAAATAGTCTGGATGTTTCAGAGATCCGGGTAACCCTAATTGTGTTTTGCACCTTGATCACGAGATTATAGGATGTCAGGCATCTATGACAGCAAAGGCAATTAAAACAAAGTAACCAATTATATTCTAACACAAATTATGATGTAGATTCAAGAAACATTCAGTGATCGTGTCTACTGTACCTGAGCAGCTTGTTAAGATTACCGGCTATCAATGTAATATGCTACACCGAGGTTTTCACAACAAGTAACGATTTTTTTAGAGGAAAATACAAAAACAATACTCATGGTACTTCTGAAGCTTACCGTGCATCTACAACATAACACATTACCAGTGGTTGATATTTACTGCAGCTTATTACGCAGGTACAACTTCCTAAGACCACACAGGTTGATTCCCTATTTTTGCAGTGTTCCATGGACTCTTCCATCTCGGCGATCATATCAAAAAAGGTCCGTCAACCATATATACCTAACCGATGATTCTATTGTCTGAAAATATCACATATTCGTAGTTTATAATTATTTACTACCTGCAAACACTGTTAAAGTGTTTGACTAAAATATGCAAATGTGACGTGACAAATATATAGCTTACCAAGCGAAAGCCTGGTTTTATCGTCGTTACCTCCTGGTCTAAGAATTTGACCGTGTGATGCTGTATTTCATTGTGATTTAATTAGAAGCAGTGGCTGGCGTATTCACATATAACAAGAACAAGATAGGATGTGGTTAGCTTTGGCAAGGTTGTAAAAATGTTGATTAGTGACCGTTCGTGAGAGAACTACTTGTGAGGACAATGCTTGACAGTGCGCAATACGACGTTTTGTTGCTTCGCTTCGCCGGTTGTACTACTGGTCTGTATATCCATGAAACAATTCCTGTGTTATTCTGTTATGGTAGCCGGTATAAACTGCTTATCTCGACTTCTGTATGCAACCAAAAAAATCACTTTACCAAAATTAAGGAATAAGCTGAGGATGTGGTCATTGCTCTATCTTGGTTGTATGTTTTGCAACACAAACACTGCATTTATTGACATTTTCCCATAATATCGTATCAATCTTAAATCTCCTGAGTGCTGATTCACAGGAATTGTATAAAACTTGACTTCTTTATTTAATCTGTCTAAAAACATTGTACATTACGCTCATAGATGAGACATAACCCTTGTTATGCGTATATAATCTGTGCTATGGTAAAAACCACCCTCATACTGCAGACATATGATCAAACAGTTATTTCCGTTTCCACCAGTGTTGCTTCATATTCGGTATTAGGTTTGCAATGCCACCAATGTACTTGAATTACCAGATCTCATCACTGACAGGGAGCTGGATTATAGAGCAGCAGTCAGGGCATTTACCCCTATTTTTACTCTGGGTTGTCACGGCAAAAGTATAAACAGCAAGATAAAATATGTGCCTGCATGCTTTTGTACTCTTGACTTTTAATACACGCAACCAGATTAACGGCTGGTAAGCAAATGCCCGTTATAACACTTGCAAGGCGTGTTTGATATTAAGCACCTCCATAGTGTTGCCATGTTAGAGTTGTGGTGCTCTATGATGGATCTTCTAAAATCTAGAGGCAGCTAGTTGTTATTGCGACACGGTCGCAGTTATCGCACTGTTAGCTGCGAGCATGAGGCTAAATGGTAAAAAGACCGAGCTTTTTCTCGAGCACTGATTGGATGAGAGGAGGGTGCCATGCGATAAATAACATTAGCGAGCCAACATATTTTTTTCTCATTCTTTTATAGCTTGACTATTTCATAGCCTCAGTGATTGCATAGTCTCATTTGCGTTCCCAGTTGAGAGTCGTGTGAATGCTGCTTGGTATCCGGGAGCACCTCACAATACGTGTGTGTGCACAATACAGAAAATGCGCCATATGTCAGCGTTGAACCAAGAAAGTCCGTTCAACGAAGGTGCTCATGTATCTATAGTGCAGTGCTACGCCATACTCTATGCCTTGCCAAGAATGAAAATATTGATAAAAATCCCTAGCTAGAAAAGAAAAATATAGATAACAAACATTTATTTGTGATTTGATTTGTTGTTGCTTTAATCATACATACAGCCTGAGGCAATGCGATCATTCGTCGTTTGCTAAATTCAAATGGCCATAGCTTGATAAAAACTACGAAATAGTTCAACGGCAACCTGTCAAAGTCTGCGTTTTGATTCGGATGTGTCGCTTCATGTGTGACACATCGAGCAGAGGTCTACAATAGAAGGTCTCTGTCTGGGCATACTTTCAACTATTGTACAAAATATGTTACGTTCAAAACTGAAGAAAGAACCCTAATTGGAAGCTTGTCTGGTAGAATGAACACAATGGCTAGATTTGTTAGTTCCACTAATATATATATATATATATATATATATATATATATATATATATATATATAGAGAGAGATAGATATATATATATATATATATATATATATATATATATATATATATATATATATATATATATATATATATATATATATATATATATATATATATATATATCTATATATATATATATATATATATATATATATATATATATATATCCTGGTCCATCCAAGGCTCAGAACCATTAGAGGCCATGCTCGCTGGGAAAGCTTACTGAAGTTCCGGGAAAATAACATCATATGTTACTTTCTAGGCTTGCATGTGTTGTTTAATTGCTTTTTATGGAGTCACTCCCACAAACTCCGTGGCAGTTTGATAGTCTTACATGCTACAAATGGCAAGATTGATGGGATACTCTTGTATAAGCACCCTTTGTGTCTGTTCGTTATTGTTTCCGTTTTATTGTCTGAGAAGCTGGTAGCAAGGTGCTCCTGTAGTAAGGTAAACTGCTTTTGTAGAACTAAGTGGGTCAAGTTGGGATGGATTAATACCTTTTCAAAATTAATTGAAAGTTGCTAGATGCTTTAAGTTCTCATACCATATCATCCCTCCAATTCACATTGCCATAACTCTTATGACTCTATGTCTAATGAATTAGTACTTGCCCTACGCAAAACCTCTCAGCAAAAATAATTTAGTCTCTTCTTAATGACGTGCACATATTTTTCACTTACATTAACAACCTGCCAAAAATTCGTAAGAACTCTTCCTAAGACTCTAATCAATCTCCTCAAATACATCCCTATTCTCTAAGCTTTAGTGTCGTTCTTGCACTATTTGTTAGTACAATAATTGCTTTTTTTGCTATTGATATACCATATGTTTTGCAAGCAGCAGATTAAGTCATACTTGATAGGTTTAATCAGGACAAGTTTCATACCACTACAACTAACATTGTGCGTCATAGCATCCGCAATCAATTCCTAGATGTGCTGGAATCGGTTTTCTCATAATCTTTGGAACAGATAAATAATGAGCTGCTGCAGGCAAATAAGCTGCTGCTGTTTAGTGATGAATGGTATTTCTACTACATCAGTATATCGATGCAGTGGTTTCGATGTAATTACATTGTACTGTTGTTCGATATTGGCAACCTAAAAAATGTGATTCCATGGCGTTTGAACACACTTGTTTGATGGAGACAAGTATTAAACGGAAGATAGGATAATGGCCCTGAACGGTAATTCGGTGCCATGGAAATAACCAGATGCTGATGACATGTAGGTATTGTTCACATTGATACGAGAGGGTACATTTTAAAGCTGATATCAATCACGAAACAAAAATACTAATCCCTTGGATTAATGACGTTCATACAATGCGGATGTGGGAAATGCTCTCCCTCATTGTACGTGTTTCTTAATTGAAAGTTATCGGCAGTGTATAGTGGGTGCTCTTGTCTTGCTTAGTCTATTAACCTGATGTACAGGTTGCAGTGTGAGTACAACTACGTGTATTGTTTTCATTTTCTAAACTGTCGAATGCAATAAAGCTTTTATCTATAATATGTCACTGGTTATATCAATTACGAACAACAGATATTGGTAACACACAAAGGTGAATAACATAGGTATTACAATTATATACATCCTTATTGTCATAACCCAGCTTTGGTAATTGAAATAACAATTATATAGACTTTGACAAGATGATCATAGCTGACAAGGGCGCATGTAAATAAATGATGACGTATAAGATGCATGGCGGCTGAAAAATGTAACCTGCGGCAAATTAGATATTTCACACAGAAAATGTTATTGGATATCACGTGCCTGTTGTCAGATGTTGACCATGTTGAGCCCGCCTGTAACATAGTCCTACATTCATTGCTGTTTATGCGAACATGAGATGAAAAATTCATAATGCGTGAATTCATATTTCCATAATTATATAATATCTGCAAATACCCTTGGTTGTTTCTTGAGCTGGAATGACGTGCATTTGCCAATCTATCAATGTAACACGGATCAATATGCATCTCCACCGTATAAAATCACACATTTTAAGAAACAACTGTCAACCATATTTCATTTAAAATCCATAGAATCCTTCTCAAACAGTTTTGTTGAAACCTTCGGCCATGTTTGAATGCTTAAGATGGTGACTGAATATTTGAACAAATAAGCAAATATGCAGTTGTGAATGCATGAATGGTAGTATTACGGGGCATATTGCTATCTAGCAATTTGGTGGCAATATTATATGACATCTACGCTGTACAAATTGCAGTCGTTCCAATAACTTCCCACTTAACCACTATTTAGGTTGCATTCTATTCCTTGATCATTTATGTAGCTTTATCTAACATCATATACTACAAATGGCTATTCAGACGTAGAAGCGCTTTATATTCAGCTGCACACGCCATTTGAATTCGCTATGGAGACCGTTGTTCAAGTAAGAGCAAAGTAAATGCAATCTGTGGTACACGGGTTCAATAAGTTACCTCCTATGCAAATGGCATTTTAACGGGAATCCGCTAACAATGCAGACAAGGGGCATGGCTCCATTTCGGTAATTGCACAAGCCATGAAACAGCCAAACACTGAAAGGCAGCGTTTATTTAGTACAAGATTGAAACGAATCGTGATTAATCAATCCGGGCTGCTGATATGTGGCCTTATTGTAATTATTTTTCCAAAAGGACCTATATATTTGCACTGTATTGAAGCGCCATTCTATACTTGAGCTGTGGGAGTGAGTTACTTGTTACGTATACAATAAAGTTAATACATAACATAGTATGTTGACTTTTTTCCCATTACATTCCTTGGTATAATCTGATGCGTTGTGGCAAGGATGTAAAGGCAGAATATATTCGATGTGTATACTGGATACAGAAAAGGCTGTCGCAGGTAATATAAATAGCGTCATTAGGCCAGGCCTCTGACGAGGTTATGGCAAGGATACATGACAGAATATATTTAAGTATAAATCATTATATCATTTCTGAGCACATGATTGCTACATTTAGTTGTGCTATCTTTCATTTCTCAGACTGTCATTCAAAGACACCCCAGGTCTACATCCTATATGTAACACATTGATGTATCATCTGGGAACCAATCTTCATCTTTCCACTAAATTACCCTGTTGGAAGGTTATGGAATCAGACCATATTACAGCAGGTGGAGGATGTATGTCCGTTTGCAGGTGTAGTTTATTGAAGTCCTTACTAGTCTTATATCCGAACATCTCTCTGTGAGGATACTTGAATTCGCCATCCTCGGGTTACACAAAAGAGGTATACTAAAGGTTAGCATAAATCTGTACATGATGATAGTCAAATAAACGTTGTTATGAAAAGCAAATCTACATGAACAAATAATATTAATGATATTAAGCCATAACAGTTTACATGTAATTATGCATATATCTGATGTCAGCAGCACAACGGTAGAATGTATGTTCCCTGAGGATTGGGGCTTTACTGTACTCGCTAAAGTCCACCTGATGTTGATATGTGCAAGACGATTTGTAACTTTCCTCCAGCTGACACGGATATATTTAATTATTATTACCGCGTATCATTGGGAGCAAGAAATGGTTTACAAATGCACATATGCACAGTTGTGGTTCTAATATGGCTAATCTTTTTAACAGCATTAACTTTCTCAATTCAAACACCTTAGTCATATTAAATCAACGTGCTCGGGGAAAACTTTTCAAATTGCGGAAACAAGTCAAATCAATCATTGTTTGCATTTGGTGTAAAATAGTTTCATAATAGGCCCTCTTCCATAACAGCAAGACATAGCCATAAACATTACATGAATCGAGTTGAAGAGGATGCTCTTAAGGAAAACACTCATATCTCTGTGGTTTCGTTGAATTTGTCTCCACTAGATAATGATCCTCCTCATCGATGCTTGGCCGACAAGATGGCTGTAATACATTGCCGCTAATGTGAGCTAAGCTGTTCTAGTAAAACGAAGTGAGCCAAAGTAGTATGGATATTTACCTTTTTAGAATTTATCATATACAATAACCTTAACAGAGCAATTGCTGTAAATCTAGTAAACACCTATAGTATGTTCTTGACATAAATGCTAAGTACCAATGTGGATTACTAATGGCCAGTTATCAAAGTGGGGTTACATTTGGCAATCGACGGCATTCATTAGAGTAGATATGCAACCCACTCGGCTATCAAAACAGCGATTTCGATCCGATGTATCCGAGTACTTAGGAATCGGTTTATGATTCGCCGAATCAACTGGAGGCTGGACTTGTTTCGAAATGTGATTAAACCTATATAAGTGTCATTTCATAATACGTTATTGTTATCAATGTTTCCATATTCACATATAGAACGCAGCGATAATTGAGTTAAAACTGTATATGTAAAAACATTCCATTGACTGTTAGTCATAATATAGTGGTGCAAACAGGAACAATACCGCTGAGATAGAGCCAGCAACAGTTTCAATTAACAGAACGAGAGGAATGAATAGATGTCCGTTGATCATACCTTGATTACATTGGTATACATGATATGGTCCCTACTAGTGGGAGCTCACTATTAAATAATTAGAAAACTACACAACTCATCTGCGTGGATTATACATCAGGAAAACCAGCTTTTGCTGTCTTCGCACAATATGGCGACTCTTTAGATCCTTCGTGCTGTGGTGATTAAAGCCAAACAACGACCAACACATATCTTGTCAAAAGGTAGAGAACACATATTAAATAATGATGATGACAAAGATCACTGGATCGTATTATTCAACGAGGGCACCGACCCATATTCGTCTCTGGTGTTGGGAGTTAACGGTTGCTCAAGAGGACATTTTGGTTTGGCAGGTGGATATTCCCAGTACACACTTACTTGTTCGAAGATTATAATCTCTTTCAGTCTGTCATCCAACACGCCTACATGATTGTAAACCTCAATCCTACATACAGACTCTAACGAAATTTACATAATTATGACAGGTTAGAAATAATGTAAAGATATTTGACAAACTGTGGAATTTATTAATTACGCACTGGGTTTTTTGGGTATTTTTTCTTGTTGTGTATGCCACAATTGTGGATATATATATCAAGTTACTTCAACAGCTTATGGAAAAGTACAAAAATAACTGTATTAAAGAATTAATAGGCAACAAAGAGATGACACTGGTTTAGAAAGCATATTGAAAACAAATCATCATTGCCATGCAGTTTAAGGTTTGTAACTGATCTATACTGCATTATTTGGCTGATTGTTTGGATAAGATAAGACTGCTTTCTTTTACACTTTTAATACCAGCACGTTTTTTAATAAATTGCTGTTACCAACCGGTCAACCAGTGCCATAATAAATGATGACGCGCGGAAAGAGAACCATTTTGTTGTATACTTATGCTGTTTGCATAATATTCATATAGGTTCCAGGTGTGAATGCACCGCAAAACATTTAAGTATCACACCAAAATACTATTATGTCAAAATTAATTCTTTCAACATCTTCAATATATGTCTATATGGGATATTATTCAATGTCGACAGATGCAATGTACAAAAGTAAATAAAGCTGTTATAGCTCCGATCACCTCCGTTTATTCAATAGAATAACGCCCTCATCAAGCATTTTATTCAATCTGAAGATGACATGCATGAAACAGGTATATGAATGACTACTAATTGGCATGATAACCTCATCAATAAACGTAACGCCTGCAATCCTCCTTTACA
>CM067344.1:30005046-30028567 GCA_034190875.2 Urechis unicinctus
GAGGTTCAATAATGGATGCCAACCAAAACCATTATGCAATGAAGAATGAGGCAATTTGATATAACTGCTCATCAATAATCATAACAAAACGAAATCATAAATGGTCTTTAGTAAAAATGATGGAAGGACTCATTCAAGACATTTCGGCTACAGGCACAATAAGGGCAGGAGCAACTACATTTTTTGATGCAATTAATGCTCAGATCCTAACACAAACATACCCTTAGTGTATTGGCAGTGCTAAAACAAAGTAAATTGAGGCTTTTGGGACCAATACAAATGCAATGAACGTAACTGTACGCCTTTTAATACATCTATCGACAACCACATTTGACGGAAATGGGCCTTTCTCGCATATGGTCCACTTATCAGCGTCGTTAGATGCAAATAGACGTGAGAAATCTGCTATAGGTCCACTTTTAAACACCTGCATTTGATTCCTGACTGGCTCATTTATTGTACTTGCACATGGGCTTTAAGGCTTTTTGATCGCTTTATCGTTAAAGAAAACAAGCTGCGTTTGTGACTAAGATATAAGCTCATTATGTATCAGTTGTCACTAATACTGGTCCAACAAAATGATTGTATGATTTCAATGTCCATGAAAGCAGAAGGTAATCTGCAACTACTATTCGCTATTTTGTGCTGTGGTTGGTTTACATTTTTCTATAAGAAAGTTGGCCCAAATTTCATTTCATACTGTCACATATTCGTAGGGTAGTGGGCTGATGATAGGCAAAACAAAGCTCATCTGCTGTTTCCTAATATCCGTCATCCCATTTGGCTCCGTAACGACTTATATCCGGATTAGTATCTGATTTCAGTAGCTTACGGTAGCGATAAACGGAATATAACGCCGCTTGAATGTGAGGCACTATTATTTTGATTTCTTCATGCAATGCATCAGAACAGATGGTACACGATGTCTTTGTCCACAGCAATTGTCTGTAAATACCTGCCTTACTAACACATAACTCGCGGAATGTCGCCTATTAGACTGAATGAACCAGCTGCTAATGTTATTCGATTACTACGTAATGTAACTTCCTCAGACTCATAATGACTTAATGATATAATCTGGTCTTGGTGGAAAGCAGAAATATTTTTTATCCCAGTTCTTTTAATCAAATCCCGTTGTTTGCAATAAAAACCTGAACAATATCATAGATTTTTACCAAGAAAGTAACATTTCTGAGCCAGTGGATTTATCTTCATGGGTCCTTAAATTTGAGCTGAACCTTTTTCTTATAAATCACTACGTTTCCCATAGATGAGTCCTTAACATCATAATGAAATTACTCACTTGATTTGTTTGTGGCTATATATTCAGTCCAAATATTGTGTGAATGAATTGAATACACTACTACACAGGCAAGAACGTAACCGTCGAAGTATATAATGATTATTTATAAATGGCAATGACGCTACAGTAATATATGACACATTCATATGGCGTGGATCATCTGCATTTGGTTAGAAATGCAATTTGGGGTTTCGTTTTCTACATATTCGCTACAACATTGTGTATGAATTGATCCTGCTATGAGCGAACTCTTAGTTGTAACATATCACCTGGTTTGACATTCCAATTTTAACAAATGTGTGAATCTAAATATATATTGTACATTTTAAATGCCTATTTATAAATAATAGCTACAGACCTGATCACCATTTCCACTGGTGCAATAACACATTCATGCACAAAATATACTCTTTTTCTAATGTGTTTTCTTGCATTAAAAACAATCTCAAGCCTTTGATTGGCACCAGCACTTCATAACGGACTTAGATGAGAAACAACATAACACAACCAATGAACGTTCTTTAAAATCTTCGACGCATACATTTCATGCCAAATGTCATAGATGAAGCTGTTCCTTTCAGACTAGTCAATGGGAACAGTTGTCTTCCAATTAGCACTTGTTGGTGCAAAATTATTATTTGATCTATGTATCCCAATTAGTTTGTACAGCACTCGCTCTAGTTGGACCACTGTTAGTTATGTGACAATTAAGTTTCATGTGGCAAGGGAAGTCACCTGTCTGCCAAATCAGGTTTAGCGGCCCTTACATGTAAGTGATTATGGTATATAATTGGTTCGCGAGTCATAATTGACATTATGAAATTCTTTATCAGCAGTAAGGCGCTCGTATTCCATCGGCGGCATTAAACCGAAATCATGACGTGAAATAGCCATTGATTCGTCTAAAGGCAGCATGCATTTTGTTACCTTGCATCCCGTGATGCGCTTTGAATCAGAAGGATGCATATACAATTTCAATCAATAAAAACCTTATCAAGCATATCAGGCTTTAAAAAAGGGCTTTAATTTATATAGTTTTCGCATCGTTCGCATAACATCATAATTATGGGTAAGCAAAAGAGACCATGAAATAATTTGAATATAGTCAAATAATGCTCATCAAGATCTTATCATGTTTATCTATCGTCAAATCTGTCATATTTGTGCCATTGTGTATCCTAACAGAGCAGATAGATTATACATTTGTTATCATCCGAGCTCATTCAAATTAGCTTTACCTGCTGATTCATGACTTTAAACAGTTATCATAGAGTTCATGGAAGCTTATCTTTTTTGACGTTTGTGAAAAGACTGCGTCAGTCGTAGCGAGAGGAAGGATTGTGTCGTAAGATGCAAACTAGTTCCTCGTGCACATAAGCTATAAATAAATAATGAGTCAACTTCAATGATCATTCTGTGCAGAGAAACGTCCCTGTATACCTAGTCTGTGTCGCGATGATTTATACATGTAATGAGATCAGGTATGTTGACCTATTTCATAGTTATATCAGCTGACGAGGGTGTGATTTTCTGAAATGGCTCATGCAGGTGATTTGATATGTAAACATTATTCAAACGCGTCTCTGTCTTATTCGTTCTTGTCTTCATATATTGAAGGATACATTGTAGCGCTTGGTCTATGTTAAACTTCAGAAACAAATCTTGGATGCACTTCAAAGCGGTAGGTGGCATCGGCCACACAGTTGCACATGACACTTGGCTAGCACGAAATGTTGAATGCATCGACTGTCATTAAAACTATTAGTATATTTTGTACATTCTTGTTGTTCAACTATGGCATTCGAATCCTGTGCCATAGTGTGAATAGAAACAATCTGTCTCGTGCACAGAATACACACAAATAGCTGATAATGTATTTTTCTGCTGACAAATTAATATACACGTATTATTTAACTTTTAAGCATCTAATGCAGTTACATCAATTCTTAGTTTGCGCAAGGCAACCGGTAGGAACGCATAAATCATAATCACTAATTGAAACATAATCCTGCATAATATGTTCAAAATGCTGAGTGTGATTTTGTTTTTGATTTTTTGTGACCTTGAAATCTTTAATATAACACTGCTCCCATTGATGCTTGATGCTGCATTCAAATCAATGTGAACACAAATTTAAAGGTCCGGAATCTTCAATGTCTTACATGTGCCCAACTCTATGCATATAGTGGCTAAAACTTTTAAACTGTCGAAGCCACTTGGGTGCCGAGAAAGAAATTAGAAGCGATCGTCCAAGTAAGGTAGTCCATGTATCCATTGAAGGACTGGCATCATGCGTATCAACATGTCTAACCCCTAGTAGCCATTTCGCCGTAGTGGTAAGATTTACGTCATATATTCAACGAATCCGCAAACTAATCGCAGGATACAGAAAAAAAGGTCCGCAATACAAGTCTGATAATTGCAAAGTAACAGGTGTATGAAGGAGTTATAAAGAAAGTAAAAGCTGAAGCTTTATATTCACATTCGAAATTATCCCCCAAGCTCTGTTTGGTTCTGATATTTATGCGATATCTCATTGACGCTGGTTTTACATTGCATCTTATTTCGGTCGATCTTTTTACATATAATCCGAGGTATATTAACGGCCAAACATCACAAAACGCTCGTTATATAACAAGAACGAGTTGTAAGGAAATTAAGCAGCGCTGCATATAAAAGCTGCACATACCCACTTTTTAACAGAAATGCAATATTCAAAATTAGTGCAACAAGTAAACTTAATTTATACACCTTCTGCAATTATGAAAACATGTTATCATAACGTCACAGGTAATGTACGACGACACACGACAGGTACCTTGGGTTGTTGAATGGGGAACATTGGGGCGAATAAGGCGAGTTAGAGTTAGAACAACAACGCAACCAGATAGCCTCTCATACATCTTCCCAGCGATCAATGGTGCTCGCAACAGGTAAAAGGCAGATGGTGCATCTTGTACCGCAGTTGATATGTCATACAAACAGCACACTTCTAAATAAACAAAATCTGCAGCATCAATGGGGCGAGTTAGTATTAGAACAACAACGGAACCATATAGTCTCTCATAAATCATCCGAGCGATCAATGGTGCTTGCAACAGGTAAATGGCAGATGGTGTAACTTGTACCGCAGTTGATATTTCATACCAACAGCAGGCTTCTACATCACCAGTATGGATCTTGATATTAGCCTTATTTTCAAGCGACACGTATACATGCGTGATACCTCACGATGCCCGAACGTGATAAGTGACACCCGATTTAAGCACACTCCTTCTCAGGAAACAAGAGTCACCACCAATGTATGTTTCAGCATGAGACAAGGTCACAATCTGCTGCATGGTGTAAACAGTCTGCACAGCATGGACGCCGCCAATACAGCAAGACGCTGAAACAAGTTATATTTCAGTCATTATTCATGACACTTGAGAATTATTCCATTAGTTCTGAGTTTGCCAAAGAATATAATGTTATATTTAACACATCAAAAAGCAATTTGTTGCTTTTTAATTGTCAAAAGCGCGATGTGAATCTACAACTGAATAGTGTTCGATTAAATGTAAGTGAATATGCTGTCCATCTTGGATTCTATATAGGAAGAAATTTCGAATAATTGAATATGCATACTGCAAGTGGTGATGTTGTGTCGAAAACTAATATGTTGATGTCAAGATTCGGTCACTGTTCCGTAAATGTTCGTAATACACTATTTGACAAATATTGCACAAGTTTTTATGGATCCCCGATTAATTCAATTAAAAGCTTATGTTGCACTTGGCGCAAATGCATCCGCCATGTATGGAAACTGCACCCTAGAACAAGATCAATGTATGTACCGTTTTTAGCTGGTAGACTACCTCTAAAAGAACAATTAATGTTGCGATGTATGAAATGTTTCTTAAATAGTCTTAATAGCACGAATGATCTTGTATCGGCGGTTAGCCGATTATGTGCCTTTAGTAATTCGAATGTTGCAAATAATATAAGATATATTATGAGTATGGTTAATCTTAATACTGCTATGATTTACGACCGGACCATTACTTTTAATGATATTTCAAGCAAGCTTAGTCTACCGAATATTGATCAAGAAAGATTGAACTTGGTTAACTCCTCCATACAAGAACTTTGTGTGGCTCGTGAATGTGGAAATATTCCCGATTTTTCGCACGAAGATATCAATGTTCTACTTAATTTTATTTGCACATTATGATCGCATCCAACGCTTTGTTAAATGATTGCACTTGAACTTGATCGTCATAAAATATATGTACCATGAGTGCGAAATAACTGCTATTATTATTATTAAGATTTTGAGGAAGGGCAACGAAGATCAGTTGATAATTAAGCTGATGAGAGACATGCCACGGCACTCAGAACATATAGCTGAAGACGACAGATTTTTTCTCTCGCCTATATATAATTCCTCAGCAATCACTCTGAAAAATGCTCCCCATCTGCCGTACCATTTAAGTAATTTCCCGGTCTTATAACCTCAAACCAGTTAATCTACTACAAAAAGAAAAGCAATTTTCATGATGGGCAATCAAAGTCTACTAGTTTGAAGATACGTCCATGTACCTTTCAACTACATTGTAACTGACACTTATACCCAGATCAAAAGTTGTGGGTATATTGAGCAATATATGCAACGGAATTTGCATGTAAAATAATATCTTCGGACAATTAAAATTGAGATGATCGTTTCTTGAAGGAAAGAAGCTAATCGTACCTTAATCCAAAACCCCCGCACAGTAATCAGGCTCTGTCGTTGAATCATGACCAGGTTTATCTCCTGTCCCATTTCTTCCACTTGCGCACATCCAATATGTCGTTATCAAAAGGCATATCTAACACCGAAGAAGTATTTACACCCTATTAATTACAGGTGAGGCATGAAAACTATACAAAGCTTTTTGTTATGGCTTTCATGTTGAATAATGGACGTATTGTAAAACAACTATGCAATGAAGAATGCAATGATTAAAGATACCTATTGATCATTACTCGTAACAATAGGAAGCAATTAACGGTCTTTAATCAAGAGCGATCGCATGTGTGTTCAAAACATTTCACATGGCAGCTATCAGACCAAATAAAACGGTAGCATGTGCGCAGAGGTCTGAAGCCTCCACATAAATATTGTTATTTATTATTCCCAGAACCGAGCACAAGGAAGGAAACAAACTTATAGCATTGCAAGTGCTGAGAACGATTAACACGCACGAACAAAAAGGAAAATGAAGCTTTTGAGACTAAAACTAATTCGATGATAGAATTTGTAGGAATTTGTTTGATCTAATGACAGCCAGACGTGTCATTGAAATGATAAGTGTCTAAAGATTAAAATAGACTGCGGAAGGTTTGCAATGTGGTCTACTTTACAAGCATCCCCAGCTGATTCCAGTTGATTGGCTCGTTTACTCACACAAGACTAGTTGGTTGTTTGCGGATAAACTAACCAAGTTTTTGTACTTCAGATAAACTAACCAAGCTGCTTTTGTACTTCAGATGTACGTTGATTGTTTGAAAAAATAGTTACAGTAGCTACCCTCTCATAGCCGTTGCTTGGTTTTGTCAATTAGTGAGGTGTTTGGGTCGGTCTGAAAAAATGTTAATGAATCATTTGTTGAATCTGTCTCAACAAGATAGTAAATGATGGTCTGGTTATGACTGAACAAGTCGGTAAATGATTGTTTGGGTCTGTCTGACCAAGGCAGTAAATGATGGTTTTAATCTGTCTGACCAAGGCAGTAAATTAATTGTTTAATCTGTCTGACCAAGGCAGTAATGAATGATGGTGTGGGTCTGTCTGAACACGGTAATGAATGATGGTGTGGGTCTGTCTGAACACGGTAATGAATGATGGTATGGGTCCGTGTGATAAAGGCATATCTATCCCCGTACCCCCCCCCCACCCCCACCCTACATAACCCCATAATCAACTTAACTAGGCACCAACAAAACTATACTATGATCAAGAATAAAAGATGGTGAATATGCATGTTATTAAATTCTCTTCATGATGATGATCTGGCTTTGTTTGGCATTCATAATCCCTGTTCATGTTAGCTTCAGGCTGTTGACTGCTTCGCTTGCCAGTTATTGGTATTCATAACGTTTGAATAACATCATAATGTTTGCGTGTAATGTTAATGCGATTTGTACCTAAATGGTCTAAATGTGGTTGTAGCGACCTATAATCAAATGGCTTACATGGTAGTCATATGACCTTTTATTTTCTTCATATGTGGGAAGGTCGGATTAGCGCTTTCATCTGCCTCTTGGAAGCCATCTTTTGTGCCTGATTTGTCTTCCTGTTCCCCAAATTCAACGTTTGATCACAACTATTTTTATTGGAATGTAGTTTGTTGACCTTTGTTACGTTGTGAGTTGGTTTCCCCTATCCCCGCCCCTCTGGATTCCTTACAAATGCTAAGACAACCAGGACATTACCGGCAAAAGCGGCTGTAGTGACCAGAGCTGGCTATGATGGTACAGCTGGGTACCAAGGCTTGTACAGGCCGGATGCTTGTGGCTGTGTAGTTTGTTGCGTGAGAGATTCATAGATTTCCCGAGGGAAACATTGTTTTTTGGGGAGTACTGCTTCAGTCTCGATGTCATTCCAAAACGTTTCGGCATCAGGAGTCAGAAGCTCCTTGCACTCCATGATCGAAGGCAAATCGAGTCGTCGTTGACTGACATTGTATTCATTGAGAGCACCCAAAAAAAAAAACACCAATAAAAAGGCTGATGATCAACGTGAACCACACCAGATGTACGAGATACTGCAACTGGCAATTAAGTTTCATGTGGCAAGGGAAGTCACCTGTCTGCCAAATCAGGTTTAGCCATTGATTCGTCTAAAGTCAGCATACATTTTGTTACCTTGCCTCCCGCGATGCGCTTTGAATCGAAAGGATGCACATACAATTTCAATCAATAAAAACCTTATCAAGCATATTAGGCTTTAAAAAAAGGGCTTCAATTTATATAGTTTTCGTATCGTTCGCATAACATCATAATTATGGGTAAGCGAAAGAGACCATGAAATAATTGAATATAATCAAATAATGCTCATCAAGATCTTATCATGTTTATCTATCGTAAAATCTGTCATATTTGTGCCATTGTGTTTCCTAACAGAGCAGATAGATTATACATTTGTTATCATCCGGGCTCATTCAAATTGGCTTTACCTGCTGCTTCATGACTTTAAACAGTTATCATAGAGTTCATGGAAGCTTATCATTTTTGGCGTTTGTGAAAAGATTGCATCAGTCGTAGCAAGAGGAAGGATAGTGTCGCAAGATGCAAACCTGTTCCTCGTGCACATAAGCTATAAATAGATAATGTGTCAACTTCAATGATCATTCTGTGCAGAGAAACGTCCCTGTATATCTAGTCTGTGTCGCGATGATTTATACATGTAATGAGATCACGTATGTTGACCTATTTCATAGTTATATCAGTTGACGAGGGTGTGATTTTCTGAAATGACTCATGCAGGTGATTTGATATGTAAACATTATTCATACGC
Organism: Urechis unicinctus; assembly: GCA_034190875.2. NCBI lineage: Eukaryota > Metazoa > Annelida > Polychaeta > Xenopneusta > Urechidae > Urechis > Urechis unicinctus. The sequence continues at coordinate 30,013,890 of CM067344.1, forward strand.
ATCTCTGTCTTATTCGTTCTTGTCTTCATATATTAAAGGATGCATTGTAGTGTTTGGTCTATGTTAAACTTCAGAGAAAAATCTTGGATGCACTTCAAAGTGGTAGGTGGCATCGGCCACACAGTTGCACATGACACTTGGCTAGCACGAAATGTTGAATGCATCGACTGTCATTAAAACTATTAGTATATTTTGTACATTCTTGTTGTTCAAATATGACATTCGAATCCTGTGCTATAGAGTGAATAGAAACAATCTATCTCATGCACAGAATACACACAAATAGCTGATAATTCATTTAATCTGCTGACAAATTAATATACACGTATTATTTAACTTTTAAGCATCTAATGCAGTGACAGCAATTCTTAGTTTGCGCAAGGCAACCGGAAGGAACGCATAAATCATTATCACTAATTGAAACATAATCCTGCATAATATGTTCAAAATGCTGAGTGTGATTTTGTTTTTGATTTTTTGTGACCTTGAAATCTTTAATATAACACTGCTCCCATTGATGCTTGATGCTGCATTCAAATCAATGTGAACACAAATTTAAAGGTCCGGAATCTTCAATGTCTTACATGTGCCCAACTCTATGCATATAGTGGCTAAAACTTTTAAACTGTCGAAGCCACTTGGGTGCCGAGAAAGAAATTAGAAGCGACCGTCCAAGTAAGGTAGTCCATGTATCCATTGAAGGACTGGCATCATGCGTATCAACGTGTCTAACCCCTAGTAGCCATTTCGCCGTAGTGGTAAGATTTACGTCATATATTCAACGAATCCGCAAACTAATCGCAGGATACAGCAAAAAGGGTCCGCAATACAAGTCTGATAATTGCAAAGTAACAGGTGTATGAAGGAGTTATAAAGAAAGTAAAAGCTGAAGCTTTATATTCACATTCGAAATTATCCCCCAAGCTCTGTTTGGTTCTGATATTTATGCGATATCTCATTGACGCTGGTTTTACATTGCATCTTATTTCGGTCGATCTTTTTACATATAATCTGAGGTATATTAACGGCCAAACATCACAAAACGCTCATTATATGACAAGAACGAGTTGTAAGGAAATTAAGCAGCGCTGCATATAAAAGCTGCACATACCCACTTTTTAACAGAAATGCAATATTCAAAATTAGTGCAACAAGTAAACTTAATTTATACACCTTCTGCAATTATGAAAACATGTTATCATAACGTCACAGGTAATGTACGACGACACACGACAGGTACCTTGGGTTGTTGAATGGGGAACATTGGGGCAAATAAGGCGAGTTAGAGTTAGAACAACAACGCAACCAAATAGCCTCTCATACATCTTTCCAGCGATCAATGATGCTCGCAACAGGTAAAAGGCAGATGGTGCATCTTATACCGCAATTGTTATGTCATACAAACAGCACACTTCTAAATAAACAAAATCTGCAGCATCAATGGGGCGAGTTAGTATTAGAACAACAACGGAACCATATAGTCTCTCATAAATCATCCGAGCGATCAATGGTGCTTGCAACAGGTAAATGGCAGATGGTGTAACTTGTACCGCAGTTGATATTTCATACCAACAGCAGGCTTCTACATCACCAGTATGGATCTTGATATTAGCCTTATTTTCAAGCGACACGTATACATGCGTGATACCTCACGATGCCCGAACGTGATAAGTGACACCCGATTTAAGCACACTCCTTCTCAGGAAACAAGAGTCACCACCAATGTATGTTTCAGCATGAGACAAGGTCACAATCTGCTGCATGGTGTAAACAGTCTGCACAGCATGGACGCCGCAAATACAGCAAGACGCTGAAACAAGTTATATTTCAGTCATTATTCATGACACTTGAGAATTATTCCATTAGTTCTGAGTTTGCCAAAGAATATAATGTTATATTTAACACATCAAAAAGCAATTTGTTGCTTTTTAATTATCAAAAGCGCGATGTGAATCTACAACTGAATAGTGTTCGATTAAATGTTAGTGAACATGCTGTCCATCTTGGATCCTATATAGGAAGAAATTTCGAATAATTGAATATGCATGCTGCAAGTGGTGATGTTGTGTCGAAAACTAATATGTTGATGTCAAGATTCGGTCACTGTTCCGTAAATGTTCGTAATACACTATATGACAAATATTGCACAAGTTTTTATGGATCCCCATTAATTCAATTAAAAGCTTATGTTGCACTTGGCGCAAATGCATCCGCCATGTATGGAAACTGCACCCTAGAACAAGATCAATGTATGTACCGTTTTTAGCTGGTAGACTACCTCTAAAAGAACAATTAATGTTGCGATGTATGAAATGTTTCTTAAATAGTCTTAATAGCACGAATGATCTTGTATCGGCGGTTAGCCGATTATGTGCCTTTAGTAATTCGAATGTTGCAAATAATATAAGATATATTATGAGTATGGTTAATCTTAATACTGCTATGATTTACGACCGGACCATTACTTTTAATGATATTTCAAGCAAGCTTAGTCTACCGAATATTGATCAAGAAAGATTGAACTTGGTTAACTCCATACAAGAACTTTGTGTGGCTCGTGAATGTGGAAATATTCCCGATTTTTCGCACGAAGATATCAATGTTCTACTTAATTTTATTTGCACATTATGATCGCATCCAACGCTTTGTTAAATGATTGCACTTGAACTTGATCGTCATAAAATATATGTACCATGAGTGCGAAATAACTGCTATTATTATTATTAAGATTTTGAGGAAGGGCAACGAAGATCAGTTGATAATTAAGCTGATGAGAGACATGCCACGGCACTCAGAACATATAGCTGAAGACGACAGATTTTTTCTCTCGCCTATATATAATTCCTCAGCAATCACTCTGAAAAATGCTCCCCATCTGCCGTGCCATTTAAGTAATTTCCCGGTTCTATAAACTCAAACCAGTTAATCTACTACAAAAAGAAAAGCAATTTTCATGATGGGCAATCAAAGTCTACTAGTTTGAAGATACGTCCATGTACCTTTCAACTACATTGTAACTGACACTTATACCCAGATCAAAAGTTGTGGGTATATTGAGCAATATATGCAACGGAATTTGCATGTAAAATAATATCTTCGGACAATTAAAATTGAGATGATCGTTTCTTGAAGGAAAGAAGCTAATCGTACCTTAATCCAAAACCCCCGCGCACAGTAATCAGGCTCTGTCGTTGAATCATGACCAGGTTTATCTCCTGTCCCATTTCTTCCACTTGCGCACATCCAATATGTCGTTATCAAAAGGCATATCTAACACCGAAGAAGTATTTACACCCTATTAATTACAGGTGAGGCATGAAAACTATACAAAGCTTTTTGTTATGGCTTTCATGTTGAATAATGGACGTATTGTAAAACAACTATGCAATGAAGAATGCAATGATTAAAGATACCTATTGATCATTACTCGTAACAATAGGAAGCAATTAACGGTCTTTAATCAAGAGCGATCGCATGTGTGTTCAAAACATTTCACATGGCAGCTATCAGACCAAATAAAACGGTAGCATGTGCGCAGAGGTCTGAAGCCTCCACATAAATATTGTTATTTATTCCCAGAACCGAGCACAAGGAAGGAAACAAACTTATAGCATTGCAAGTGCTGAGAACGATTAACACGCACGAACAAAAAGGAAAATGAAGCTTTTGAGACTAAAACTAATTCGATGATAGAATTTGTAGGAATTTGTTTGATCTAATGACAGCCAGTCGTGTCATTGAAATGATAAGTGTCTAAAGATTAAAATAGACTGCGGAAGGTTTGCAATGTGGTCTACTTTACAAGCATCCCCAGCTGATCCCAGTTGATTGGCTCGTTTACTCACACAAGACTAGTTGGTTGTTTTGCGGATAAACTAACCAAGCTGCTTTTGTACTTCAGATGTACGTTGATTGTTTAAAAATAGTTACAGTAGCTACCCTCTCATAGCCGTTGCTTTTGTCAATTAGTGAGGTGTTCGGTCTGAAAACGTTAATGAATCATTTGTTGAATCTGTCTCAACAAGATAGTAAATGATGGTCTGGTTATGACTGAACAAGTCGGTAAATGATTGTTTGGGTCTGTCTGACCAAGGCAGTAAATGATGGTTTTAATCTGTCTGACCAAGGCAGTAAATTATTGTTTTAATCTGTCTGACCAAGGCAGTAAATGATGGTGTGGGTCTGTCTGAACACGGTAATGAATGATGGTGTGGGTCTGTCTGAACACGGTAATGAATGATGGTATGGGTCCGTGTGATAAAGGCATATCTATCCCCGTACCCCACCCCACCCCACCCTACATAACCCCATAATCAACTTAACTAGGCACCAACAAAACTATACTATGATCAAGAAATCATGGTGAATATGCATGTTATTAAATTCTCTTCATGATGATGATCTGGCTTTGTTTGGCATTCATAATCCCTGTTCATGTTAGCTTCAGGCTGTTGACTGCTTCGCTTGCCAGTTATTGGTATTCATAACGTTTGAATAACATCATAATGTTTGCGTGTAATGTTAATGCGATTTGTACCTAAATGGTCTAAATGTGGTTGTAGCGACCTATAATCAAATGGCTTACATGGTAGTCATATGACCTTTTATTTTCTTCATATGTGGGAAGGTCGGATTAGCGCTTTCATCTGCCTCTTGGAAGCCATCTTTTGTGCCTGATTTGTCTTCCTGTTCCCCAAATTCAACGTTTGATCACAACTATTTTTATTGGAATGTAGTTTGTTGACCTTTGTTACGTTGTGAGTTGGTTTCCCCTATCCCCGCCCCTCTGGATTCCTTACAAATGCTAAGACAACCAGGACATTACCGGCAAAAGCGGCTGTAGTGACCAGAGCTGGCTATGATGGTACAGCTGGGTACCAAGGCTTGTACAGGCCGGATGCTTGTGGCTGTGTAGTTTGTTGCGTGAGAGATTCATAGATTTCCCGAGGGAAACATTGTTTTTTGGGGAGTACTGCTTCAGTCTCGATGTCATTCCAAAACGTTTCGGCATCAGGAGTCAGAAGCTCCTTGCACTCCATGATCGAAGGCAAATCGAGTCGTCGTTGACTGACATTGTATTCATTGAGAGCACCCAAAAAAAAAACCAATATAAAAAGGCTGATGATCAACGTGAACCACACCAGATGTACGAGATACTGCAACTGGCAATTAAGTTTCATGTGGCAAGGGAAGTCACCTGTCTGCCAAATCAGGTTTAGCCATTGATTCGTCTAAAGTCAGCATACATTTTGTTACCTTGCCTCCCGCGATGCGCTTTGAATCGAAAGGATGCACATACAATTTCAATCAATAAAAACCTTATCAAGCATATTAGGCTTTAAAAAAAGGGCTTCAATTTATATAGTTTTCGTATCGTTCGCATAACATCATAATTATGGGTAAGCGAAAGAGACCATGAAATAATTGAATATAATCAAATAATGCTCATCAAGATCTTATCATGTTTATCTATCGTAAAATCTGTCATATTTGTGCCATTGTGTTTCCTAACAGAGCAGATAGATTATACATTTGTTATCATCCGGGCTCATTCAAATTGGCTTTACCTGCTGCTTCATGACTTTAAACAGTTATCATAGAGTTCATGGAAGCTTATCATTTTTGGCGTTTGTGAAAAGATTGCATCAGTCGTAGCAAGAGGAAGGATAGTGTCGCAAGATGCAAACCTGTTCCTCGTGCACATAAGCTATAAATAGATAATGTGTCAACTTCAATGATCATTCTGTGCAGAGAAACGTCCCTGTATATCTAGTCTGTGTCGCGATGATTTATACATGTAATGAGATCACGTATGTTGACCTATTTCATAGTTATATCAGTTGACGAGGGTGTGATTTTCTGAAATGACTCATGCAGGTGATTTGATATGTAAACATTATTCATACGCATCTCTGTCTTATTCGTTCTTGTCTTCATATATTAAAGGATGCATTGTAGTGTTTGGTCTATGTTAAACTTCAGAGAAAAATCTTGGATGCACTTCAAAGTGGTAGGTGGCATCGGCCACACAGTTGCACATGACACTTGGCTAGCACGAAATGTTGAATGCATCGACTGTCATTAAAACTATTAGTATATTTTGTACATTCTTGTTGTTCAAATATGACATTCGAATCCTGTGCTATAGAGTGAATAGAAACAATCTATCTCATGCACACAGAATACACACAAATAGCTGATAATTCATTTAATCTGCTGACAAATTAATATACACGTATTATTTAACTTTTAAGCATCTAATGCAGTGACAGCAATTCTTAGTTTGCGCAAGGCAACCGGAAGGAACGCATAAATCATTATCACTAATTGAAACATAATCCTGCATAATATGTTCAAAATGCTGAGTGTGATTTTGTTTTTTGATTTTTTGTGACCTTGAAATCTTTAATATAACACTGCTCCCATTGATGCTTGATGCTGCATTCAAATCAATGTGAACACAAATTTAAAGGTCCGGAATCTTCAATGTCTTACATGTGCCCAACTCTATGCATATAGTGGCTAAAACTTTTAAACTGTCGAAGCCACTTGGGTGCCGAGAAAGAAATTAGAAGCGACCGTCCAAGTAAGGTAGTCCATGTATCCATTGAAGGACTGGCATCATGCGTATCAACGTGTCTAACCCCTAGTAGCCATTTCGCCGTAGTGGTAAGATTTACGTCATATATTCAACGAATCCGCAAACTAATCGCAGGATACAGCAAAAAGGGTCCGCAATACAAGTCTGATAATTGCAAAGTAACAGGTGTATGAAGGAGTTATAAAGAAAGTAAAAGCTGAAGCTTTATATTCACATTCGAAATTATCCCCCAAGCTCTGTTTGGTTCTGATATTTATGCGATATCTCATTGACGCTGGTTTTACATTGCATCTTATTTCGGTCGATCTTTTTACATATAATCTGAGGTATATTAACGGCCAAACATCACAAAACGCTCATTATATGACAAGAACGAGTTGTAAGGAAATTAAGCAGCGCTGCATATAAAAGCTGCACATACCCACTTTTTAACAGAAATGCAATATTCAAAATTAGTGCAACAAGTAAACTTAATTTATACACCTTCTGCAATTATGAAAACATGTTATCATAACGTCACAGGTAATGTACGACGACACACGACAGGTACCTTGGGTTGTTGAATGGGGAACATTGGGGCAAATAAGGCGAGTTAGAGTTAGAACAACAACGCAACCAGATAGCCTCTCATACATCTTTCCAGCGATCAATGATGCTCGCAACAGGTAAAAGGCAGATGGTGCATCTTATACCGCAATTGTTATGTCATACAAACAGCACACTTCTAAATAAACAAAATCTGCAGCATCAATGGGGCGAGTTAGTATTAGAACAACAACGGAACCATATAGTCTCTCATAAATCATCCGAGCGATCAATGGTGCTTGCAACAGGTAAATGGCAGATGGTGTAACTTGTACCGCAGTTGATATTTCATACCAACAGCAGGCTTCTACATCACCAGTATGGATCTTGATATTAGCCTTATTTTCAAGCGACACGTATACATGCGTGATACCTCACGATGCTCGAACGTGATAAGTGACACCCGATTTAAGCACACTCCTTCTCAGGAAACAAGAGTCACCACCAATGTATGTTTCAGCATGAGACAAGGTCACAATCTGCTGCATGGTGTAAACAGTCTGCACAGCATGGACGCCGCAAATACAGCAAGACGCTGAAACAAGTTATATTTCAGTCATTATTCATGACACTTGAGAATTATTCCATTAGTTCTGAGTTTGCCAAAGAATATAATGTTATATTTAACACATCAAAAAGCAATTTGTTGCTTTTTAATTATCAAAAGCGCGATGTGAATCTACAACTGAATAGTGTTCGATTAAATGTTAGTGAACATGCTGTCCATCTTGGATCCTATATAGGAAGAAATTTCGAATAATTGAATATGCATGCTGCAAGTGGTGATGTTGTGTCGAAAACTAATATGTTGATGTCAAGATTCGGTCACTGTTCCGTAAATGTTCGTAATACACTATATGACAAATATTGCACAAGTTTTTATGGATCCCCATTAATTCAATTAAAAGCTTATGTTGCACTTGGCGCAAATGCATCCGCCATGTATGGAAACTGCACCCTAGAACAAGATCAATGTATGTACCGTTTTTTAGCTGGTAGACTACCTCTAAAAGAACAATTAATGTTGCGATGTATGAAATGTTTCTTAAATAGTCTTAATAGCACGAATGATCTTGTATCGGCGGTTAGCCGATTATGTGCCTTTAGTAATTCGAATGTTGCAAATAATATAAGATATATTATGAGTATGGTTAATCTTAATACTGCTATGATTTACGACCGGACCATTACTTTTAATGATATTTCAAGCAAGCTTAGTCTACCGAATATTGATCAAGAAAGATTGAACTTGGTTAACTCCATACAAGAACTTTGTGTGGCTCGTGAATGTGAAAATATTCTCGATTTTTCGCACGAAGATATCAATGTTCTACTTAATTTTATTTGCACATTATGATCGCATCCAACGCTTTGTTAAATGATTGCACTTGAACTTGATCGTCATAAAATATATGTACCATGAGTGCGAAATAACTGCTATTATTATTATTAAGATTTTGAGGAAGGGCAACGAAGATAAGTTGATAATTAAGCTGATGAGAGACATGCCACGGCACTCAGAACATATAGCTGAAGACGACAGATTTTTTCTCTCGCCTATATATAATTCCTCAGCAATCACTCTGAAAAATGCTCCCCATCTGCCGTGCCATTTAAGTAATTTCCCGGTCTTATAACCTCAAACCAGTTAATCTACTACAAAAAGAAAAGCAATTTTCATGATGGGCAATCAAAGTCTACTAGTTTGAAGATACGTCCATGTACCTTTCAACTACATTGTAACCGACACTTATACACAGATCAAAAGTTGTGGGTATATTGAGCAATATATGCAACGGAATTTGCATGTAAAATAATATCTTCGGACAATTAAAATTGAGATGATCGTTTCTTGAAGGAAAGAAGCTAATCGTACCTTAATCCAAAACCCCCGCACAGTAATCAGGCTCTGTCGTTGAATCATGACCAGGTTTATCTCCTGTCCCATTTCTTCCACTTGCGCACATCCAATATGTCGTTATCAAAAGGCATATCTAACACCGAAGAAGTATTTACACCCTATTAATTACAGGTGAGGCATGAAAACTATACAAAGCTTTTTGTTATGGCTTTCATGTTGAATAATGGACGTATTGTAAAACAACTATGCAATGAAGAATGCAATGATTAAAGATACCTATTGATCATTACTCGTAACAATAGGAAGCAATTAACGGTCTTTAATCAAGAGCGATCGCATGTGTGTTCAAAACATTTCACATGGCAGCTATCAGACCAAATAAAACGGTAGCATGTGCGCAGAGGTCTGAAGCCTCCACATAAATATTGTTATTTATTCCCAGAACCGAGCACAAGGAAGGAAACAAACTTATAGCATTGCAAGTGCTGAGAACGATTAACACGCACGAACAAAAAGGAAAAAATGAAGCTTTTGAGACTAAAACTAATTCGATGATAGAATTTGTAGGAATTTGTTTGATCTAATGACAGCCAGACGTGTCATTGAAATGATAAGTGTCTAAAGATTAAAATAGACTGCGGAAGGTTTGCAATGTGGTCTACTTTACAAGCATCCCCAGCTGATTCCAGTTGATTGGCTCGTTTACTCACACAAGACTAGTTGGTTGTTTTGCGGATAAACTAACCAAGCTGCTTTTGTACTTCAGATGTACGTTGATTGTTTAAAAATAGTTACAGTAGCTACCTTCTCATAGCCGTTACGTTTTGTCAATTAGTGAGGTGTGCGGTCTGAAAACGTTAATGAATCATTTGTTGAATCTGTCTCAACAAGATAGTAAATGATGGTCTGGTTATGACTGAACAAGTCAGTAAATGATTGTTTGGGTCTGTCTGACCAAGGCAGTAAATGATGGTTTTAATCTGTCTGACCAAGGCAGTAAATTATTGTTTTAATCTGTCTGACCAAGGCAGTAAATGATGGTGTGGGTCTGTCTGAACACGGTAATGAATGATGGTGTGGGTCTGTCTGAACACGGTAATGAATGATGGTATGGGTCCGTGTGATAAAGGCATATCTCTATCCCCGTACCCCACCCCACCCCACCCTACATAACCCCCATAATCAACTTAACTAGGCACCAACAAAACTATACTATGATCAAGAAATCATGAATAAAAGAGATGTGTCACTGAAATATATATATTTCATGCATGTTATTAAATTCTCTTCATGATGATGATCTGGCTTTGTTTGGCATTCATCATCCCTGTTCATGTTAGCTTCAGGCTGTTGACTGCTTCGCTTGCCAGTTATTGGTATTCATAACGTTTGAATAACATCATAATGTTTGCGTGTAATGTTAATGCGATTTGTACCTAAATGGTCTAAATGTGGTTGTAGCGACCTATAATCAAATGGCATACATGGTAGTCATATGACCTTTTATTTTCTTCATATGTGGGAAGGTCGGATTAGCGCTTCCATCTGCCTCTTGGAAGCCATCTTTTGTGCCTGATTTGTCTTCCTCTTCCCCAAATTCAACGTTTGATCACAACTATTTTTATTGGAATGTAGTTTGTTGACCTTTGTTACGTTGTGAGTTGGTTTCCCCTATCCCCGCCCCTCTGGATTCCTTACAAATGCTAAGACAACCAGGACATTACCGGCAAAGGCGGCTGTAGTGACCAGAGCTGGCTATGATGGTACAGCTGGGTACCAAGGCTTGTACAGGCCGGATGCTTGTGGCTGTGTAGTTTGTTGCGTGAGAGATTCATAGATTTCCCGAGGGAAACATTGTTTTTTGGGGAGTACTGCTTCAGTCTCGATGTCATTCCAAAACGTTTCGGCATCAGGAGTCAGAAGCTCCTTGCACTCCATGATCGAAGGCAAATCGAGTCGTCGTTGACTGACATTGTATTCATTGAGAGCACCCAAAAAAAAAAACCAATAAAAAGGCTGATGATCAACGTGAACCACACCAGATGTACGAGATACTGCAACTGGCAATTAAGTTTCATGTGGCAAGGGAAGTCACCTGTCTGCTTTGAATCGAAAGGATGCACATACAATTTCAATCAATAAAAACCTTATCAAGCATATTAGGCTTTAAAAAAAGGGCTTCAATTTATATAGTTTTTCGTATCGTTCGCATAACATCATAATTATGGGTAAGCGAAAGAGACCATGAAATAATTGAATATAATCAAATAATGCTCATCAAGATCTTATCATGTTTATCTATCGTAAAATCTGTCATATTTGTGCCATTGTGTTTCCTAACAGAGCAGATAGATTATACATTTGTTATCATCCGGGCTCATTCAAATTGGCTTTACCTGCTGCTTCATGACTTTAAACAGTTATCATAGAGTTCATGGAAGCTTATCATTTTTGGCGTTTGTGAAAAGATTGCATCAGTCGTAGCAAGAGGAAGGATAGTGTCGCAAGATGCAAACCTGTTCCTCGTGCACATAAGCTATAAATAGATAATGTGTCAACTTCAATGATCATTCTGTGCAGAGAAACGTCCCTGTATATCTAGTCTGTGTCGCGATGATTTATACATGTAATGAGATCACGTATGTTGACCTATTTCATAGTTATATCAGTTGACGAGGGTGTGATTTTCTGAAATGACTCATGCAGGTGATTTGATATGTAAACATTATTCATACGCATCTCTGTCTTATTCGTTCTTGTCTTCATATATTAAAGGATGCATTGTAGTGTTTGGTCTATGTTAAACTTCAGAGAAAAATCTTGGATGCACTTCAAAGTGGTAGGTGGCATCGGCCACACAGTTGCACATGACACTTGGCTAGCACGAAATGTTGAATGCATCGACTGTCATTAAAACTATTAGTATATTTTGTACATTCTTGTTGTTCAAATATGACATTCGAATCCTGTGCTATAGAGTGAATAGAAACAATCTATCTCATGCACAGAATACACACAAATAGCTGATAATTCATTTAATCTGCTGACAAATTAATATACACGTATTATTTAACTTTTAAGCATCTAATGCAGTGACAGCAATTCTTAGTTTGCGCAAGGCAACCGGAAGGAACGCATAAATCATTATCACTAATTGAAACATAATCCTGCATAATATGTTCAAAATGCTGAGTGTGATTTTGTTTTTGATTTTTTGTGACCTTGAAATCTTTAATATAACACTGCTCCCATTGATGCTTGATGCTGCATTCAAATCAATGTGAACACAAATTTAAAGGTCCGGAATCTTCAATGTCTTACATGTGCCCAACTCTATGCATATAGTGGCTAAAACTTTTAAACTGTCGAAGCCACTTGGGTGCCGAGAAAGAAATTAGAAGCGACCGTCCAAGTAAGGTAGTCCATGTATCCATTGAAGGACTGGCATCATGCGTATCAACGTGTCTAACCCCTAGTAGCCATTTCGCCGTAGTGGTAAGATTTACGTCATATATTCAACGAATCCGCAAACTAATCGCAGGATACAGCAAAAAAAGGGTCCGCAATACAAGTCTGATAATTGCAAAGTAACAGGTGTATGAAGGAGTTATAAAGAAAAGTAAAAGCTGAAGCTTTATATTCACATTCGAAATTATCCCCCAAGCTCTGTTTGGTTCTGATATTTATGCGATATCTCATTGACGCTGGTTTTACATTGCATCTTATTTCGGTCGATCTTTTTACATATAATCTGAGGTATATTAACGGCCAAACATCACAAAACGCTCATTATATGACAAGAACGAGTTGTAAGGGAAATTAAGCAGCGCTTTTGCATATAAAAGCTGCACATGACCCACTTTTTAACAGAAACGTAGTACACTAGCTAAAATGCGTACACCACTTTTGAGTGGCCGTGAATGTGAAACAGTTTCTACCCTTGAATCGGCCAGATATTCCACATGGTGGTTAATTTTAGTATTTGCACATTATGATGGCACCCCACGCTTTGTTAAATGATTGCACTTGAACTTGATCGTCATAAAATATCTGTACCATGAGTGCGAAATAACTGCTATTATTACTCGTTTGATCTAATGACTAGCCAGCCGTTGTTTGTCGTGTCAGAAATGATAAGTGTCTAAAGATAAAAATTAGACTGCGGAAGGTTTGCAATGTGGTCTACTTTACAAGCTCCGATCCGGCTGATGATTCCAGTTGATTGGCTCGTTTACTCACACAAGACTAGTTGGTTGTTTTGCGGATAAACTAACCAAGCTGCTTTTGTACTTCAGATGTTCGTTGATTGTTTAAAAATAGTTACAGTAGCTACCTTCTCATAGCCGTTACGTTTTGTCAATTAGTGAGGTGTGCGGTCTGATAACGTTAATGAATCATTTGCTGAATCTGTCTCAACAAGATAGTAAATGATGTCTGGTCTGGGTTATGACTGAACAAGTCAGTAAATGATTGTTTGGGTCTGTCTGACCAAGGCAGTAAATGATGGTTTTAATCTGTCTGACCAAGGCAGTAAATTATTGTTTTAATCTGTCTGACCAAGGCAGTAAGGTGTGAACCCGGTGTGGGTCTGTCTGAACACGGTAAATGAATGGATGGTGGGGGTCTGTCTGAACACGGTAATGAATGATGGTATGGGTCCGTGTGCACACGTATGAATGATGGTATGGTCCGTGTGATAAAGGCATATCTATCCCCGTACCCCACCCCACCCCACCCTACATAACCCCATAATCAACCTTAACTAGGCACCAACAAAACTATACTATGATCAAGAAATCATGGTGAATAAAAGAGATGTGTCACTGATTAATATAATATATATTTCATATGCATGTTATTAAATTCTCTTCATGATGATGATCTGGCTTTGTTTGGCATTCATCATCCCTGTTCATGTTAGCTTCAGGCTGTTGACTGCTTCGCTTGCCAGTCATTGGTATTCATAACGTTTGAATAACATCATAATGTTTGCGTGTAATGTTAATGCGATTTGTACCTAAATGGTCTAAATGTGGTTGTAGCGACCTATAATCAAATGGCATACATGGTAGTCATATGACCTTTGATTTTCTTCATATGTGGGAAGGTCGGATTAGCGCTTCCATCTGCCTCTTGGAAGCCATCTTTTGTGCCTGATTTGTCTTCCTCTTCCCCAAATTCAACGTTTAAAATAATCACAACTATTTTTATTGGAATGTAGTTTGTTGACCTTTGTTACGTTGTGATTTGGTTTCCCCTATCCCCGCCCCTCTGGATTCCTTACAAATGCTAAGACAACCAGGACATTACCGGCAAAGGCGGCTGTAGTGACTAGAGCTGGTGGTACAGCTGGGTACCAAGGCTTGTACAAGCCGGATGCTTGTGGCTGTGTAGTTAGTTGCGTGGAGAGATTCATAGATTTCCCGAGGGAAACATTGTTTTTTGGGAGTACTGCTTCAGTCTCGATGTCATTCCAAAACGTTTCGGCATCAGGATTCAGAAACGTCTCCTTGCACTGCGTGATCGAAGGCAAATCGAGTCGTTTTTTGACTGACATTGTATTCAATGAGAGCACCCAAAAAAAAACAACCCAATAAAAAGGCTGATGATCAAACGTGAAGCACACCAGAT
>CM067344.1:30035974-30073474 GCA_034190875.2 Urechis unicinctus
GTATTACATATGGATATATGTATATATATACATATATATATATATATATATATATATATATATATATATATATATATATATATAAATGTATTATATGTATGTATGTATGTAAGTATCTTTGTATCTATGTATCTATCTATGTATCGATCTATGTATTTATCTATGTATCTACGTATATATGAATCTACATATCCTTGAATCCTTGTTTGTATGAATGCATGCATTACCAACAAGCCAACGTCGACCGCTGGGCGTAAGCAACAATGTCACAGGTTGTTAACGATCGCAACACCCTATTGATCTAACCTCCACCAACAAGCGTTATCTCTTTGGCAGCAGTTGCCCCGACCGCGTGCCACAACCTGCCACCAAGCTGCATTTGCATTTTACATATCCGAACCTTGAGAACTCTCTCATCGATGCTTTGGTCATTAAATAATTATAATTCCGTGGACGGGGTTGTTCCGAAGCGGCTCGGGTCTTTTGAATCGGGCTGCTGCGTAGTGCTTGAGTATTTCGGCTGGGCCTATAATGGAGAAAAGCCGATCATAGCCAGGAATAACTAGCTTTATAATAATAGCATGGTGAAAGAAAGGAACCCTTTGGGACTGATCATATCAACGAACGCCACCAGCCACATGCAGTGAGTTGTCTATTAGTCGACATCGTTTCACAAACGTACGAGCTGGGGAATGCTCCACGTGGAGGCTTCAGTTATGTCTGATATCCAAACAGTCGTTAGACAACCTCACATTGATCTCGCTCTGAAATGATTATACGCAAATTGTTCCAAAAACTTCTTTGTTTGATTTATTTTCAAAATGGCATGGTTGGTTTATTATTGTTGAGAGCATGGCACGACTCGCTGATGCGGTCATTAAATCACAATGCACACACACTGACAGGACTTACAATAGCTGACGGGATGTTACCCGGGTCACGTGGGTTGTACATCAGTACATTAACGCATACCTCGTCCCCGCGTTAATACCTGGCATGTAATAACTAACTCATCGAGCTAATCAGCTGTTCTCTTCATTCAGTGACTGTCTATCTTTTCTTTATCATTTTGTTCGTATGTATATCACTCGCTAGATAGGTTATACTGTTAAAGACGGATTTTAATGAATCAATCACCTTGTATCAGTCGTACACTAGGGACTGAGTCGATTAGGATTTTCGGACGTCTTTGAAGTTCCGGAATTTACGGATTTACATGGAACTATTCCGTAGTATTCTAAAAACAACTATTGGAATTTACATGTTATATTTCCGACCGATCGCGATCACGTATTTCAGATATGGTCGCAGTTATATTTCAACAAATTCTATATCAATTCCAAATGGGAAGGTAGGGTTTTTTAAGTGAATCACGACAGGCTAGATGGAGTATGCAGAGAATTGCCAACTCAGTGCTAGCATAAGTGGTAAATGGCCTCATGTTGAGGTCAGAAGGTCAGCGCAGATTTCCTCATTTCCGACCAACCTTTTCAAGTGCGGAAATACAGTGTTTCACGACAGATAATATTCTCATATATTTTGCAGTTTATTTAAACTGAAGCTAATTTATATCGATCGCGGTCATCAGGAAATCGCTTACATTCGTCTGCTGTCCGCCAGGTGGCAAGTCGTAGTACATACGGACAAACGGCATACGGACAAAGGACAGTGACAATCATTGGAATAGAATGGCTCGTCTCGTCTTGTGGTTTCTGTGACTGACATATACAGTACACAGGAAAGGGGATATACGTGTTATGATATGTACAGGGGAAACGCAAACACAATGTGTTTAGTTGTTGAGCACTTGAGGACGCGTCATGAAAGGTGTTCCAGATAAAGGTGATTGACGCATATGAAGATTCCGCCGATATGAACTGCTTCTTCTTCTATTACTACCACTAGCACTACCACTACTACTTCTTCTACTACGGCGACTACAACAACTACTATTACTATCACTACTACTATTACCACCACTTCTACTACTACTTCTTCTACTACTGCGACTACAACAGCTACTATTACTATCACTACTACTACTTCCACTACTGCAACTACAACTACTACTAGTGCAATTATTATTACTCAAACTACTTATGACACTACAGTTAATATAAGCACTAACAATACTTTTTAAAGTAACAAAGATATTGCTTTCCCTTCTAAAACTGATATCAGTGTATCTGCCTGTAGGTGTTGTGATTTACTACAACATAACAACCACCTAGGGGCTCTCCCGCTAACTACTGCTGCTACCGCGGTTATTACGACACCAACTCATGATTCTTCTTAAACACCTCTTTGCCCTTTGGTGCTCTAGCTGTTGCCCTGATGTTACATGATCCTTTTTTCTCTTTAAAAACCTCTTTGCCCTTTGGTGCTCTAGCTGTTGCCCTGATGTTACATGATCCTCTTTTCTCTTTAAACACCTCTTTGCCCTTTGGTGCTCTAGCTGTTGCCCTGATGTTACATGATCCTCTTTTCTCTTTAAACACCTCTTTGCCCTTTGGTGCTCTAGCTGTTCCCTTCATGCTACACGATCCTCTCCTCCACGTCGACCTCATTCACTTCCCCTTGGCCTCCATTTTTGAATAACCCGTGAATGTAACTTGCCTGTTTGCAGCCCCATACCGCCTCACACAGGGTCGGGATGTGAGCAGGCCATATGTCGGCTTCGAGTCTTTAGGAAGCTGTTTCTGTTCGGTTCCATGGCCGTAATTATTCCTTACCTGTTATACATATTGCAGGTATGTTCGTCCTCACTCAATGTTCGCGATCATATTGCTCATTATTAGCAAGATGATTCTAGCAGTTGAGCATATATGGTGCGTAGAGTTATGTTATGACCGTCGATTACAGGGTATATGTCTGATTGACAGGACCAGGACCAGTACTCTTCCTCACCGAAGCATGACACGCGCAATATAGGTTGGGAGAAGATCGCAAACTTGCCTGGGGTAACTATATATACTTAATTCAATTTGTCGAACATTAAATTATGCTCTCTTCAAGTTATCCTTTTCAAACTATCTAATAACACGCCTCAATTGTTAGGTGCAAATACGAAGAAATATGGGTATAACCAGGGATTCGGCCCTGCTTGAGGAACTGGGGGAGTTTGAGGAACCGGGGCAGTATGAGGAAGTAGCTGAGGTTGAAAAATCAGGGGAGATTGAGAAACCAGCGGAAATTTCGGAGCGAGGGGATCAAAGAGATAAAGAGGAAACAGAGGAGTTAAAGAAACCCGGTAAGCTAGAGATTCAAGGGGAGATAGAAGAATTAAAGAATACCGGCAAGCGAGATGAGGTTAAGGATCTAAGGGAGCTAGAGGAGCTAGGACAACCCGGGGAGCTGAGAAAGACAATGGAGCTAGAGGGGCTAAAGAAGCCCAAGGAGGTAGGGGAACCAGGGGAGCTAGAAGATCCCAGGGAGCTTAAAGAACCAGTAAAACCAGAGGAGCCAGGGGAGCTAGAAGATCCCGGGGAGCTACGAGAACCAGTAAAACCAGAGGAGCCAGGGGAGCTAGAAGATCCCGGGGAGCTACGAGAACCAGTGAAACCAGAGGAGCCAGGGGAGCTAGAAGATCCCGGGGAGCTAAGAGAACCGGCGAAAGCAGAGGAACCAGGGGAGCCAGTAGAGATACTTGCGGTAACAGAGGGTGCATCCGCAGAGACATCCAATGAGACATCAAAGGAGACATCATCTCCGGCGCCTCGTGACCTCCTTCTAGGAGATAAGGGTCTACGCGGCAGCAACCAGCTGGATGTACAGCAAGATGTGCCATCCAAAGTGAGAAACATACAGTCATATTCAGTGGAGTCATGCACCGATGTCCTCAGATCGCCAAGTGATAGATGTAGACTTAGATTACATGCTTGAGTTGCCTGGTTGGATAAAGGGAGGCTGGGGTGTTTGATTGGTAGTAATGTGCGTAATATTGGTAGAATGGGGCATAGGATAGCGAGTATGGGAGCGTGATAGAAAGGGTAAGAAGTAGGACATGTAGAGATGGCTGGGGTGTAAGAGTGGGGTGGGATGTAAGGTAGATAACGTGGAGTGTAAGGTAGGTAGAGTGGGGTGTAAGATAGGTAAAGTGGGGTGTAGGATAGGTTTAGTGGGGTGTAAGTGAGGTAGTTAGAGGGTGTAAGACATGAAGGGTGTGAGAGATAGAGTGGGGTGTTAGATTGGTAGGGTGGTTGTAAGATAGGTAGAGTGGGTTTAAGATATGAAGGGTGGAGTGTGAGAGATAGAGTGGGATGTTAGATGGTAGGGGGGGAAGAGGTAGAGTGGGTGTGAGGGATGAAGAGTGGGGTGTGTGAGGAATGGAGAGTGGGGGTGGTGAGGAAGAGTGAGTGGGGAATGAAAGGTGGGGTGTGAGGGGGAAGAGTGGGGTGTGAGGGAGGGTGGGGTGTGAGGGAGGAAGAGTGGGGTATGAGGGGGGAGGAGTGGGATGTGAGGGGGAGAGTGGGGTGTGAGAGAGAAAGAGTGGGATGTGAGGGAGGAAGAGTGGGATGTGAGGGAGGAAGAGTGGGATGTGAGTAAGAGGAAGAGTGGGATGTGAGGGAGGAAGAGTGGGATGTGAAGGAGGGTGGAAGAGTGGGATGTGAGGGAGGAAGAGTGGGATGTGAGGGAGGAAGAGTGGGGATGTGTGGGAGGAAGAGTAGGATGTTAGATAGTTACAGTGGGTGCTAAATAGGTGGCGAACTGTATAAGATAGGTAGAGTAAGGCGTAGAATAGACACAAGGGATGAACGATAGAATGGAAGTAAAGACGAGTCTTAAGACTGGCAGAGTGGGCGTCATTTGGGTGTAGACCAGGGAAAGGAGATGTGGGACAGAGGTAATGGCTTGGAGCATTGAATGATCAGAAACAATACACAGAGTAAGATACAAAAGCTAAACAAATTGACACTGAGACACGTAGAGGTATTCATTTGCCTCTAGGACAAGGTCATCTTCTTCTGATATTGTCGATATGGTGCATTCGTTTCAGGCAGAAGAGCTCGTACGACCCGCGTCCGAACAACTGCCCCTACGCTACCAACTTCAAATAAAAAACCGCCTTATGGTTGGAAAGCAAATGAACGTGAGCCGCGACTTGCTGCGCTCAATAGGCTTACCTCAGACACACTTTATGGACCTCAACCGATCCAACGTGGGCAAAATCATGTTTGTGACAGCCGCTAGTGAAAAACCATTTCGAGGAGAGTATCGCCGCTATTGCGAGAGTACAGCACTTCTTCCCAGGGAAACTCATTCTATACTATGACATAGGCTTAGCGGACGATCAAAGACAGAAGGTGAGATTGGTGTACTTTTACATTGTTTGCTTACATTTCGTTCTTGCTTTACATTATATATATGGTGCGGGTAATGCGAGGGCGTGAAGCCCGATTGTGTCTTAATTCAAAACTCGCATCAAGTGAATATATATTTAAACTAACCAGTTTCAACAATTATCCTAAAAACATATATCTGACTGTTACAAACATACATGCGGACCACAATGTAGCATATTGCTTTATTGTTCAAATGAACATTACCGCGACAATGAACGAAGCGGCCGTCTGGGAGTAACTATTGCGATTGTATAACATAGAAGCATTACGACCAGTGAATCTAACCAGCCACCTGTTGACCAATTGGTAACACCGATCACGTGACAGGCGCGACCACAGTGTACTGTCACAGGTGGCTGACACACGAACCAGTATATACAAACAGCCAATGCCAGAGGTCGATAATATGCTAATGTTAGCACATGAGTGGGGCGTTTAACAGTCATTCTGCTTATATTAAACGATCATTGGAGTGTTAAGTTTTATTTAGGGCCTAAATGTTATAAATGGCATCTGCTTCTTAATATGGGGAAGCTGTGTCGACTTCAAAAAGACGATTCAGATTTCTGTCATTCTACATCAACCACGTTTATTTCTGGCAAATAATTCATGTCACACGTCACCTAATGACCGTCTGGAGACAAACAGCAAGTTCCATTCATTCAACGAATGTCATGCTTACTCATTATAAGATACGTACTGCAAGCAGGGTTGTATTATATCAGAGAAAGCACAGCGAGTGATCATTTCAACGTTAGTTTAATTTGATACCCACGTCAATGTTGTTATTCAGATCAGTACCTGGTGCAATGTCAAGTACCACAAATTCGACTATTCTAAGTATCCCGACCACGTGCAGGATCTGCGCCAGTACTCTTGGAAACCACTTATTGTACAAGTGAGAACATAGTACTTTGACTGTAAACATCAACATCTACCACCTCACAATTATACGAAGGGTTCATAATGCGGCCTGTCCTTGTTGATTGCAGGAGATATTTTCATCTTATCCGGATACAGGTCTTGTGTGGATGGATGCCAGTTTCCGCATCCAGACGTCCAACTTGTCCGTCGTATTTGAAAAAGTGATTGATTTCCAACCGCGGCCTCTTCACTTTCAACCACTGTTCGCACTCAGTGTACGCTGTCACCCATCCTCAGATGTATGAGTACTTACCATCAAACACCGAACTTCTTAAACCTCTAAACATGCAAGGAGCTAACAGTATGTTCATCTATCCTACCCGTGAAATCTACCAAGGCTTTCTATACTGGTGGTACTTATGCGCCCTTGACGAACAGTGCCAAGCACCCCCAAACATCACCAGACCTTGCCCGTTAGTCTTTGAAAAAGTGCCCGACCGTCAGAATGTTTACATCGAGTTCTGTCACCGTTATGACCAGAGCTCCATGAACGTACTCATTGGTAATATGTACGGATATGACGTCTACAAATATACAGTGCGATACTCGGCAGCTATAGTCAAGGTTATTCGCAAGAGGTTATCGGAATATTCCATACAGCTGTGTCAACAGTAGTTACAGTGAATGTATATGTATATATAATTAATAAATGATAATATTTTAGACAACAAAACAACTGTAAATGAAGTTTGAGCGTACTCTATCATACATACAGATGAGACCAACCACGCTATCGTGAACATGACAGATTGATGAACACTTTTGGTAACAAGGCACCCCATATCAATCAGCATTATAATCACCTACGACTGTGCGGTGGGGTTGACAATGTCATTCCTTCTTCAGTCAGATTGAATAAATAAGTACATGGCTGAATTTAACATGGGCAGTACAGTAATGTTTCTTTAACCTGAACAGAAAATTTACGATCTAATCCAAACGCAAAACCAATTGCATAAACATAATGGCCTTCAAGGCGATGTAGACCATCATAACGGACCCAGTTACTGATAATGGCATCGATCCTCTCTGTTTACATTTCTGTCAATGAGTGCGTGGCTGGCTGTGGAGGGATAATTGACGTGATGTGATGACCAGCACCACGAACTGGCCCCATCGCGGACGCTGACCACACGGTCAGCTATTGCACTTGTCATTTACGGGAAGTTTACGGGGCTACACCGTCACAAACACCCCCTGACCTGTCACGGGCCACGAAAAATACTTCGAGCTATTCACATTCTGAGTGGGATGTGAGGGAGGAAGAGTGGGATGTGAGGGAGGAAGAGTGGGATGTGTGGGAGGAAGAGTAGAATGTTAGATAGTTACAGTGGGTGCTAAATAGGTGGCGAACTGTATAAGATAGATAGAGTAAGGCGTAGAATAGACACAAGGGATGAACGATAGAATGGAAGTAAAGGTGGGAAAGACGAGTCTTAAGACTGGCAGAGTGGGCGTCATTTGGGTGTAGACCAGGGAAAGGAGATGTGGGACAGAGGTAATGGCTTGGAGCATTGAATGATCAGAAACAATACACAGAGTAAGATAAACAAAATGACACTGAGACACGTAGAGGTATTCATTTACCTCTAGGACAAGGTCATCTTCTTCTGATATTGTCGATATGGTGCATTCGTTTCAGGCAGAAGAGCTCGTACGACCCGCGTCCGAACAACTGCCCCTACGCTACCAACTTCAAATAAAAAACCGCCTTATGGTTGGAATGCAAATGAACGTGAGCCGCGACTTGCTGCGCTCAATAGGCTTACCTCAGACACACTTTATGGACCTCAACCGATCCAACGTGGGCAAAATCATGTTTGTGACAGCCGCTAGTGAAAACCATTTCGAGGAGAGTATCGCCGCTATTGCGAGAGTACAGCACTTCTTCCCAGGGAAACTCATTCTATACTATGACATAGGCTTAGCGGACGATCAAAGACAGAAGGTGAGATTGGTGTACTTTTACATTGTTTGCTTACATTTCGTTCTTGCTTTACATTATATATATGGTGCGGGTAATGCGAGGGCGTGAAGCCCGATTGTGTCTTAATTCAAAACTCGCATCAAGTGAATATATATTTAAACTAACCAGTTTCAACAATTATCCTAAAAACATATATCTGACTGTTACAAACATACATGCGGACCACAATGTAGCATATTGCTTTATTGTTCAAATGAACATTACCGCGACAATGAACGAAGCGGCCGTCTGGGAGTAACTATTGCGATTGTATAACATAGAAGCATTACGACCAGTGAATCTAACCAGCCACCTGTTGACCAATTGGTAACACCGATCACGTGACAGGCGCGACCACAGTGTACTGTCACAGGTGGCTGACACACGAACCAGTATATACAAACAGCCAATGCCAGCGGTCGATAATATGCTAATGTTAGCACATGAGTGGGGCGTTTAACAGTCATTCTGCTTATATTAAACGATCATTGGAGTGTTAAGTTTTATTTAGGGCCTAAATGTTATAAATGGCATCTGCTTCTTAATATGGGGAAGCTGTGTCGACTTCAAAAAGACGATTCAGATTTCTGTCATTCTACATCAACCACGTTTATTTCTGGCAAATAATTCATGTCACACGTCACCTAATGACCGTCTGGAGACAAACAGCAAGTTCCATTCATTCAAACGAATGTCATGCTTACTCATTATAAGATACGTACTGCAAGCAGGGTTGTATTATATCAGAGAAAGCACAGCGAGTGATCATTTCAACGTTAGTTTAATTTGATACCCACGTCAATGTTGTTATTCAGATCAGTACCTGGTGCAATGTCAAGTACCACAAATTCGACTATTCTAAGTATCCCGACCACGTGCAGGATCTGCGCCAGTACTCTTGGAAACCACTTATTGTACAAGTGAGAACATAGTACTTTGACTGTAAACATCAACATCTACCACCTCACAATTATACGAAGGGTTCATAATGCGGCCTGTCCTTGTTGATTGCAGGAGATATTTTCATCTTATCCGGATACAGGTCTTGTGTGGATGGATGCCAGTTTCCGCATCCAGACGTCCAACTTGTCCGTCGTATTTGAAAAAGTGATTTCCAACCGCGGCCTCTTCACTTTCAACCACTGTTCGCACTCAGTGTACGCTGTCACCCATCCTCAGATGTATGAGTACTTACCATCAAACACCGAACTTCTTAAACCTCTAAACATGCAAGGAGCTAACAGTATGTTCATCTATCCTACCCGTGAAATCTACCAAGGCTTTCTATACTGGTGGTACTTATGCGCCCTTGACGAACAGTGCCAAGCACCCCCAAACATCACCAGACCTTGCCCGTTAGTCTTTGAAAAAGTGCCCGACCGTCAGAATGTTTACATCGAGTTCTGTCACCGTTATGACCAGAGCTCCATGAACGTACTCATTGGTAATATGTACGGATATGACGTCTACAAATATACAGTGCGATACTCGGCAGCTATAGTCAAGGTTGTTCGCAAGAGGTTATCGGAATATTCCATACAGCTGTGTCAACAGTAGTTACAGTGAATGTATATGTATATATAATTAATAAATGATAATATTTTAGACAACAAAACAACTGTAAATGAAGTTTGAGCGTACTCTATCATACATACAGATGAGACCAACCACGCTATCGTGAACATGACAGATTGATGAACACTTTTGGTAACAAGGCACCCCATATCAATCAGCATTATAATCACCTACGACTGTGCGGTGGGGTTGACAATGTCATTCCTTCTTCAGTCAGATTGAATAAATAAGTACATGGCTGAATTTAACATGGGCAGTACAGTAATGTTTCTTTAACCTGAACAGAAAATTTACGATCTAATCCAAACGCAAAACCAATTGCATAAACATAATGGCCTTCAAGGCGATGTAGACCATCATAACGGACCCAGTTACTGATAATGGCATCGATCCTCTCTGTTTACATTTCTGTCAATGAGTGCGTGGCTGGCTGTGGAGGGATAATTGACGTGATGTGATGACCAGCACCACGAACTGGCCCCATCGCGGACGCTGACCACACGGTCAGCTATTGCACTTGTCATTTACGGGAAGTTTACGGGGCTACACCGTCACAAACACCCCCTGACCTGTCACGGGCCACGAAAAATACTTCGAGCTATTCACATTCTGAGTGGGATGTGAGGGAGGAAGAGTGGGATGTGAGGGAGGAAGAGTGGGATGTGTGGGAGGAAGAGTAGAATGTTAGATAGTTACAGTGGGTGCTAAATAGGTGGCGAACTGTATAAGATAGATAGAGTAAGGCGTAGAATAGACACAAGGGATGAACGATAGAATGGAAGTAAAGGTGGGAAAGACGAGTCTTAAGACTGGCAGAGTGGGCGTCATTTGGGTGTAGACCAGGGAAAGGAGATGTGGGACAGAGGTAATGGCTTGGAGCATTGAATGATCAGAAACAATACACAGAGTAAGATAAACAAAATGACACTGAGACACGTAGAGGTATTCATTTACCTCTAGGACAAGGTCATCTTCTTCTGATATTGTCGATATGGTGCATTCGTTTCAGGCAGAAGAGCTCGTACGACCCGCGTCCGAACAACTGCCCCTACGCTACCAACTTCAAATAAAAAACCGCCTTATGGTTGGAAAGCAAATGAACGTGAGCCGCGACTTGCTGCGCTCAATAGGCTTACCTCAGACACACTTTATGGACCTCAACCGATCCAACGTGGGCAAAATCATGTTTGTGACAGCCGCTAGTGAAAACCATTTCGAGGAGAGTATCGCCGCTATTGCGAGAGTACAGCACTTCTTCCCAGGGAAACTCATTCTATACTATGACATAGGCTTAGCGGACGATCAAAGACAGAAGGTGAGATTGGTGTACTTTTACATTGTTTGCTTACATTTCGTTCTTGCTTTACATTATATATATGGTGCGGGTAATGCGAGGGCGTGAAGCCCGATTGTGTCTTAATTCAAAACTCGCATCAAGTGAATATATATTTAAACTAACCAGTTTCAACAATTATCTTAAAAACATATATCTGACTGTTACAAACATACATGCGGACCACAATGTAGCATATTGCTTTATTGTTCAAATGAACATTACCGTGACAATGAACGAAGCGGCCGTCTGGGAGTAACTATTGCGATTGTATAACATAGAAGCATTACGACCAGTGAATCTAACCAGCCACCTGTTGACCAATTGGTAACACCGATCACGTGACAGGCGCGACCACAGTGTACTGTCACAGGTGGCTGACACACGAACCAGTATATACAAACAGCCAATGCCAGCGGTCGATAATATGCTAATGATAGCACATGAGTGGGGAGTTTAACAGTCATTCTGCTTATATTAAACGATCATTGGAGTGTTAAGTTTTATTTAGGGCCTAAATGTTATAAATGGCATCTGCTTCTTAATATGGGGAAGCTGTGTCGACTTCAAAAAGACGATTCAGATTTCTGTCATTCTACATCAACCACATTTATTTCTGGCAAATAATTCATGTCACACGTCACCTAATGACCGTCTGGAGACAAACAGCAAGTTCCATTCATTCAACGAATGTCATGCTTACTCATTATAAGATGTCGAGATACCTACTGCAAGCAGGGTTGTATTAGATCAGAGAAAGCACAGCGAGTGATCATTTCAACGTTAGTTAAATTTGATACCTACGTCACTGTTGTTATTCAGATCAGTACCTGGTGCAATGTCAAGTACCACAAATTCGACTATTCTAAGTATCCCGACCACGTGCAGGATCTGCGCCAGTACTCTTGGAAACCACTTATTGTACAAGTGAGAACATAGTACTTTGACTGTAAACATCAACATCTACCACCTCACAATTATACGAAGGGTTCATAATGCGGCCTGTCCTTGTTGATTGCAGGAGATATTTTCATCCTATCCGGATACAGGTCTTGTGTGGATGGATGCCAGTTTCCGCATCCAGACGTCCAACTTATCCGTCGTATTTGAAAAAGTGATTTCCAACCGCGGCCTCTTCACTTTCAACCACTGTTCGCACTCAGTGTACGCTGTCACCCATCCTCAGATGTATGAGTACTTACCATCAAACACCGAACTTCTTAAACCTCTAAACATGCAAGGAGCTAACAGTATGTTCATCTATCCTACCCGTGAAATCTACCAAGGCTTTCTATACTGGTGGTACTTATGCGCCCTTGACGAACAGTGCCAAGCACCCCCAAACATCACCAGACCTTGCCCGTTAGTCTTTGAAAAAGTGCCCGACCGTCAGAATGTTTACATCGAGTTCTGTCACCGTTATGACCAGAGCTCCATGAACGTACTCATTGGTAATATGTACGGATATGACGTCTACAAATATACAGTGCGATACTCGGCAGCTATAGTCAAGGTTGTTCGCAAGAGGTTATCGGAATATTCCATACAGCTGTGTCAACAGTAGTTACAGTGAATGTATATGTATATATAATTAATAAATGATAATATTTTAGACAACAAAACAACTGTAAATGAAGTTTGAGCGTACTCTATCATACATACAGATGAGACCAACCACGCTATCGTGAACATGACAGATTGATGAACACTTTTGGTAACAAGGCACCCCATATCAATCAGCATTATAATCACCTACGACTGTGCGGTGGGGTTGACAATGTCATTCCTTCTTCAGTCAGATTGAATAAATAAGTACATGGCTGAATTTAACATGGGCAGTACAGTAATGTTTCTTTAACCTGAACAGAAAATTTACGATCTAATCCAAACGCAAAACCAATTGCATAAACATAATGGCCTTCAAGGCGATGTAGACCATCATAACGGACCCAGTTACTGATAATGGCATCGATCCTCTCTGTTTACATTTCTGTCAATGAGTGCGTGGCTGGCTGTGGAGGGATAATTGACGTGATGTGATGACCAGCACCACGAACTGGCCCCATCGCGGACGCTGACCACACGGTCAGCTATTGCACTTGTCATTTACGGGAAGTTTACGGGGCTACACCGTCACAAACACCCCCTGACCTGTCACGGGCCACGAAAAATACTTCGAGCTATTCACATTCTGAGTGGGATGTGAGGGAGGAAGAGTGGGATGTGAGGGAGGAAGAGTGGGATGTGTGGGAGGAAGAGTAGAATGTTAGATAGTTACAGTGGGTGCTAAATAGGTGGCGAACTGTATAAGATAGATAGAGTAAGGCGTAGAATAGACACAAGGGATGAACGATAGAATGGAAGTAAAGGTGGGAAAGACGAGTCTTAAGACTGGCAGAGTGGGCGTCATTTGGGTGTAGACCAGGGAAAGGAGATGTGGGACAGAGGTAATGGCTTGGAGCATTGAATGATCAGAAACAATACACAGAGTAAGATAAACAAAATGACACTGAGACACGTAGAGGTATTCATTTACCTCTAGGACAAGGTCATCTTCTTCTGATATTGTCGATATGGTGCATTCGTTTCAGGCAGAAGAGCTCGTACGACCCGCGTCCGAACAACTGCCCCTTCGCTACCAACTTCAAATAAAAAACCGCCTTATGGTTGGAAAGCAAATGAACGTGAGCCGCGACTTGCTGCGCTCAATAGGCTTACCTCAGACACACACTTTATGGACCTCAACCGATCCAACGTGGGCAAAATCATGTTTGTGACAGCCGCTAGTGAAAACCATTTCGAGGAGAGTATCGCCGCTATTGCGAGAGTACAGCACTTCTTCCCAGGGAAACTCATTCTATACTATGACATAGGCTTAGCGGACGATCAAAGACAGAAGGTGAGATTGGTGTACTTTTACATTGTTTGCTTACATTTCGTTCTTGCTTTACATTATATATATGGTGCGGGTAATGCGAGGGCGTGAAGCCCGATTGTGTCTTAATTCAAAACTCGCATCAAGTGAATATATATTTAAAACTAACCAGTTTCAACAATTATCTTAAAAACATATATCTGACTGTTACAAACATACATGCGGACCACAATGTAGCATATTGCTTTATTGTTCAAATGAACATTACCGTGACAATGAACGAAGCGGCCGTCTGGGAGTAACTATTGCGATTGTATAACATAGAAGCATTACGACCAGTGAATCTAACCAGCCACCTGTTGACCAATTGGTAACACCGATCACGTGACAGGCGCGACCACAGTGTACTGTCACAGGTGGCTGACACACGAACCAGTATATACAAACAGCCAATGCCAGCGGTCGATAATATGCTAATGATAGCACATGAGTGGGGAGTTTAACAGTCATTCTGCTTATATTAAACGATCATTGGAGTGTTAAGTTTTATTTAGGGCCTAAATGTTATAAATGGCATCTGCTTCTTAATATGGGGAAGCTGTGTCGACTTCAAAAAAGACGATTCAGATTTCTGTCATTCTACATCAACCACATTTATTTCTGGCAAATAATTCATGTCACACGTCACCTAATGACCGTCTGGAGACAAACAGCAAGTTCCATTCATTCAACGAATGTCATGCTTACTCATTATAAGATGTCGAGATACCTACTGCAAGCAGGGTTGTATTAGATCAGAGAAAGCACAGCGAGTGATCATTTCAACGTTAGTTAAATTTGATACCTACGTCACTGTTGTTATTCAGATCAGTACCTGGTGCAATGTCAAGTACCACAAATTCGACTATTCTAAGTATCCCGACCACGTGCAGGATCTGCGCCAGTACTCTTGGAAACCACTTATTGTACAAGTGAGAACATAGTACTTTGACTGTAAACATCAACATCTACCACCTCACAATTATACGAAGGGTTCATAATGCGGCCTGTCCTTGTTGATTGCAGGAGATATTTTCATCCTATCCGGATACAGGTCTTGTGTGGATGGATGCCAGTTTCCGCATCCAGACGTCCAACTTATCCGTCGTATTTGAAAAAGTGATTTCCAACCGCGGCCTCTTCACTTTCAACCACTGTTCGCACTCAGTGTACGCTGTCACCCATCCTCAGATGTATGAGTACTTACCATCAAACACCGAACTTCTTAAACCTCTAAACATGCAAGGAGCTAACAGTATGTTCATCTATCCTACCCGTGAAATCTACCAAGGCTTTCTATACTGGTGGTACTTATGCGCCCTTGACGAACAGTGCCAAGCACCCCCAAACATCACCAGACCTTGCCCGTTAGTCTTTGAAAAAGTGCCCGACCGTCAGAATGTTTACATCGAGTTCTGTCACCGTTATGACCAGAGCTCCATGAACGTACTCATTGGTAATATGTACGGATATGACGTCTACAAATATACAGTGCGATACTCGGCAGCTATAGTCAAGGTTGTTCGCAAGAGGTTATCGGAATATTCCATACAGCTGTGTCAACAGTAGTTACAGTGAATGTATATGTATATATAATTAATAAATGATAATATTTTAGACAACAAAACAACTGTAAATGAAGTTTGAGCGTACTCTATCATACATACAGATGAGACCAACCACGCTATCGTGAACATGACAGATTGATGAACACTTTTGGTAACAAGGCACCCCATATCAATCAGCATTATAATCACCTACGACTGTGCGGTGGGGTTGACAATGTCATTCCTTCTTCAGTCAGATTGAATAAATAAGTACATGGCTGAATTTAACATGGGCAGTACAGTAATGTTTCTTTAACCTGAACAGAAAATTTACGATCTAATCCAAACGCAAAAAAAACCAATTGCATAAACATAATGGCCTTCAAGGCGATGTAGACCATCATAACGGACCCAGTTACTGATAATGGCATCGATCCTCTCTGTTTACATTTCTGTCAATGAGTGCGTGGCTGGCTGTGGAGGGATAATTGACGTGATGTGATGACCAGCACCACGAACTGGCCCCATCGCGGACGCTGACCACACGGTCAGCTATTGCACTTGTCATTTACGGGAAGTTTACGGGGCTACACCGTCACAAACACCCCCTGACCTGTCACGGGCCACGAAAAATACTTCGAGCTATTCACATTCTGAGTGGGATGTGAGGGAGGAAGAGTGGGATGTGAGGGAGGAGGGGGAGAGTGGGATGTGTGGGAGGAAGAGTAGAATGTTAGATAGTTACAGTGGGTGCTAAATAGGTGGCGAACTGTATAAGATAGATAGAGTAAGGCGTAGAATAGACACAAGGGATGAACGATAGAATGGAAGTAAAGGTGGGAAAGACGAGTCTAAGACTGGCAGAGTGGGCGTCATTTGGGTGTAGACCAGGGAAAGGAGATGTGGGACAGAGGTAATGGCTTGGAGCATTGAATGATCAGAAACAATACACAGAGTAAGATAAACAAAAAATGACACTGAGACACGTAGAGGTATTCATTTACCTCTAGGACAAGGTCATCTTCTTCTGATATTGTCGATATGGTGCATTCGTTTCAGGCAGAAGAGCTCGTACGACCCGCGTCCGAACAACTGCCCCTTCGCTACCAACTTCAAATAAAAACCGCCTTATGGTTGGAAAGCAAATGAACGTGAGCCGCGACTTGCTGCGCTCAATAGGCTTACCTCAGACACACTTTATGGACCTCAACCGATCCAACGTGGGCAAAATCATGTTTGTGACAGCCGCTAGTGAAAACCATTTCGAGGAGAGTATCGCCGCTATTGCGAGAGTACAGCACTTCTTCCCAGGGAAACTCATTCTATACTATGACATAGGCTTAGCGGACGATCAAAGACAGAAGGTGAGATTGGTTGTGTACTTTTACATTGTTTGCTTACATTTCGTTCTTGCTTTACATTATATATATGGTGCGGGTAATGCGAGGGGCGTGAAGCCCGATTGTGTCTTAATTCAAAACTCGCATCAAGTGAATATATATTTAAACTAACCCGTTTCAAACAATTATCTTAAAAACATATATATCTGACTGTTACAAACATACATGCGGACCACAATGTAGCATATTGCTTTATTGTTCAAATGAACATTACCGTGACAATGAACGAAGCGGCCGTCTGGGAGTAACTATTGCGATTGTATAACATAGAAGCATTACGACCAGTGAATCTAACCAGCCACCTGTTGACCAATTGGTAACACCGATCACGTGACAGGCGCGACCACAGTGTACTGTCACAGGTGGCTGACACACGAACCAGTATATACAAACAGCCAATGCCAGCGGTCGATAATATGCTAATGATAGCACATGAGTGGGGAGTTTTAACAGTCATTCTGCTTATATTAAACGATCATTGGAGTGTTAAGTTTTATTTAGGGCCTAAATGTTATAAATGGCATCTGCTTCTTAATATGGGGAAGCTGTGTCGACTTGAAAAAGACGATTCAGATTTCTGTCATTCTACATCAACCACGTTTATTTCTGGCAAATAATTCATGTCACACGTCACCTAATGACCGTCTGGAGACAAACAGCAAGTTCCATTCATTCAACGAATGCCATGCTTACTCATTATAAGATGTCGAGATACCTACTGCAAGCAGGGTTGTATTTGATCAGAGAAAGCACAGCGAGTGATCATTTCAACGTTAGTTTAATTTGATACCCACGTCACTGTTGTTATTCAGATCAGTACCTGGTGCAATGTCAAGTACCACAAATTCGACTATTCTAAGTATCCCGACCACGTGCAGGATCTGCGCCAGTACTCTTGGAAACCACTTATTGTACAGGTGAGAACATAGTACTTTGAGTATAAACATCAACATCTACCACCTCACAATTATACGAAGGGTTCATAATGCGGTCTGTCCATGTTGATTGCAGGAGATATTTTCATCCTATCCGGATACAGGTCTTGTGTGGATGGATGCCAGTTTCCGCATCCAGACGTCCAACTTATCCGTC
The DNA here is from genome assembly GCA_034190875.2 of Urechis unicinctus. NCBI lineage: Eukaryota > Metazoa > Annelida > Polychaeta > Xenopneusta > Urechidae > Urechis > Urechis unicinctus. Next base: position 30,054,068 of record CM067344.1, read on the forward strand.
GTATTTGAAAAAGTGATTTCCAACCGCGGCCTCTTCACTTTCAACCACTGTTCGCACTCAGTGTACGCTGTCACCCATCCTCAGATGTATGAGTACTTACCATCAAACACCGAACTTCTTAAACCCCTAAACATGCAAGGAGCTAACAGTATGTTCATCTATCCTACCCGTGAAATTTACCAAGGCTTTCTATACTGGTGGTACTTATGCGCCCTTGACGAACAGTGCCAAGCACCCCCAAACATCACCAGACCTTGCCCGTTAGTCTTTGAAAAAGTGCCCGACCGTCAGAATGTTTACATCGAGTTCTGTCACCGTTATGACCAGAGCTCCATGAACGTACTCATTGGTAATATGTACGGATATGACGTCTACAAATATACAGTGCGATACTCGGCCGCTATAGTCAAGGTTATTCGCAAGAGGTTATCGGAATATTCCATACAGCTGTGTCAACAGTAGTTACAGTGAATGTATATGTATATATAATTAATAAATGATAATATTTTAGACAACAAAACAACTGTAAATGAAGTTTGAGCGTACTCCATCATACATACAGATGAGACCAACCACGCTATCGTGAACATGACAGATTGATGAACACTTTTGGTAACAAGGCACCCCATATCAATCAGCATTATAATCACCTACGACTGTGCGGTGGGGTTGACAATGTCATTCCTTCTTCAGTCAGATTGAATAAATAAGTACATGGCTGAATTTAACATGGGCAGTACAGTAATGTTTCTTTAACATGATCAGAAAATTTACGATCTAATCCAAACGCAAAACCAATTGCATAAACATAATGGCCTTCAAGGCGATGTAGACCATCATAACGGACCCAGTTACTGATAATGGCATCGATCCTCTCTGTTTACATTTCTGTCAATGAGTGCGTGGCTGGCTGTGGAGGGATAATTGACGTGATGTGATGACCAGCACCACGAACTGGCCCCATCGCGGACGCTGACCACACGGTCAGCTATTGCACTTGTCATTTACGGGAAGTTTACGGGGCTACACCGTCACAAACACCCCCTGACCTGTCACGGGCCACGAAAAATACTTCGAGCTATTCACATTCTGTAAATGAGTGAAGAAGTCTTTTTTAAACTCCTTGTATGTCACGTCCACGCACCTGCACACACAATGGCGACGCGTTTAAACAGCAGAATTCGATTTGATAGAATACAATAATCATATATATATATATATATATATATATATATATATATATATATATATATATATATATATATATATATATATATATATATATATATATATATATATATATATATATATATATATATATATATATATATATATATATAACATACACATACAATGTGTCGCTCACCCTTTATATGCAAGCGCCTCGTTATCGCGATGTGATTGGTCCAGATGTGCCAAGTGTACAATGTACAACTTTGGTAAAACCTTGAATTTAAAACTGTAACGCACAAATAAAAAAACAATTTTGGAAATAAGGCCATAGTTTGGTTGCCGACTGAGATATCATAACAATGAAGGGCAAACGAAAGCATGTGAAACCGACCCCAGGTAATACAACATCTCTGAGTGCACGGCTCGGTTGTACAGTTTACCGATGAACTGTTGAGGATAATATGGTGTCTCTGTTTTGCGCGTCACGACATATGGCTCATATCCCGCCTCGTAGGCCACCTGTAACATGGAGTATGTTACGGGCTATTAAATGCAATACATCACCAGGGCTCTCACTCATTCAGTTGTTTACTTTTGATGTACTTACCTTACATGAAGCAGGTACTCGTGTAACACATTATAATAGTCAATGGGTTTTATCAGTGTAGACCGTACATTATTAAGAGGTCAATGAGCTTTTTTAAACGACAAGCCAACCGTGACTACTAACCGTGTACGCGGCGTCAGCGAGAAGCCAGCGGTCTAGGTCGGTTGCGGATTGCGACTCTGGTTTTGTCTCTGCTCTGAAGGGACATACTCATATGACATTATACTCAGTTGTGTAATCATTTCAGCTTGTCTCATTTGAAAGGGTAATTTTTCCTTTACTGCCTTAATATATGGTGCCACTTCATAAGAGCAGGCTCGGTCTTCCCAAGTGACATCTATGTAGCGTTAGTAGTGAAAGTAGATTCACGCAGAGGCGCTCGGTTCCCGATGTCAGGCTTCCAAGAGCCAAGCGAGAGGTCTAACGTATCTATTGTAGTGTATATCAAGATTTGGTCATTTGGCGCTCGGAAGCCTGACATCGGGAACAGCTGGCCCGTGGACTTACTGATACACTCCCAGCTTGTTCTGCTCCAGTGATTCGAGGATCTGCCGTGTGTCGGCGGATAACGTCATATGACTGCTGCCGTGAGTCAGCTTGGTTGTCGCAAAAGCAGGTAAGACCCACGCCTGGGGAACAGAAAGCAAGGGCGCTGATCGTTCGGTATGAACCTGCGTACCCTGTGTACCATGTGTACCTCGTGTACTCAATGGGGTTTTATGATATCACAGAGAGATGCACACACCCTTGACCTCAGCAGAGAAGGGCGACATGGTTATCGTGGTGTTGTCTTACATGGCACATTAAATATGAAACAAAACATTATGGAAACATTGAGAATACCAACAAACAGGTGCCATATCAACAAACAGGGGTCATATCAACAAACAGGGGCCATATCAACAAACAGGGACCATATCAACAAACAGGTGCCATATCAACAAACAGGGGCCATATCAACAAACAGGGACCATATCAACAAACAGGGACCATATCAAAAAAAGGGGCCGTATCAACAAACAGGGGCCATATCTACACATATGAGCCATACCAACAAACTGGGGCAATATCAACAAACAGGAGCAATTTCAACAAACAGGAGCCATATAAAAACAACAGGGACCATATCAACAAACAGGGGCCATATCAACAAACAGGGGCCATATCAACAAACAGGGTCCCTATCAACAAACAGGGGCCCTATTAACAAATAGGGTCCATATCAACAAACAGGGTCCTTATCAACAAATAGGGGCCATATCAACACATATGACATACATGTTTGTGGGTACAGGTGGTAGTGTTCTGTAGCGACTTACATGTTTGTAGGTACATGTGGTAGTGTTCTGTAGCGACTTACAAGGTACATGGGGTGCTCTGTATCAACAACAGGTGGTAGTCCTGTAGCACTTACAAGGTGCAGGTGGTAGTGCCATAGCGACTTACAAAGTACATATGACACTTACATGTTTTGTTGTGGTAGGTAGCAGTGGTAGTGTTCTGTAGCGACTTACATGTTTGTAGGTACATGTGGTAGTGCTCTGTAGCGACTTACATGTTTGTAGGTACAGGTGGTAGTGGTCTGTAGCGACTTACATGTTTGTAGGTACATGTGGTAGTGTTCTGTAGCGACATACATGTTTGTAGGTGCAGGTGGTAGTACTCTGTAGCGACATACATGTTTGTAGGTGCAGGTGGTAGTGCTCTGTAGCGACTTACATGTTTGTAGGTGCATGGTGGTAGTGCTCTGTAGCGACTTACATGTTTGTAGGTGCAGGTGGTAGTGTTCTGTAGCGACTTACATGTTTGTAGGTATAGGAGATAGTGTTCTGTAGCGACTTACATGTTTTAGGTACATGTGGTAGTGTTCTGTAGCGACTTACATGTTTGTAGGTACAGGAGGTAGTGCTCTGTAGCGACTTACATGTTTGTAGGTGCAGGTGGTAGTGTTCTGTAGCGACTTACATGTTTGTAGGTACAGGCGGTAGTGTTCTGTAGCATCTCGTGCAGGCTCGCATCGATACCTGGTGATAATAACATATCAATGTCGACCACAAACACATAGGGTGTCGGCGCCTCTGATAATGCCACGTTACGCAGTACGTTGGTCGGGTAAAAGTTCTACGACACAAACAGAGAACTTCACAGCATGCACTGACGAACAACATATTCGAAAACAAGAAAATAAAGAAACCGATGACAACGCATAGACGGATTTCCCCTTACCCCGTTCTTGAAGACTAAGTGGTAGAATATATTGTTTCTGTGTTTCAGCGATGTAGATGTACAGATCCGACTGAGCACCAGAGCCCAGCTATCGGCCGCATGGACGTAGATAGCCACGGATATGACTCCTAGAAAACACACGCTTACAGCTGTGAATGAAGCCGCTAGCGAATGGAGGGATGTAGGGGGAAGGAAACTTTAACTATAGCTGGTATGGAAGGTGACAACAGAGGAGATGAATCCAAACTAATTTGACTGTACCGTGCCACGCCTCAGCAAGGCTCTCCAGCCGGTCAAATCTCCTGGGACTGAGCTGCGTGACCAGCGTCACGTTCCAGTTATGGCTCGTGACTCTCGTATCGAGGACATTAAGCAACACACTTCGCTTGAGACTACCCTCCAGTTTGTATTTGAGGCAGATCGGCAAGCTGCTATTAATAGGCGTCGGTTCTGTCAAAAATATATCATTCCATTGGGATGATCAATCAGTGATTCTGTCATTGGGATGATCAATCAACGATTCTGTCTTTGGGATGATCAATCAGCGATTCTGTCATTGGGATGATCAATCAGCGATTCTGTCATTGGGATGATCAACCGGTGATTCTGTCATTGGGAAGATCAATCAGCGATTATGTCATTGGGATGATCAATCAGCGATTCTGTCATTGGGATGATCAATCAGAGATTCTGTCATTGGGATGATCAACCAGTGATTCTCTCATTGGGATGACCAATCAGCGATTCTGTCATTGGGATGATCAATCAACGATTCTGTCATTGGGATGATCAATCAGCGATTCGGTCATTGGGATGATCACTCAACGATTCTGTCATTGGGATGATCAATCAGCGATTCGGTCATTGGAGTGATCAATCAGAGATTATGTAATTGGTGTTTGTTGTGAATGAACATTCCGAGGTAAGAAGAATTAACACAACCTTGATGGATCTCGATTAAATAAACACTGAAACACATTAAGCTGTCTCCATTTAGTTCGGATGTACTTTATCGTAGCATAGATTACTGGACAGCTGTGACCAACGTATGTTTAAACCCTGACGCGCATCATTGATACTTATATATCTGTCAACTATTTATAAATAAAAATTTGATAGGGACAGGTCTTAATCGATAATCAATTGATAGGGAATCACGTGGAACCATCAAATACACTCACCAGGACAATGTAGACACGCATGCGCACTCTCGGCCCTGCCCAAGCCTTTCAGCGCCTTTTCTCGACATGACGCTGTCGTCAACGCAGCATGTTCTCCGTCTGATAAAGCATAGAATGTCTGCTTACGCATGGGTAGCCCTACAAGACGTCTGCGTAGACGTCTTACCGTTTCTCGAAACAACGCAACTCAATTATTTTTAGATCGATTCAGACAACTACCAAACACCAAACATACACAAGTGATGGAGTTATAGAATGCAATGATGTTTTACGGACAATTTCATCCCTTTTCGGCTGGTGATCTCATCCGTGGTAATTATTTATAGTTCGATCAATTTGGGAAGCGGTAAAAAGTCAGAAACACAGCAACATGTTTGTTTACAAGTTCAAGACCACATGCATTGCGCGTGGGGGGGCACTTAAGTGTAAAGTTATAGTATACATGTGCCGCACGAAGGGGGTGGTTTTTTCAACATCTCGACTTTTACGACGGGTTAGACATTCGCATAATACCTTGTACGATGGAGTATACTTTTTTCTCATTCTCAACGAGTACAACGGGTACAGGTTTTCGAGGTCCCGCGGCACACCCCTATCCGAGTTAGGGTAAGTGCCCCCCACTTGGGATGCTAAGGCAATGCGGGAAATCGCGAGAATTAATTGTTTCCAAAATGGCAGACATCGTATCGCGATTTGTTAGGAAACGAACTATCGATGACATTTATTGAAGAATAGCGTCGAGTGGTGGTAAGTTTTTTGTCGCGCAAAGTCTATTTTTTGTAAAGGCTCTTGATATATGTTATTTTCTAGGTACGCAGAGTAGTCCTTCAACCCAAACGAGAACTTGCCGACTGTGTTTGACGAACTCTTCGTAACGGTATAATTTCATGTTACCGTTACACCGGAGCTAACGCATGGGAAGCAAAAGTTACACACGGACAGAAATGCGCCCACACTTGTAATGCAATTAACCTCAATTGTCGGTGCATTTTATTACTGCCCTAGACATGACTTCCTCCTAGCGAAACTCGCCCGTGCACAAACAAAGTACTTAATACAGATACATAAACCTGAAGATATTACATACATACCACTATTCCATTCTTTGACTGTCTATCTCACTATCAGTCTGTCTGTCAGCCAGTCTGTCTCTGTCTATCTATCTATCTATCTATCTATCTATCTATCTATCTATCTATCTATCTATCTATCTATCTATCTATCTATCTGTATCTCTCACTGTCTATCTCTGTCTATTTCTGTCCCTCCCTCCCTCCCTCCCTCCCCCTCCCTCCCTCCCAAAGAAAGAAAGAAAGAGAAGAACTCTCTCTCCTCCTCTCTCTCTCTCTCTCTCTCTCTCTCTCTCTCTCTCTCTCTCTCTCTCTCTCTCTCTCTCTCTCTCTCTCTCTCTCTCTCTCTCTCTCTCTCTCTCTCTCTCTCTGTCTATCTATCTATCTGTATCTCTCACTGTCTATCTCTGGATCTCCCTCCCTCCCTAAATCCCTCCCTCCCTCCCTCCCTCCCTCCCTCCCTCCCTCACCTCCACCCTCCTCTCTCCTCTCTCCCTCCGCTCCTCTCTCTCCCTCCTCTCTCTCTCTCTCTCCTCTCTCACCTCTCTCTCTTATAGAAGGATCTCACTTTCTCACCTTATATATAATATAGATATGTATATATATATATCTATATATATATCTCTCATATATATATATATATATATATATATATATATCCCTCTCTCTTCAGATCTCTCTCTCTCTCCTTATATAAATATGTAAATATATATATGTAGATATATATATATATATATATATATATATATATATATATATATATATATATATATATATATATATATATATATCCTCACATTCTATATATGTCTCACATTCTCTCGTTCTGCCTATCTATCTTCATGTGTAAGCTTGGCTTATAAGTATCCTGATGATGCAGTCGCCAATATTATAAATGTACATAACGTTATAAATACAATCGGCAGCGTCTTCTCGATATCGAGTCATTTGCCGACACAACTGGACACGGCATTGCGTAATCCTTCACGTTAGAGATTTTTAATAAGGAAATTTCCACTAACCAAAAATTCGTTACGATGCGCCGATGTCAGGGCAACAGGCATACATAAATCTAATCATTATAATATAGATATCAAACAAATAACCATCCAGATTATCTTGACAGTTGATAGCCAGTGGCTGACCTTCACCTTGGTGGTATCACCTAAACGAAACCATCCGAAGTAAAGCTCACCCACTTGGACAGACAGTGGATGTTTCAATCAGTAACCCAGGGAAGGATTTTCTTACAACATCCATTGCAAATCATTGACGCATTATAAAAATTGTATGATAATCGCTTCTCAGATTAAAACCTAATAATGACAAGGGCTCTCCTCTCTGTCCCCGACAATATTGCTGTTTGATCAACAATTAAAACTCGACGCCGCGTATTTCCGGTATAACAGGGTAACATATATACCCCCGTCCGGACTTCAGTTGCCTAATTGTCATTATTATAACCTGATTTACACCCCTGGTGTATTCTGGGCCAGTCCATTTTTCCCCTGGGATATTATCTGAGCTAGGCCATTTTTTATCCCCTAGGCCCCAATCGCACAAGAAGAAAAAATATTCAAGGAAACAGGCCACAAAGTGATGTCGCCATAATCCCATCCGACCCCACGTTGCGCCCGCAAAAAAAGATGCCAACATAGCCAGCCTGGTTCGTGCCACAGCCCTATACTCAACCTCCCTCTTCATCAGTAACAGTCCCACAACGTACACCCCGCCCTCTTCGCTCAATACCGATCACCCCCAACCCCCGCCCGTCCCTTCCGACTCCGTTGTATAGCATCCCGCCACGGTGGAGCTTTTGCAGTCATATGAGATACACTTCAAAAGGCACATCTGATTTATGATCAGCACTGATATATCAACCAGGTCGCTTATGTCAAGTTCACGCAAGGAAATCCAATCATAAACAATTCATTGATAGTAGTGCTTCTGGTCCAAAAGTTATCCTGCGATTAGCTCCGGTGTAACGGTAACATGAATTTATACCGTTACGAAGAGTTCGTCAAACACAGTCGGCAATTTCTCGTTTGGGTTGAAGGACTACTCTGCGTACCTAGAAAATAACATATATCAAGAGCCTTTACAAAAAATAGACTCTACGCGCCAAAAAACTTACCACCACTCGACGCTATTCTTCAATAAATGGCATCGATAGTTCGTTTCCTAACAAATCGCGATACGATGTCTGCCATCTTGGAAACAATTAATTCTCGCGATTTCCCGCATTGCCTTAGCATCTCAAGTGGGGGGCACTTCCCCTAACTCGGATAGGGGTGTGTCGCGGGACCTCGAAAACCTGTACCCGTTGCACTCGTTGAGAATGAGAAAAAGTATACTCCATCGTACAAGGTATTATGCGTATGTCTAACCCGTCGTAAAAGTCGAGATGTTGAAAAAAAACCACCCCCTTCGTGCGGCACATGTATACTATATCTTTACACTTAAGTGCCCCCCCCCCCGCGCAATGCATGTGGTTTTGAACTTGTAAACAAACATGTTGCTGTGTTTCTGACTTTTTACCGCTTCCCAAATTGATCGAACTATAAATAATTACCACGGATGAAATCACCAGCCGAAAAGGGATGAAATTGTCCGTAAAACATCATTGCATTCTATAACTCCATCACTTGTGTATGTTTGGTGTTTGGTAGTTGTCTGAATCTATCTAAAAATAATTGAATGGCGTTGTTTCGAGAAACGGTAAGACGTCTACGCAGACGTCTTGTAGGGCTATCCTGCGATTACAACAGACCACCCAATGCAATCGTGAAGCCTCTTATCAGACCCAACTCAGTATTAAGTAGATAGGGGACCTGATTTACAATTTGAGGATTAGCGACGTTGTAGTGGTAGAGTTGAGAAAGCAATACGATGTAGATATTCTTAACAACGTGACGTAAACAAAGGGAGCCTTGTCAGTCGATGGTTGAGCAAGGTGGTCCATCGAGGCTACGTCAATACATTCCTAAAACCTGACCTTGTGAAGACCATATGATGACGTAAACTAGACAGTGACCACGCCCTCTCTGAAGGAAAGGCAGATATCCAACAGAGACGGGCTAGAATAGTGATACAACGGCGCTTTTGACATCAGTATTACTTGACACGACGTACAACAACGCTTGACCATTGCTACATGTTCCGTGTGAGTAGCTTGGTTATTGCTACATGTTCCGCGTGAGCAGCTTGGTTATTGCTACATGTTCCGCGTGAGCAGCTTGGTTATTGCTACATGTTCCGTGTGAGTAGCTTGGTTATTGCTACATGTTCCGCGTGAGCAGCTTGGTTATTGCTACATGTTCCGTGTGAGTAGCTTGGTTATTGCTACATGTTCCGCGTGAGCAGCTTGGTTATTGCTACATGTTCCGTGTGAGTAGCTTGGTTATTGCTACATGTTCCGCGTGAGCAGCTTGGTTATTGCTACATGTTCCGCGTGAGCAGCTTGGTTATTGCTACATGTTCCGTGTGAGTAGCTTGGTTATTGCTACATGTTCCGCGTGTGCAGCTTGGTTATTGCTACATGTTCCGCGTGAGTGACAAGTCATACGATCACAAATGTCGACGAGGAGGATGCCAACTTATGATGACACGATGGGATGACATCGATACGTCACACCATGGGCATCAAAGGCCCCGGAATACAGGTCAACGTATTTACAACCCCAGAGAGCTGAGAATTATATGGTCGTGTCACATCGGACTTATCTGTCGACCATATCAATATTTGATGTAATCCGTGTGAGACCCTTGTATTCTGCGTCGGTCCAACACGGGGGGTTACTTCCGCGATGGTTGGGCGCAGGGTGGGTTTATGAGGGGGTGATGGACGTGCGGTAGGGGGGCGATGTGATAGACGTGCAGGAGGGGGCGGGGGTGGTGGAAAGGATTGGTCAGTACGAACATGATACACAAGCAGTTATCTCAGATATTTGGTTATCAACATGACCACGCTGCACAAATACCTATCATATCCTCGGCTACCGTCCAACATGGATATGTTGGACCCCTTACAACACATATGAACCTCATCATTATCACTTCACATATGTCATGGACTTTAGATCAATTGTTAAGGTCATTCTTAAGAAAAGTATATAGAAGAACTTGATAAATGAACATGATAATGATTTTCATTGGGTGTAGCATATTGAGGTGGTCGGGGTGGGGAGGGGGTGGGGAGGGAAAGCGTGTGGGGGGATGTACTTTGTGACTCTCTGATAGCCATACCCCAGCTAACACAATCATCGGCAATCATTACCATACAGCACATGTGCCAATATACTGTACGTACTGTAAGCACTTGTAAACAGTTCTTCTGGAGTGAGAGATAACGTGATAAGAAGTCATTATCATTGGTTAATCCTGCATCCTACGTCTTGCGTTCAAATATGGCCGTTACTAATGCATCGACTTCGGTGTTGAAACCAATATGAAGTACCTACCTCCGTCCATGTTGGCTATGTTGTCTGAGAAGTAGATGCTCCTGGGTAGAGATACTGTATTGCCAGCAAAGCGGGGTGTTTGAAACAGGACGGTGATGGTTACAGACCCCCACATCAACATACACATGACAAGCAGACAACGGACACGTCTAGATACACGTAGCTTCCAAGTCACCATCTCCAAGACCCATTGGTAAAATATCCCGAAAGAAGTGGAGCGCGATCGATCCATGGACACCTTACTAATGCGGACTCTGGAAACAGATCCATTCATGTTTGCTGGTCTTGAGGCGTCCATTTGATTGCTCGACACGGTCGTTGTATGATGACGCCAGGTATGAGACACCGCTTGGGCGAGGTGAACACGTGATATCAGGTAGGGGCGAGTCGAGGAGAGCGTGGGGCGCGGACACACCTCTGGCCTGGCCTCGTGCTGGCAGCGGTCGGCGGGTACTGAGTAAGATGTCACTCCTTAAAACCGTTCCCAAGCCGAGGCAGGTCATGTACGCGCAAGATCTCATCAGATCGCCCTTTGGATTGGTATAGATTCGTTTCTACGGTTGTGTTTCGTTTGTGGGCGTCTTGACTCAAGGACGCATGCGTTGCGATGTGTACTTCTTTGGAGAGTGGGCAGCGTGATTGCCACTAATTCGTGCGTACGCCAATGACTTGAGAAGATAGTGTCTTGGCGTCAAGATGTTGAGACAATGCATACCATCAAGAGTTATAATCACGACGAGTGGAGCTGTATACGTGCTAGACATAAGTCGATGCTACAATGCATTCACCCTCATAAGAGCTGTCAGTGCTAAAGTCTTTATACATAGGCCTAATCATGTTATTATCCCTTGCCGTTTGTCAATACTGTGCTTGATAGTGTGCGGCAAAGCGCACGTAGAAGATGGAGGTTTCAAAAGCTGCCAAGAAAATGGGCTTAGTCAAACCCACCACATCATCAATTCCACTCAATGATTCCAAGATTTCTTGGCGTTTTTCGTGTGATCTATATCTAAAAGGTAATCTTGTTCTATAGGTTTGGAGAAGTGACGCTAATTGACAAATGCTTAACAACAGTCTCGACATATCTACCAGTTACTGTCGCATGTACCAGACTTATTTTAGCGCCACCCTCAGACGAATGGAACATCAACGTGACTTCGGGGCTGAACGGAATAAGGCCATAAACCATGAAGAGGTTAAACATCAAATTTCCATGGTTATCAAGAGAATGAGTGGGGCTACAACCGGGGCTACAACATACGGATGATGCATCAGTGAGAAGCATTTTTTTAAACAAAGCTCGTGTCAAAACTCGTTATATAGTTTAGCTGCTGGGACACCCTGTTGTTGGAGCCAGTCTGGCTGTTTTCACACCATTTTACACGCGCAACGTGGGATCGGAAGAGATGATGACATCACTTTGTAGCCCTATGTTAAGCATGTAGGAAAGAACCGACACTTGGTTTGAACATAATATAATCGCATAAGAATCAAGCTCCATGAATAGACACGCTGCGTTTACACAAGTCCCCGTAGTTTGCTGCTACGGCATATAAGTTCAGAACTGGATTTGTTGAACAAGGCCATGAAAGCAACCAGCGGGTATTAGATGAGTAACAAATCTGTTTCATCGATCAAAAGCGCATTCTCAAAATACCACGTCAATGGCGCTAAAAAGCGAAGGTTTTGTGTGAAAAACCTGAGAAAATTAGGATCCGATGTCATTTTCGGATACTAAAAAAATATTTTACGTTGAATGGGAGACAGACTGAGGATAATTCATAGAACAATTCTACTGCTATTTTCTTTTTGTATTCAGCTGTTGTCGGATGAATTGATAACCGTTCACATCAGCTGATTACGCGAGATGCGACAACCGGTGACGTCTCTGAGAGTATGTCATGGCCGTGACCGAGCTAGAAAAAATTTTACATAATGTATATCTGTTAAAACGATCGTTGCACATAACTGTTTTTAGTAATACAGCTCTGCCCCGATAACTCGCGTCGTTTTTACTTGTGAATCTGCTTAACTCGCGCTCAGGTCTAGGACCCGTTTTTCAACCAAAAATAGCGAACACAATTAGAACAAAAGAGGTAGTCTTATTGACATCCGCAATCAGAAATAGCGCGCTTTCACAACTCGCTTCCGTGTTGACGCCATTGGAATAAGGAGAGAATAAGGGGAGAATAAGGGGAAATAAGGGGAGAATAAGGGGAGAATAAGGGGAGAATAAGGGGAGAATAAGGGGAGAAAACGTTTGGCACTGACGACGTATATAAACCAGCCCACAACTAATTGAAATCAACTCATTTTGCATTTCCCATCGACTATTATATCTAAAAAAATTCAATATAATAAAGTTCATTTTCATTCCTTATCCGTTCAACCAGCCAAAAAAAAGGCGGATGACGCACCAATCTAGTTTTCGCTCTGTTCACCAGGGCCGCTACATTCGACCTTGCGCTTTCATTTAAATTGCGGATTTATGGAGTAATTGGGGTAGAGCTGCACTTTTTATCGGTAAAGTTTCAATTCCCCATACCAAGGATTGCATGCATGACCAGGTTCTATTCTATGATGACGCACAGGTCATTAATCAAGAGGACAATGAGGGTCAGTAGACAGAGCACTATGAGGGAAAGTAGACAAAGGACATTAAGGGACAGTAGACATAGGACATTAAGGGACAGTAGACAGAGGACGTTAAGGGACAGTAGACAGAGGACAATAAGGGACCGTAGACAGAGGACATTAAGGGACATTAGACAGAGGACAATGACGGAGAGTAGACAGAGGACAGTAAGGGACCGTAGACAGAGGACATTAAGGGACAGTAGACAGAGGACAATGAGGGACAGTAGACAGAGGACAATGAGGGACAGTAGACAGAGGACATTAAGGGACAGTAGACAGAGGACAATGAGGGAGAGTAGACAGAGGACAATAAGGAACCGTAGACAGAGCAATATGAGGGACAGTAGACAGAGAATATTAAGGGACAGTAGACAGAGGACAATAAGGGACAGTAGACAGAGGTCAATGAGGGATAGTAGGCAGGGGAAAATAAGACACAGTAGAGAGAGGATATTAAGGGACAGTAGACAGAGGACAATAAGGGTCAGTAGACAGAGCACTACGAGGGTCAGTAGACAGAGGACAATGAGGGTCAGTAGACAGAGGGGGTAGGGACTCAGAGCTGGGTGACTTCATGCCAGGTCATTTGGCAGCGACGGTCCTAGAATTCAGGATTGATATCATTTGCGTAAGTTCATCCTGCTTGAAGATAGCATGATCAGCTAAGCCTACTACAGCGCCATTGACAAGCGGCAATCCATTGAAGATTGTAAGCCTGATCAAACAAGCCCAATGACTTGTTTGCATTAACTTCGTTTGGGGTCGTTTCCCCAACAGTGGCTTATCGGGGGAACCCATTTCTATTTAGATTGATTGGTGTGGTATGCATGTGCATACGAAGCATTTAAAGTGAATGAAGTCGGACCCGGATCTTAAGCTCAGTAGAACCTAGTTGATAAATAGAGCTTTTTTACTGCTATTATCCGCAAGGGTAGCGCGGGTTGGGGATATAGTGGCGAGCTAGCGAGAGACAGAGAGAGAGAGAGAGAGAGAGAGAGAGAGAGAGAGAGAGAGAGAGAGAGAGAGAGAGAGAGAGAGAGAGAGAGAGAGAAATATGAGAGCGGGGGTGGTGGCAGAGATAGGGAAGATGGGTAGTTCAGGGTGGAGAGATGGACAGAGATAAAGGAGAGATGAAGGGAATGTGAGGAGAGAGAGATGGAAGGCGAGATAGAGGTGGGTGATAGAGGGAGAATCTTAGGAGAGAAAGATAGATAGAAGGGAAGAAATAGATAAAGATAGAGAGAGAGAGATACAGAGAGGAGGAGAGATAGAGACAGACCAGCTGACAGACAGACTGACTGACTGACAGTGAGATAGACAGATAAAGAATGGAATAGTGGTATGTACATAATATCTTCAGGTTTATGTATCTGCGTTCTGTGCTTCTGGCGTTGGTGCGCACGCGCGAGTTTCGCTAGGCGGAAGTAACGTCTAGTGCAGTAAAAAATGATCAGACAGTTGAGGTTAATTGCACATATTTTTTTGTCCGTGTGTTATTTTGGCTTTCTATGCTTTATAATTACAAACAAAAATAGAAGGAGAGAAGGAGGGAGAGAGATAAGAAGAAGGAGGCGGAGAGGGTGGTGGGAGGACGGGGTGGTTAGGTTGGGGAGTAACGAGAGCGTCGCCTTTGCCCGTGTGCGATGGGTCAAGTGCGGGACACTTAAAGAAGGGTATCACTGCTCGTGAGCCACTGAGTACAATTCGCTATCACTGATAAAGGCGAGATAAGAATAGTGCACCAGAAGACTGGCGGTTTTAGTATCAACGGGTTCTTTTCGTCGACGACAAGGCGTTCCTTAGGAAAATACTATCGAAAGCAAGCGATATTTGAGGCTTCGATAAATTCATATTCTAATGTTGAACAATTCGGTGACACCCTTAATATTGGTGAACACATAAATACGTGCGATTTCCTCCGAATATTGTCCATCGCTTTTGGGATAAACGGAACCGATCCTGTGCTTGACTTTTGTGAGTTTATTTACACAGGAAGAATTTTGACTGCAGTAAGGTGATGAAAAGGAGTGTTTCGCCAACTCAGCTGAGCCCTTGGTGTGCCCGCTTGGGCGCTGTCCTTGCGCTCACGGTGACTATACGACTATGCATAATTTACACCTCATCAATAGCGAGCAACAACTACAATGCTGACACTCTGTCGGCGCTGGGCCAGCAACAAGGTGAGACTAGTTTTCGTTCACGTATTATTCTGACAATTCATGATAGGTCGACGGGAAATTAAATATGTTCATGGGTACGCTGCGTTCACGGATATGTTTGAGGGTTTCTGGGTACACTGTACACTGGGTTAAGTTGTTCTCTGTTTAGAGAAGTTTATTGAAACACTGTGTTTATTGATACCCTTTGTTAATGTGTACGCTGTGTTTATTGATACTTTGCACTTATTGATATACTGTGTTTAATGGTACCCTGAGTTCTTTCTAATGATAAATTGTGTTTATTGATACGCTGTGTTTATTGATACACTGTGTTATTGATATACTGTGTTCATATGCACTTGTGTTCATTGATACACTGTGCTCGTGTGTACTGCGCGTTTATAGATGCACTGTGTTTGTTTATTTATTGATGCACTGTGTTTATTGACACCCTGTGTTCAAGTGTACCCTGTGCTTAAGTGCACACTGTGTTATTTGTTACAAGGAGTTCCTGTGTACGATGTGTCTATTGATACACTGTGATGATCGATACTCTGTGGTAATCGGTCACTGTGCTTAATTACACACTGAGCCCATATGTACGCTGTGTTCATGGGTACGCTATGCTCGTAGGTACTCATTCTGTGTTATTTTCTTACTCAACTCTGACAACTTTTTACAATCTGCGTAGGCCATAATAATACAGTGCACCACTTTCCTCGGATCTAATGAATTGATGGTTTTTCCAAATATGCTTACTAAGCAGAATATTTTGTAATATTGTAAATCTGTTATGCCATGACACAGATTGATGCTTGTTCATAACATAACATATTTTGATAATTCAGCCCCTAAGATCACTTCTTGCACCAATGCCTGTTATTCATTTATCAATGAATGCAATGTCTAATGCTAAACTACCGAACATTTATTGGGACTATTGGACAACAAACAGGGGGCCAAACAGTATTGAGTCTCAATTTATTAAGACGTGATTGTGTTATTTCTCAACATGTATCTACATGATTGTATGAACATTGAACAGTCATGGAGCAGAGATATGAATAACAAAGCTGGCAAAACTCGTATCCTCTAGATTGGCAGACAGGGTCAGAATTCCACAAAAACATTATGGAAGATATACACTGAAAATATGGAATCCCTGAATTATTATACAATGATACCCATTGCATTGCATAGAAACTCAAAATCAGGATTATAAATAGTTTTAACCCCAGAAATGGTTAAAAAGACGGTCAGTAAGTAGGACCAGAATAAATTCATTCTCGAATACTCAACGAATTCTATACAGAACTATTTACTATTCTGTTACCTATTTAAAAAATGCTAAAAATTAGGAAAATTTTTCTGCATATGGAAAACAGCAAATATTACCCCTATTTTGAAGAATGGAGACACGAAAGACCCAGGAGATTGATATCATATTCTTTGATTTCATGAAAGCATTTGACACAAAACCACCTGGAAGACCGCATCGAAAATGCAAATCGTTTGGCATCAAAGGAGAACTTTTAAGTTGGATAAATGCTTTTATATCAGACCGCAAACAAAGGGTAGGTGTTAATGGTACATTCTTGGAATAGAGCGCTGCGATGAGTGAAATACCCCAAGGTTCCGACCTAGGTCATCTCTAATTTAGTATATGTATATATAAATATAGTATATATATATATATATATATATATATATATATATATATATATATATATATATATATATATATATATATATATATATATATATATATATATATATATATATATATATATATATACCAAATAGATGGTTTTAATGTATGACTAAATTCACCTACTTCATTTTCACCCAAGGTTCCGACCTAGGTCATCTCTAATTTAGTATATATATATATATATATCTATATATATATATAATCTATATATATATATATATATATATATATCTATATATATATATATAAAAATATATATATATATATATATATATATATATATATATATATATATATATATATATATATATATATATATATATATATATATATATATACCAAATAGATAGAGAGTGTGAAAATTTACAAGAGGACGTGGTTTTAATGTATGACTGGTCTCAAATTTACCTACTTCATTTTCATCCTTAGGCAATGTGACTCTCCATTCCCTTAGCTTTACAAAACGAACCAACTTTCAAGTTAAAAAAAGTTATAGGCGCTTTTGCGGATGATAGATAACGTTTGAATGTTAGATTGATTATGCCATTTCCACTTAAATAAACATATGACAGCTGCAGAGAATGCCCAAAGCCATTCTACAAAACTAGTACCCACTATCAAGGATTTGCCTAACAGTGAACGCCTGCAAATATTAGAATTATTTATATTTGTCCCTCATCTACACTAATACCCAATGTGAATGTAGAGGTCCGAGAGGTTGCCTTCTTTATGTTGGAAGGCACTAAACTCACAGGTAGTAATCACCTCATGTCAATAAAGGAATTGTACATGGTTGATGCATATATATTGTCTCCTAAGATGATTTGAGACATATAAGGTAAACCCAAGTGGGACGTCGCATCGCTCGGCTCTTTCTCACTTTTTCATAGTGGCATCCTAGGCATGTCAGGGCAATAACGCGGTGAAGACTATCATTTGATAGAATCAGATACTAGTATTTTTCAGCTCTAACCTGATATGACCCACCTCAGAGTGCCATGTCCATTTTGGGTTCTGGGCCATCTAGGTTCCCACCGCACTACGTTCCCACTCCTCCCTCACTATCTCAATCCCATCCAAAGGACTGGGAATTAGTTTCTTGAGCACCTTGAGAGCGCCTTCTGCCTTCATTTGAGGAAGTGTACACTTTCGGATGTAGCTGCCATGTTTGTGTTTCATATGTTGAATTTCTCAGAGTTTCTTACGTTAGAAATGGCGAAGAGTTTCCATGGATACATATTTTCGATAGCGTGGGGCTGTGAACACCAATCTGAAGCAGAACTGCTATTCTACCAGCTTCGTCCCCCCACCCCGGTGAAATAACTACACACTGCCTCTGATTTTGTGTTTTCTGCAGAACGTATCTATACAAATTTTCCAGCCCGTATTAATGGCCACCACAGAAACGCAAGAAATCAACCAGAAGAGAGCGACCTTGACCCTTTTATAGAAGGGGAAGATGGATCAGCAGACACACCGATCAGCTCCGTCGACGCGTGTCGCGCGCGTGTCATGACGTCACTAGAGCAGCTGGAAAAAACGCTAGGCTGCATGCACTGCCCCGGTAAATCACTTGAAAGTGTTCATCCTAATAAACCAGCATCTTGTAAGTTTTTCAAACAAGAAATAAAGAGTAAAAATATCAAACTTTTAAAATATGGTCAGTATAATGCTTAACGGCGCACCAACACGAGTGAGCCAATTCAAAACATGGAATCAAGTATTCGATATTTAATGTATTACATCATGACAACCACGCGAGAATGATTGTAATTGCGTTCTTCTAGTATCTAGACGAAGAAGTGATCCAGACGAATATTGAAGTGGCCTAGTCATACCTCTCTCAGCTGAGCGCGAATGAGCCTCGTGTTCCATGGCTTTTAAAGAGTCAAGCTCACCGTTCTCTCCCTTTGTTTGCAGAATCATACCGCATCAACAGCAAACTAACCATTTGCAGAAAATACTTTGCAGAGGGTAGAATGAAAAGGGACCTCTACAAGAATATTTTAGGTGTCACAATAAGATCGGATCCTTACAATGTGACATACGTCACTCAGATGACCGTCAGCAGATTTGATCGTCTTGAGCTGGTAGCCAAGTTTTGGCAAGGTCAGTGTATTGATTTGCTTCAATATTGAATAATTGAGTATCAACCACAAATACCCTTACTATCAACCTGTTCG
>CM067344.1:30078474-30305974 GCA_034190875.2 Urechis unicinctus
CTCTCGTCCGCGTTAGCCCCTCTATCTCGACGATCACTTCAATCTCAATAGAACGAGAACTTGTGAAAGTAGCTTGTCCAACAACCGTGACTAGCTGCCCTGCAAACAACCACAAGATAACCGTTATGACAACGAAATCAGGCGCTCCATCTTTAATGACAAAAGCCTCCGGAAAATACACCTGGAAAATATAACCTTTCAGAATTGACTATGGCTGCGATGAGGTCGATAATACAAGAAGATGATGGTGTCATCCAATATGATGGTGTTAAACTAAATGATGAGAAAGAGACATTGTTAATCCGCATGATTTTGTAAATCTCGATCATATAGACAATGTCAATGAAGAAGTCAATGTTGGCGCTTGGTCGACGAGGATAATGTTATCGAATTCATTGAGGATAATGCTATCAATGAGGATAATTTTAACAAAGTGGGTGATGCTGCCATTGTCAATTTGTATGATGCCGACAACATGGATGATGTTGTTAATGTAAATAATATTGTTAATGCGGATGATGCCGACAACATGGATGATGTTGTTAATGTTGATAATATTGTTAATGTGGATGATACCGACATCATGGATGATGTTGTTAATATAGATAATGTTGTTAATGCAGATGATGCCGACAACATGGATGATGTTGTTAATGCGGATGATGCCGACACATCATGGATGATGTTGTTAATGTAGATAATATTGTTAATGTGGATGATACCGACAACATGGATGATGTTGTTAATGTAAATAATATTGCTTATGCGGATGATGCCGACAACATGGACGAAATGTTGTCAATGTGGAAGCTGCCAATACTGATGGTCAATGAAAATGTTGCCAATGTGAATCTTGTGGCTACAGTGGAATATGTTGTCAATGTGAATCACGCTGTCAGCGCATATATATCATGCCATATTATTTTCCATATAACTTCAATGTTACATTAACATTTCCCACCTCGGTTGATTTTCTTGTGGAAGTTAATGGCGTCGACACATGCTGTGACGCATGCGCCGCGCGTGTGTTTCGAGGCCACAATGCCGGCGCATTGATCCATGACCTTGAGAAGCACCCCACCTCGACAGAATCCCAGTGGAGTCACGTGCTCCACGCCGACGACGAAGCTGAGGACTGAGCGGGAGTGGGCGACACTCAGCAGCGGGCTCTCTCCCATCAACTGTCAACATACACAGACAACGATTCATCTCAAAAGTTAGCTTGGAGTAGAACACCGAATCACGGTGCATGATGCCTTTGATCGATCAACGTCTGGTGGTGTTGGAGCGGTGATTTTTACTGGGAAGCAGCCCCATTAGCCTCTGTAGACTTCGATCAGATGCAGCTTCTGTTGAGATTCTCCGAACATGTATTGTCCTTCCCAATTTATCGTCATTTTGTAACATTAACACTTGTTCCTATCAATATCATACTTTTAAAATCTCCATACGTTTGCCACATGTCAACGAGTTACAGAGTCAGATATATTCTAGGCATTTCCCTTTAAACTGTATCTCTATGTTATTCTAGGCGAGCATCCACAACGCAACATTCAAAGTATAAAATGCGTCTTATTACTTTACTCTACATTCCATTTTATGTAACCATCGACATGTGTTTTGTGTCATGTACACAGATACTGAAGATCACGAGCGAAATTTCTTGAAAGGCCTTGGCTGAATATTTTTTCCGTTTGTTGCAATTGAAAACGCACTGTGATTTGGCGACATATGCGGTATGGATTCACTATAAGAAAAACAAGGGCCCGTGACATTTAAATGATCTCTCGTTTCAATTAATTGAAGGTACCTTTCGCCATAAACAGTTACTATAAAGCACCGCTTAAGACTATTCACGACTGGTTTATCCGCTACTGACCGTGCAGATTGAGGGAGCGTGCCAACAAGGCCGTGAGGCAGGGCTCACTGGCCTTTCTCATACGATCTGCGCGCTGTTTCTCGTAGGCCAGCTGACCTCTGGCTTCCGCTTGCTGACTCGTGTAGGTCATGGCGGGAACCTCGGGTATTCTTGTTGTAACGTCCATACAGAGAGGGACATACCAAAGTCGAGCCTGGCTAATGAGTCGAGTTCCACCTGCTTACACTCACGTTCATAAACCAGGTGCCCCGAATGACAACACAATTTTAAATGTATTCAATCAAATGGCTTGGTATTTATAAGGCCAATATTCCGCGAGCTTCTAAAATGAATAACAATGTGAAAATCTTTTTCCTCAAGCAGCCATTCAAAAATTGCACTATGTTCTGTGGGGCGGAGAGGTTGAGTGTGTTGTGAGGGCTAGTGTTATGGAGCGTAAGGTGGTGGGGCTGGTGGGGGGGGTCCAAAATCGGCCATAAAATAGGTATTAATGACTCCCACGGATAAATAACTCGGGGATTTTAATCACCGTCACCATACCTTTGACGATGTCCTCTGCTAAGAGGGTGACTTGGACCTCCAGAGAGCGGTGGGAGGTGAAGAGGATTTCCGCCGACACCTCCGCTACCTCTCCGATGTGCATGGGGAGCAAAAAGTCCATATTCTCTATCCGTGCCAACACTGTACTGCAGGCGTCCTGTATCTGCCACAGACAACATGCGAACAGGCCCGTCTTAAATAGACCGTTACGAACGTGCGTCAAATTAACCGATTGAAGCTCGATATTGTTACCGTGTTCCCCGGAGCATTGTTGCAGTATCGAGTTGTTAGGATCGCACCAGCTTCCTCGATCAGATTCAACAGCACTCCACCGTGAACGTTTCCATGTATGTTGGCGTCGACCGGTCCAAGCAACCTGTAATCACGCACACCGATAAATCACACATGTGTGGTAGGGATGATTAAAAGCATTGTCAAATTGACAAAGTATCGGTTAAGGTAACCCCAGGACGAGAACGCATCGTAACACACGACCTGCAGTCGCTCTTGCACCATATGCGACAACACAGCCATTTAAGTCCACCTTTATTTTGATCCCCAAACCTAGCCGTGCACGACGTCTTGTTGACGTCGTGCGATGATCGCAACCCAACGCGTGGTGATCGATACACGAGTCCATACACGATACTCACACAAATGTACATATGTAGAAGGTTTACATATATGGCTGTTTATGTTTAGTTAGTTTACTTGCGAGATTACGTCAAAGGCGATTTGAACCAGCAAGACAAATTTTGATAAGTACATGTTTATTTTGAATGAAGCATCGGTTGCTGCGCGCACGCGCAGACAAATTTCTTCGCCAGCGAACTTTTGGTTTCCTAATTTGGAGCCGCCAGTTAAACGAAAGCGCGAGTTAGCTAATGTGGGTCGAAAGAAGTGCCCCTAGCAAACATAGGGAAAACTAGCTTGGTGCGTCATCCGCCTTTTTTTGCGGGTTAAACTTGTCAGTAGGATTGCTATAAGGATAAGAAATGAAAATCAATTTTATCATTTTGATTTTCTTAGAGATGATGGTCGATGGGAAATGCAAAATGAGCGGATTTCATTAAATTGTGGGCTGGTTTATATTCGCCTCCAGCGCCCAACGTTTTCTCACCTAATTCTCACCTATTTCCGTGGCGTCAACACCTCTCCCAAGGAAGCTAGTTGTGAAAGCGCGCTATGACGTATGTCAATAGGTCTTCTGTTTGTGCTCCTATTTTGTGAAAATAACTCGCGATTCTGGGGTAAAAAACCGATCCAAGACCTGAGCGCAAGTTATACAGATTCGTGAGTAATCGCGACGCGAGTTATCGGGTTAGACCTGTACATGTGTCATTTTGTCAATGATTATCATTGGGCAATACCTACCTTAGAGGGGGAATATATATTCAACGATATCACATTAACAATTAAAATATTCCACTTCTGGATATCCGCAGCCCGGATGGGGTCGGTGGGGAGGGTGGCACTTTGCCGTGTCCTGAGTAGGGGTGTGTCGCGAAAACCCGTATGCGTCGTGCAAGGTGAAAATGGCAAAAAGCTCACCCGTCATACAAGTACGAGGCTCAGCAATCTCGTCGTACAAGCCGAGAGGTCGAAAAAACATACTCCGTCGCACGGCACATATGTTCTACCTTCATACACTTAAGTGCCATCGCCCTCGTCCCCGCCTAATTCTCGCCATACGACGGTTGCGCATTGCGCAGGACGGTATATATGTATACTACGGTCCGACCCCTTTACTACGAGGTCATATTTAGCAAGGCAATGCAATATTTTATGACCAACAAAGTGAAACTAGCTTGGCGTCATGGTTACCATGCATTGAGACCTACCTGGAAACGGTGACGCCCTTCAACAGAGAGTTGTTTTCCATGGAATGTGATTAGTTTGTGTATGTTGCTTGCAATATTCCAGACGGAATCATGACGGTATGAACTAAACTCGCAAAGGTCAAAGATCACACCGATTAATTAGAGTACAGAAAAAACTCAGCGCTTGAGATGGAATTGATAACTGAACACGCAACGTGGGGTCTTCCTGAAGATGAACCAAATACTGAGTAGTATATATATTAGCGGTTCCGGTCCATTTACCTTTTTAAGCCACAATTGACCCGAAATAACACCAGGATCATTATTCAGAGGCTTTGAATCGCTTACCTTTAATAGACTAAACTTCTCGTGAAATAAAACATGAATCACTTTCAAATCCATTTCAGTAGATATTGTTCTAAAATGGCGTATATTTAAACCAAATGAATACTTTGTATCCAATCAAATGGAAACCCTTTCATTTCACCACTATTTCAACTCAAGCATTCCATTTACCCACCGACCCACTTTACCCCAAAATGGTTTGTTTATTGTTTTTGTTTGGACAAAAACTTGCAGTATCTGCTCTGCACCACCTGGTCGAAATAAGTTATGGGCCCATTAAGTTTTCACCCTTCCCTTTTTATGACCAAGCTGACTGCAAAGCGTATTTCAATTACAAATGGAAGACTATGGCAGCGCCAAGCCTACCTACCACATTATGTACCTAGTAATTTGTATATAGCCTATCTGACTTCCACACTAAAGTACACTGTAAAATGCAGGTAGACATGGATAGAAATGGTATAACTGATTATTATCTTTCTAGTGTCTATTAGAGTCTTATATATAAAATAAGAAAAATTGGCACAAAGATGCACACTCGCTCGTAAAAGACGCATAAAGATCTTGAATGTTTCCTTTCTTGCCTCAAGATACGCCCATATATCCTCTTGCCCAGATTCTATCGAACAATCAGCATAATTGATTGACAACAGCCAGTAAACAAAGGGACCACTATTTGCGCCTGTGACGTCTATGAAAACAGCCCTGTACAATGTGTTCAAATAATTGAGGAAAATCATTTTAGTTCGCACCGTCTTTAAAACCCCAAACTATTCAATAAATGAGTGGGTCCATGATGTTATAAACTTGTTCAGTTGGCTTGAGTATCACTTTAATTGCAGGATTTGTATTCACAATAATGTATATGTTAATGTACAACTGCACAACTTTCTTATTAAATCATAATTTGCTGAGGCACAGGGTATCATCATGATAAATAGTATAACCCTCTGTATATAGCCTTTTGATACCTCTTGCAACCACTGAGTATGTTAATAAGTCTTATTTTAGGCTAATTCTTCCAATCTTGAAGCTGACTGGCACTACATACAGCCTTGACAACCCACCAGTAGTCGATGATTGTAAGCGAATCTGCAAACCCTCTTTGTTAGAAGAAGTTGGGCTCTACCAGATAGCATGTAAAGCTATTGCAATCAGTGAAAACCAAAGCAATCCCCAATCCAACAAAGCAGGAACAAGGTTATAGAAATATCCCCAAGGTGTGGCATAGCATACACTTTCCTTTGGGTTTGATCTAAAACACAATAAAGGTCGTCAAATAATCCACCAGAAGTATATAATGGTTATCTAGTTAATTGTTTTGTCTGAATTTATACTTCAAGATGCATAACAGCAAATATCATGAAAAATTTTGAGAACAAAAACTTCATGCACCAATTCCTTACTAGTTTTGAAATGTATGCCCTACTACCTCTAAAGACGGTGGTCAGATTGCTTAGTTTTGACAAGACATGAATTATAACCCAAATGTTGAAATTGGGTGGAGTTTGAGCGATTATAACTGAAGATGATGGAATATTTACTTGACGTGGTTGCAACTCATTTGCAAACTTTTATAAATAATGTTCAGAGGCTGTTTTCAATATGATAAATTGAAGGTGAAATGGAAGTCCCAATAATTTAAATGATTACAATCAAGATAAAAAGGGAACAAATTGAAAATTGAACTTTGCACCGAAAAGTATGCATCTTTATTTAGGTCTAAACCGCTGGATTGATTGATTGATAATTTTTTTAATGAGGATTAAGACTTAGATAGAAAAGGGATCCAGAACCACTATATATATACTACTCAGTGTCATGGAGCATGGCTCGAAATCATTGTAAGGCTCAAAGTATCTGTCTTGAGAAGCGCAAATTTTCCAATGGCAGTGATATATAATAATGTCAAGGCAAATTCTTGAAAGCGTATCAACCCGACCACCCGACATAGTACAGATGCCCTACCAATTTATCTACCTCAACACCTGTTCACCTTGTCCTCAACAACTTATAAAGTCTTCAATCCCATCCAGTCTGTTATCTACCCCCCACCCTTCTCATCCGACTGAAAACCGGCCCAATAAAGTATCTGGTTTATTTACATCCCACAGATTATTTACCCATATACTAGCTGAGCAAGTCGGTATTTAAATACAGAACATGATGCTCCAAGTTCATTAATCCTTTTGTCCTCGATCAAGTACATTTTGCACATTGTCACATAGTGAGTTATTTAGCGGGTGGGTTGAGCTGTGTGACCCGTCTGAACACAGTAGTCGTACCCGCTTGGTTACCACTTGCCATATCAGATTCAGAGCCTTGTTCATCCTATTGTTTTGACACCATAGCGCCAGTGTGATATGAAGACGTGGCCAGTAGTGCTTGTATCATCGTAAATGACCGTCATGCTCAGTGGAAACTCTCACCGACGTCGCGCGAAAGCAAACATCACAACCTTTGCGGTCTGAGCCCCGTGCGTAGCGAAAACAAACTCAGTCAAAACCGCGCTGTTTTATTGTTTATAAATAGTAAGCAAACGCAAGGTATTTACAACTATAACTCAGTCATATATTCCAACCCTAGATCAACAGAAAAAATATTGACCTTGTTATATACCATATGACCCGAGTATTTGGTGAGCCCACCGCGGTCATTGAAAAGAAAAATAACATCATGAGTAAAGTGGATGAAATTATCGTCATTAGAGAGACCTAAGGGGTCGGGGAGGCTAAGGTGGAAAGTCCAGTCGATGACGTGATCATCAAACAACGACAATCAAACGACTGCTTGCAGAGTCCATACTGCGTGACATAACGAGCGATTACCCCTCGGTCGATCTTTAAAACGGGCCGCGTTTAAATCCATATTTTTGTTATAACAGAGTACGTGCATTTATTTCATACATGGCATTCTCGATTGGATTCGGTTTTTGCGGTGGTTATGGCGACAGCGGACTATTGATCTGACTGTCAGACCGCTTGCACGAGGCAAACTCTGACCAGGAAGTAGCCGTGATCTGCCATGGAAAATTGGAAACAGTTAATGGGGTCACCATTAGTGAGCGTTATCTGGAGTGTTACATTTAGGACGTATCAAGTTCGTGTTAGGGTGCGAGCATGCTGTGTCGCACAGTGTGCTGTGTTAAGACTGGAATAACACTGTATTTGGATCAGCTGGCGTAGAGAGGTATGATGCGATGACTGAGTTGACACTCAAAGAAGTCTACGACACGGGCAAAGTGCCCTGCCTTGGCATAATTGTATACGGATCACACAGTGATGGACCTTGGGGTGTTATCGAGGACAACACGGTAAGTTAAGGTATAATAATCAATGTCGATCAGATCTGCATTCAAGCTTCCCAATTGCTTTGTTCGATTGACATAAAGGCAGAGTGAAAGGCGTATAGGCGAGGTGTTAGGCAGAAATTGTACTTCATTGCTTTATTGTTGTGGTGCTTCAACAATGACACTCCTGGTCAGTTTTCTACTTGACGTTGATTAACAGAAGGTGAAGTTCCTGGGTCGCGGTCGACAGCTGCGCGCCATGGCAGTCCAGAAAGGTGGGGGACAATACTACAGTATCCCCTACTCATTTCCAATACCGTTCGTCTACTCGGGAAATGCATTTAAAGAAGGCACCCATAGGTCCCTACAACTCGATGAATTGATGCGAGAGTATGGCCCAATGTGCGACATATCATTTCGCCTGCCTACGTCGGCCACCTGGTCGACCATTGGATCGAGCCCACCTCGTGACATGCCCTCAGGTCCACTCACTGTGAAAGCTTTCTACCAGGAAGAACTTCTGTTCGCTAAGTTTAAAGGTACCAGTAGATTCATATCTTGCATGAAAAACTACAATTGTGAAAATAAACCTTTGGGGTTGTTCTGTTATCGTAGATGTGTGTTGATTTGTGGCTTCAGATGGCGAAGTGGTGGCTCTTCCTGTCCATCTTCCAATCAAAGTGCAATACAAACGGAAATGTAAAACAATTCCGGATATTACATTGGCCAAATCAGCTAATATGTTTTATTCTGGTCAGTATTGTACTCATGCTTGTATTCTATGATATAAAACAAAACTAAATGTGAATGCAGCAAGTAAACGGCTATTCCTATTTTATGAAATATTATATATATATATATATGTGTGTGTTTTTCAGTCATTAAAATCTATCCGACCTATGAAGTAGACGGTTGCAAGTTCAGGTACAACTACCTCCAGCCCTCTGCGTACCTCTGCCTCTCGATGGGTCACACGTCAGCTCATAGAACAGCACCTCCTATTCCGCCAAGCAATACCTCCTCACCTCTGTCATCACCAACCTCTCCATCCTCTCCCTTAGGGGCCTCACCATTGCCGCCTTTACCACCTTCTCGTCTTACGGAAGCTACCGACCCAGCACCCCCAATCCCCTTGCGAACATGGCGTGATACTGTTACCATGGCGAAAAGAAAACTCCCTGCGCCCCCTCCTCAGAGGCAACTCCCCTCCGTACCTACACATAAGCGGGACTCGTCGGACGACGAATACGCGTATGAAGATGTTCCTGATATATTCGAGAAACTGGACCCTAATGTGGACTGTAGGGAGCCTGGAGATGGCTCCGACAGACGAAGTGAACTAAACGAAACCTCGGCAGCTGGCCCAAGTTTCATCCACGATCTTCAAGGAGTTGTTTCGAAGATGCCCATCCCATCATCCAGCCTGTCTCAACCACGTAACGACAGCTCATTCAGTCCGACGAAGTTCCATACACATTCATCTCACGGTAGCTCATCCAGCCCGACTAAGTTACCCACTCACCAATCTCCGGGTAGCTTATCCACCACGACGAAGCTCCATACACAGTCGCCTCGCGATGACTCATCTAGTTTAGACGCCACGCATAACTTCACCCCCAAACCATCTCATGATAGCTCATCCAGCTTGGCTAAGTCACCCACTCAACCAATACACGATAGCTTTTCCACCCCGACGAAGCTCCATACACAGTCGCCTTGCGATGACTCATCCAGTTTAGACGCCCAGACTGAACCAACCCAGTCTGAAAACCATCGTAGTATAGCATGGTGTCTGCGCCACCTCGAGCTGACCGAGTACCGCGGGATATTCCGAGATCATAACGTAGACTATGACCTTCTGACCACTCTTGATTTAGACATGTTGGTGGAAGACATAGGGATGGAAGAAAGTCATGCTCACAAACTATTCTCCTTTGTGAACAAGTGAATTACTCATCTTCAGTCAGTCAAGTCAAACTTGCTTTTCACGTGCACGATGGACCCTCTCCCTGCATATGGATGAACATTGCTATTGGTGTGATATGTATGTTCCTGTCATACTTTATATAGACTGTACCATGATATCAATGGACCATTTCATGATTTATGGACCCTCTCATGATATAAATCGACCATGTCATGTCACGTATCAAGGTTTTACTTAATATATTTATCCTCATGCAAGTGCAAATTTTCATGAAAGAATTCAATAATCGTTATTTTTTTAAACAAATGTATTTTATTGTTTATAGATATTAATATATCCACAATTTTGACATACATAGATATCTGTTGGTTCATTCACACAGCAACACAACTTGTGCTTAATCTAGTGTGTGCGATGTGTAAACCTACTTACAGTACATATAAAACAACCCAGAACAATGCATTATAATCATAACAACAATAAGTTACTGTGTAAAACAAGCACTGCTGCTGGGTGCAGGCACGTGTTCAGGTGGGTATGGGCAGCGACTGAGCTACAAGCGGCAGTATCTGCTGAGTTTTGAGGCGCCAGTGTTCTATGTTCTTGGATACTGCACACCAGTTTTCTCCATGATGTGGTTCCGCATTGACACAGTGCTTCTCCACCTGGTCTCTCTGTTCCTGATACACACCACATCACCAGCAGATACAGACCACACCACAGGCTGATTTACACCACATCACCAGCAGATACAGACCACACCACAGGCTGATATACACCACATCACCAGCTGATACACACCACAGGCTGATATACACCACATCACCAGCAGATACACACCACACCACAGGCTGATATACACCATATCACCAGCAGATACAGACCACACCACAGGCTGATATACACCACATAACAAGCAGATACACACCACACCACAGGCTGATATACACCACATCACCAGCTGATACACACCACACCACAGGCTGATATACACCACATCACCAGCTGATACACACCACACTACAGGCTGATATACACCACATCACATGCTGGTACACACAACATCACAAGCTGATAAACACCACATCACAAGGTGATACAGACCACATCACAAGCTGGCACACACCACATCACAAGGTGATACAGACCACATCACAAGCTAGCACACGGCACACACCACATCACAAGGTGATACAGACCACATCACAAGCAGATACACATCACAAGCAGATACACACCACATCACAAGCTGGTACACACCACATCACAAGCTGGTACACACCACATCACAAGGTGGCACACACCACATCACAAGGTGATACCGACCACATCACTAGCAGATACAGACCACATCACAAGGTGATACAGACCACATCACAAGCAGATACAGACCACATCACAAGCAGATACACACCACATCACAAGGTGATACAGACCACATCACAAGCTGGCACACACCACATCACAAGCAGATACAGACCACATCACAAGCAGATACACACCACATCACAGGGTGATACAGACCACATCACAAGCTGGCACACTCCACATCACAAGCTGATACACCATATAGCAACCATGTAAAGTAATCAAAGGGTGCCGGAGCACAAGATGGCCAACAGGGAAGAAAGAACAATATTGATAAGACATCACAACCAACCTCTGTCCCATGTAGCATCTCGAATCTGTAGAAGTAGGCCCAGGCGTCACCAAGATCTGGCTCGATCTTCACAGTACGATGGAACCACTCTCTTGCCTTGGTTATCTTCCGCTCCGACCAGAACAACCTGACACGCAACACAACATCGGGTTCATAAGGAGACGACCTATGTAAACCACAGCAATGTGACTCGTTCACAGTCGAGGCACGTACTTGGAGGCGGCTAGCAGGACATGAGGGTCGTGTTCACACTTCTTGAGGGCGTCAACGCATTTGGTCTTGCGTTGCGGCCGTGCCTCCATGAATATCGCTTCAGCCCACAGGATGCCTGAGTTGGGGCACTCTTGCATGGCTGCAGGTACGCACACACACACACACACACCACATGATGTAGCCTCTTATCATACACCTCACCATGAAATACATAATCCACAATTAGCTTTGATAGAGCCACTGCCTTGCTTCCAACCACAACATATATTACCTTTGGCCATGAGGTTATTGCTTATGTCCTTGAGACCAGCGCGGTTCTCGATCCGTACGGCCTCAAGCCAGAGAGGAGCACACTGGCTGTTCTTGAGGCGAGCTTTCTCCAGGATGGACCGAGCCTTAGTCAACAAACCTGCCCTCTCCTCCAGGTGTGACAATAAGGTCCACAGAGGCACCGAGTTAGGGCACTTCTTCAACTACACATACACACACAATGGCAATACCATGCACAACTGACAAGAGAATGCTGAGGTGGAGTATTAATGGATGAGGCAATGGACACACCCCCTGGTTGTAGGCATCACGAGCTGCCTGCAGGTTGCCTTTTTGTTCCTCTATTTGACCTCGCATCATCCAGAGCTGACACATCACACATACACTACATACAGCGACATGGATCTTGTGTTTATCAATGCCGCTGTGTAAAGGACATACCAGAACATGATATACATAGTGGTTGGGCTCAAATAAATCAATTATTTTCCGATCACGAAGGTGCTAGATACCATCACATCTATGCAATGCCTACCACAACATCCTTAACATTGTGAGATACCTACTGTGACATCCTCATCATAGTGAGAAACCTGCCCTTGACACCCTCATCAATGTGAAATGCCTACTGTGACATCCTCATCACAGTTAGAAACCTTCCCTTGACACCCTCATCATTATGAGATGCCTCCTTCTGAACCCTCATGATTATGACATGCATGCCATGCAATCTTCATCATTATGAGATGCCTATTATGAAATCCTCATCATTGTGAGACACCTACCGTGACACCTTCATATTATGTGGTCCCTACCATGTCAACCATTATACCTACCTTAGGGAAGTCAGGGTAGTGTTTGGAGGACTCTTCCAGCAGTACACAGACCTTACTCAGGTCTCCCAGACACCACTCTAACTTCACAGACTTCATAAAAACCTGCAGCACACATCCTCATTTCACAAACACATCCAATCAAAGTACATTTACAAAAATGCACCAGTGAAATAGAAACATCACCATCACGGATTATCATAAATACAGCCATGTTACTACAACACCGTCATATATTTATCCTAAATACAGCTATGTAATAATAAGACCATTGATAGCATCAGCCAAGCACACATACTCCACACAGCATGGGCTACATCTCGCCTGTGCTTACCCTGGCAGTAGGGGCACTAGCTCGGGCTTTCTGTAACAGTCTCCTCGCTCGCTCATATTCATTGTTTTCTGATTCAAGTTTGACAGCGGCCAACCAGATCTCCTCACTGTTGGGGTTGGCTTGGAAGGCAAGGGCAAGGATACTCCTGGCAGCAGGCACATCATTCTGCAATCAGAGCCAGCACAAGTTCAAGGTATAATCATAGCCAGCACTAATTAATTCCACATCCACATCCAGCACCAGTCTATTATTATATTTCTCAGCATCCAATAGTCTATTCTGCAACCAGAGTCCACCAAAGTAGAATCAGCAACCCCAGCCAGCACAAGTTCATTATACAACCTCAGCCAGCACAAGTTTGTTATACAATCCCAGCCAGCCACGTTTGTTATACAACCCATGCCAGCACAAGTTCATTTAACAACCTTAGCCAGCACAAGTTTGTTATACAACCCCAGCCAGCACAAGTTCATAATACAACCCCAGCCAGTACAAGTTCATTATACAACCCATGCCAGCATTTCATTTAACAACCTTAGCCAGCACAAGTTCATTATACAACCTCAGCCAGCACAAGTTCATCCAGCTACCCCAGCCAGCACAAGTTCATCCAGCTACCCCAGCCAGCACAAGTTCATGCTATAGAGATGACATATTACTTACAGCCATCCACTTGGACTTGGCTCCCATCAGCCAGAGCACCTCAGCCTTAGGACAATGAGCCACAGCCTTCTGAAGTAAAGCTTCTAACGACTCCCTGGAACAACAGTAGTACACAACAATCATTGTGATGATCCATCCAGCATAACACAACAATCATTGTGATGATCCATCCAACATTACACAACAATCATTGTGATGATCCTTCCAATAATACACAACAATCATTAATGTTCCATCCAATAATATACAACAATCATTGTGATGATCCTTCCAATAATACACAACAATCATTGATGTTCCATCCAATAATATACAACAATCATTGTGATGATCCTTCCAATAATACACAACAATCATTGATGTTCCATCCAATAATATACAACAATCATTGTGATGATCCTTCCAATAATACACAACAATCACTGTGATGATCCAACAATAATGTTACAGTTGAAGTGTACATGTTCAGCAATAAGACATAGTCATTCATGATTACCATGAGGCCTTGTCTGTAAGGAGCTGTTAACAGGCAGCATCACTCACCTAGAGCCATGGTTCTTCTCAAAGTAAGCGGCCCGCAGCCAGATACTCTTCTTACTCGCGAACACAGCCAGGGCATGAGCGTAGATAGCTCGAGCACACTCATAAGCACCGTGGACAGCACTCTGTAGGCATAAAGACACAGGATGGATCAGACACCAGCTGAACTTACCGACATGACCAAATGATGGCTAAACATGGGGAGGGATGGGTTAGTGACTTACAGCGTCGGCATCTTCCATCCATGTATGTTTTCTGTCCTCCTCCTCGACCCCAATGCCAATAACGTTATCTCTGTAACACAGACAACATAAATACACAACAACGACACAGCAAATATCAGTGTCAAATTCTGACATTATAAAAACGTATCTTTAACTAATCCCCTGGAAATAAAATTCCACGTATCTACCTATTGATTAATGCAATATCATATCAAAAACTGCTACATCGCATCTGAGCATATTATCAAGTTTGTTTACAATTAAAGGGATGCATTTAAACTGATTCCCAAAAATAAGTATGTAATTGGGCTGGGGGGTGTTGGGGGGAGGATGTAATCACTGACATGATTGCCTGACACGAGTGAATGCTGCCTGCTTTCTCGCAGTCTTCCGCATCCTTGATCCACTGCTCTCGGTTGATCTCCACTCCGTTAGCTCGCAGCGACGTGAAAGCTGAACACAAGATCCACCACACATGACCTGCCTGTGATTAACTTGGGAGTATCATCAAACAGAAAATCATTTAGCCTTCAATCCAAAGTTTCATTCAATTAACCAGATTGTGACCATATTCACTGAAGATGCTATTGATGTTGAGTTAGTAATTGAAGTATATTGATGATTGGTGACTGAAGGTTGGAAGATGATAAAGGAAAGGGCAGGAGTTTGAGTTGCGTTCTGCGATGAGGGGATAATAGGAGGGGTATGGATGAGGATGATTGTGCTGCTTGGACAGCTTCCCTTAAGTGCAATTTTCCTTTTGGCAAAAACCCACCATCCACAATGGCCTGCAAACCTTTGTGGATGGGGATAAGGACAACCACTAGGTCAGCAAAACAGAGAAAGAAAGAGAGAGAGAAAAGAGGAAAGGGGGAGGGGGGTTAGAACGCACCTCTCTCTATGATCTTGTTGACCATCTCAATGTTGTCATTGGCTTCCTCGAGTTTGGCAGCAGTCACCCAGATCTGTCTGTCCGTAGGCACATTCTCGCGCGCCTTGTTTAACACCTTCCTGGCGTTCTGATAGGATTCCAGTCTCGCCAACGCTAACCACAACTACACACACATGCATACGCATACATCAGTTTGAGTTCAGGTGGAACTTCAACATCAAATTGCTGCAATTGAGTTAAATCCACTAATGTCTGGAATCATCAAGCAAAATATATACACATCTACCCTGCATAAACAAGGCAATCATCGACACATTGACCCCCACCCCACTCACCACCACAGAGACATAGAATACCACACTCAGACCCAGCAGGTTACAGGCATTTTTTTCTCCCTCTAATTGTGGGTCATATTAACACCTGACGTCCATTATACTGGATACACAAGCATGGCAAGTTATCCCATCTACCTCGACACTCGTGGGACAGCACTCGACCGCTCTACTCAGCATGATTCTGGCATCTTCCTCCGCTTCCAGCTCCACCGCAGCCTTCCACAGACGCACTGAGTTGGGGATCTGCTCCAGCGCTGCCACAACACAACAACCAAACAAGTCAACATCGACCGAATGTTTCATTGACGAATGTCCACCTTGCAATTCATGTTTATATATCCAACCCCACAACCGGTACACCCCTTAAGAAATCCTTAGACAACCTAGTGCAGACGAGGTATTCTGTAGTTTCATTACCCTTTCTGAAGACGCGTTTTTTGGCTTTGAGCTCAGTCTCGAGATCAGAGGCTTTTATCCAGACCCTGACAGACAGAGGGAGCTGCCTCACAGCCTGTGCTATCACAGCCTTAGCTTGATCTTGGGGCTGTACAGTCACATAATATCATTCTGACTATCTTTATACATAGAAAAACCCACAAAACCCTACAAGCATAAATACAGGCATAACATTCTCAGCAAAATATTAGAAGTATCAAATATTGAAATATTCGAGGACGAGCCCACCATGAGACGGGCAGCTTCGAGCCAGACGTCTTCCGACTTAGGACATTCCTCACAGCCTTTCATGATGAGGTTACGAGCCGCCTGAACTTTGCCAGTCACCTCCTCCAGACGAGCCGAAGCAATCCAAGCCGGGGGGTGCTTAGGGTTAGTTTCTCTCACAGACTTCAGCAGCAGACGAGCCTTCTTCACATCGCTGCATCATATATCAAAGAAGGTATCAATAGTCAGAAGTGAACATATATAAGCCCAATCAACAGGTAATTACAGGTGTCTGTGATTGATGATATCATCACGTGATAGGAAATCCAACATGTGAATGAAGAAGGGAGACCGCTCACTTGATATCTCCCCCGTGCGACGGGATCATGGACTGGAGATCCGTGAGGTAACCTTTGGGATCTACCACAGTCTGACCTGATACGGAGTCTGACACCTGAGTCAGTTTGATGTCCATCAGCGTGTTCCTAGCCTGACCTATCTTTTTCATGTCGATATCCCCCGCTGGGGTGTTGAACCCTGGTGTGAGGTCACCAGGGAATACACTCGAGGTCGATTCTCCGATACCACCCGTCTTCACCAAGATGGAATCTGGGACGGCTGTGTACCTGGCCAGGACATCAACTCAACTCTTTAATCTCATCCATGAATACACACGACAATGAGAAGCAGAGTCATGAGATTTAGGAATTGAAATAAACAACCGAGACTTACTTCTCTTTCCTTGGATTACGCTGCCGTTTATTTCTGGCATCGCCCACTTCAGGCAAGGCTGTCCATTCATCAGATGAAACTTCCGAGAGTTTTCTCTGGACAAGAGGAGAATTAAAACAAAATTAGTTTCATGGAAACAAATTATCATATATGAATGGTACTTTTAAGGATGCTTCATTGGGAGCATGCATAGCTGTTTTACCTTCAGATCAGAGAACTGCATTTGGATCTTCGGTCGTTCCTGGCGATATCTTTCGAGTTCAATTTTGAGGCGCTTCTCTCTGTGGTCTTTGCGTTTCTCGTCCATTCGAATGTCAATGTTATAGTATATCTCATCTGCTTCTTCATCATCCTTGTCATACGGATCCTTGGAGCACAAGCTGCCTCCATACCCCTCAAACTGAACACACAATACACCACCAATACAATTTCTGACACACTCAGATGGCAGACAATGCATCTGAATCATGAAACGACTCCACTGAGAACGATCGACTAAGCATCTAGGCCGACCTCATCAAAGTTAGCATCATTGAGGTCTTCCTCATCATCTTCATCCTGTTTCTTCTTCTTCACCGGCGCAGGATGGCGATCCTCCCTGGCGTCCCATCCAACAAACACCATCACGTGATGACATCATCAAGACCATATTACATACAAAATGTACATCCCAACATGCACAGGAACTATAATAAGCTATTAAATGTGATGAATTATAATTTTGTTAAACTGCTTATTCCAATATTGATTGACCTATTGAGGATAAATACATCAGTGCAAGACAATCATCAGAAGTCAGGGAGGCGTTATGCCTCGTACTCACGGAGCATCATCAGCATCTCGGGCCGGACCAATATCAGAACGAGTTGTGAAGCCAGTGGCTCTGAAAGATGGCAAGAATGAAATAAGTAGAACAGTGACTGATTCAGACATGTTTTGCTAACAACCTGCAAATCTAATTTGTAGGCATACAAGATGACTTTGCCAATATGGTCAGGACTGTTAGTATAATACACACAATAGCTTTATCAGCAATGATATTTCTCCTGTCTCACCAAAAGGTAAAAGTTGTAACAGAATTGGAGGACCACACACTCACAGCTAGGGGTTTTAAACTGCAGCTCGTCCTTGTGTCCCAATGTTTGCAATGCGTTCAAAAGCAATGTTTCTAATCAACTCACATCGAAAGGGTGCAATTTGAATGTTGTGTATATAGCATTACTTATTATATGTTCATACTCATAGTTAATAGGTGATTATCATCAAATAAGTTCAGCCAACTCAGTCAGACTAATTTGATATGTTGACCTTTCAACTAAGTTTCACATATATATTTGGGGGATACTGGACCACAGGAAGTTAATGCTTATTATGTTTAAAATTTATGAATTACAAAATGTGATTTAACTCAAAAGACAGACTTTTTACACTCTAGTTTAAATATGTTCCAAAATATATGCCCAAAAATTGTTTATTCAAAGGGACGTGCATTTATCCTGTGAGCATTAGAAAATGCTTGCCAAATTTATCATGATGCCAATTGATTTCAATGGGGTGCTCGCTCGCAAATAGCACTTGAAGGCACATATAGTCAATTTGGTCACTTTCCCGATCCCGATTATTCACGCAAAGCACAGGCACATTGGTAAATGTTTTTGACCTTTATTATCGCCCAGAGTCAGTTAGGCTGTACAAATTCAGGGCATCTACGACTAATTTACATTAGACAAGACACTTACCCTCTTCCCAGTCCTGGTACATAACCAAGAGGGGCAGGGAGGCCTATAAATGTCTTCTTCTTCTTGTTAACGAGAGATTGAACCGCAGACATTATCACAGCAAAACGTTGATCAACGATCTCCGTTGTAATGCTTCAATCATAACGAACCCAGCCAGTCGATATCGCCGTCTCGCGCGTAGCAGTGTGCATGGCTGCGTATCAACAAGTACTTGATGTCATGTCAGTGCAATTTACGTTATGAAAATAGATTATTCCAGGGATAACGCAAAATAAGAAACCCCGTTCACATAGTTGTGTCGTTGTTGGTGGGGGCGGGGGAAGTCATAGGCGGTCTTGGACAGAAGTCTGTATATTTCTTATAATAAATTATGACTATATATCGTTGATCTGTTGATCGGCTTGCAGGTTTTCTCGCTTGATTTCGACCTCTCTCGTCTTTCCTGCCCCATGTGGAGACAAAGACAGACCATTGTGGTCACAAACATTGACAACGATTAGCGACTGAGTCATGGAAAGACGTGTACGGTAAATTGTCATGACGTGCTCCGCATGTTCAACCTCGAAATGGTGTTTTCCTTGTGTATTGCCAAGATACGCGTGCAACACCGGACATTAATAAGCATGGGCGGGTTAACTATCAAAGTTATGGGCTGGACGTAAACTGAGAATCATTTACCCGCTCAGTGTGACTTGAGAAACACCGAGGTTCTGGGGCAGGGGCAACCTTCCAATTCGATGTGTGCGGTCAATGTGTGCGCAATTCTTCACATATTTTCACATATGAAAAAAATATGAATTTTTAATCAATTAAGATGTTAGTGGATAATGTGTCATATAGTGGAACCATATGGTGTGTGCCGTGATGCAAACAGACGGGCAGCGGAGAGGATGGATTGTTTTTAAAATGTTGTTCCCGCAGAGATATAATTATCTTGGTATCTGTGTTCCCGAAAATTAATAATTCATATTCCAGGGTTGTTCCTCTGCTTTAGTAACTCTGAATGTAAAGCATACTTGTACACATTATCATATACGTATTTACCAACATAAATTTACAAAAGAAAAAAGGTCAATTAAGTCCACATGCGTACACACCGGTTTGAACCCCCCCCCCCCCCCCCGCTTACAACACTCACAACGCACAGTAATACGCACGTACATGCATTAACTCAATATATATAATAATCAATAAACCAACCAGATAGTGCCGACATAGAAACAGTTCCAGTTTACCACACCCTAAGGATCATTTCCATCCGTATCTTGTTCCATGCATACATGCGTTTATTAAATATATATATAACGTTGTCAGATACTATAATGTATAAAACTATTCTTACAATGGCCGTTCAGGTTCCAGAGTATTAGATTCATTTTGTAGCAGCCAATTCAATGCATGTGACTAAAGATCACAGTAACCCTGGGACGGTCTTTGTCTCCCTGGGACATAAAACCAACCCGAGGTATATCGTTTCTCTACGGCTTCACAGCGATTCAAAGCGAAAGTGAGCTACCTTCGGGCTTCTTTGAGAAAATGGATGTGTGAACCTGACTGGTGCAGGGTCGTTTATAATAGTAATGTATATAATCTCCCCCTCATCTTCCGTTATCTGCATCAACTCTTAAATCAAGGATGTGGAAGTCCGGACGCAATCAATTGAGTTACTTGCTGCATAAGTCCGTTGCCAAAAACACGTGCATGTCCAAACAAAGCAAAGTTTATGGTTGTTTTTCTCGAGATCAAGGCTCTATTTGGGACTCAGTGGACTGTCTATGGTCCAGACTTCAGAGTGACCGTAACTGACCCGTCGTACGTGTCTCTGAGACGAAAATGACGAGACCAGTAATGGTTCTGAGACAAAGTCTAAGATGATGATGATGATAATGATGATGATGATATGATGATGATGTTGATGAAGAAGAAGAAGAAGAAGAAGAAGAAGAAGAAGAAGAAGAAGAAGAAGAAGAAGAAGAAGAAGAAGAAGAAGAAGAAGAAGAAGAAGCAAAGAAGCTGCCACTGTTGCTGATGATGACCGCGTGGACTTCTTCTTCAAGCATACAACCGAATCGTCCACGACCAAGTCCAATTCCTATTGTGTCAATTCGGTTTGCATAGCAAGCGTGTTTGATAGGTAATGTTAGACAATAGGGGGAATAAGACGGTATCCATCATGTCGAAACGCCATTGGCTGTGACGGAGAATCCTGAAACACGATAACCGCTGGTAGCACCTTGTTTATGTTACATGCTCTGCTCTTGAGCGGCCGACCATTTGAAATAATCTCCTTATTAAAGCAATTGTTGAAGTTCGTGTAAAGTAGCCATGGTTTAAAACCATCCATATCGTTTTGTAAGAATACAAGCTTATTAAAAGGTGCATTTCATAAAAAAAATCATTCAAATTGTG
Source organism: Urechis unicinctus (assembly GCA_034190875.2). Lineage (NCBI taxonomy): Eukaryota > Metazoa > Annelida > Polychaeta > Xenopneusta > Urechidae > Urechis > Urechis unicinctus. The sequence goes on from CM067344.1 coordinate 30,099,782, forward strand.
TTTTGAAAAAAAAATCATCGACCAATTCCTTACTTCGTTTAGTAATGATATAAAAAAAAGCAATATTTATGGCCTTGGTAAGGTTCGATTTCTTATTTTTTGACAGGACGTGAATTTTAATCCATATATGGCACAGAGAGGCTACAATACGTTCGAAGCTGAAAACGGGCGGAGTTTGAGCGATAATTCAAGAAAATGGTAGAGTTGCGCATGCGTAGTTACTGGTTTCAATGCGCCTTTATCGATTAATCACCGATGATTTGGTGTTCTCAATGGAACACAAAAGGATTGTAAACAAGTCATTTTAGCAACTACCCATAAATGAAAGCAAAATAAAATTTTCATCAAATCGCCGAAAAATGCATCTTTTACGCAATTTATATGTGTAAAGAATTATTTATGCGTACCCTAACCCGCGGACCAATTTTAAATGGTTCTCCGGACCACTCGTCTGTCACGACGTTCCGCCCATGTGAGGTATTTGTATCATTGTCATCTCTAAGACATATCAATTACGACTAAACAAGAGTCACGAGTCATCAAGGATTATGGCTTCTCACTCAGGATAAACTGGCACGCTTTCTCCGTTCAGCAAATCCAACATTTGTGAAAAGCGCAACTCAAACAAGCGAAAGGCGCTGGTGATTTGCTGATGTGGTTTCCACTGCATCTTATAATGGGGCCTCAGTCAGGATATTCACTCCTAATTTCATTATTGGCTATCATTTTACAATGCGAGGTAGGAAATAATGTAATTCGTTGATTCAACACATATCAAGTTTGTTTGTATATCGAGAAACTTTTAAAAACCATACGCCCCTTGATTGATATGTGCGTGTGCAGGTGGTGTCCGCGGGCGGGATGATCTCCACTCGTGTCCTACGTCAACCCAGAGGGTGAAGGCAACAACGGTCATTGCTGTGACGGACGCTCGTTTTTGTGTCCGTCAGGAGGAGGCTGTGACCATTATTTCGTCATATGCGTCGACAGTTATGCAAGGTACTTCATACGCACACTCACCCATAAATAAATATATGCATATATATATATGTATATCTATATATATATATGCATATATATATATATATGTATATATATATATATATATATATATATATATATATATATATATATTTATATATATATACATATGTATATACAATGTATGTGTTTATGTATAACTATATGTATGTGTTTATATTTATGTATATATATATATATATATATATATACATATATATATATGTATATATATACATATATGTATTTTTATATACATATGTATATATATATTTATATATATATATATATATATATATATATATGTATATGTATACAATGTATGTGTTTATGTATAACTATATGTATTGTTAATATTTATGTGTGTATATATATATATATATATATCTATCTATATATATATATATATATATATATATATATATATATATATATATATATCTATATATATATATATATATATATATATATATATCCATTCTTCCAGTTCTGACAGTATGTCGGACCAGTGCGCAATGGGCAGTTACACCACGGGAATCACGTGGGATAGCAGAACAATCGACTTCGGCTCAACCATCGGCCGGTCTGAAACGCCTAATCCCATGGTGTTTTCATTTCAGAGATGGTCGGTAAGTCGAAGCTTTCCCGGTTTGCCTGTTTGTTGACTGCTGAATCGTAATATTCTGTTGTTAAGAGCCGCGGAATATTCATTTCATGATGCAGTAATTTAAGTTGTGTGTGCTTTTCTTGTGATACCGCAATACGTATAATTGATTTAATCTCTCGTCGCACCCCATCCCACTCCCAACCCACAAATTATCCCCAATGTCGTAGCATTCGATATGTAAGTATTGGCAGGCACAACTCGATAGTCTTGTACTAGGTTCTTCACTTATGCGCGAACCTACGTTTGTTGCTGCTTTTAATTGCTTGAGTGGGGACTAGCCAGAGAAAAAAACACGAGTCCGGAAGTAGAATTGCTTATTGGGTTTATTTAAGTTTCAACAATGAAGCTCCCTGGAATCTCAGTCTGAATCTTGTCCCGGGAGTTGGATTCCCCAGAGGACTTAGACCAACCCACGCTATTGTCACCACGGCCTGTCGCCTAACGAGCCCCCATGAGCAGATGAGGCAGTGGACTCGTCGATCTCCTTGCGCATCGGCTTCTGCGCAAGCTAGGATTCGCGTTAGCATAGCGTCAAACATGTCTGCCATGGAGAGTGTGGACTCGTTAGCCATTAACCAGCGGGATAAGTCTAGGCCATATCGTGCTGATAATGAATGGGGAGGGAGGGGAACTTTAGCTAGATATAGTATTATAACAATAGACACCGTCTATTGATTGGGTTTCGTTATCGACCCCATCGAAGGGCATTGCCACCAACGACGATCTGCTCTGGATAACTTGCGTCTTATACTACGAGAAAAATAGTAGCTTTTTAAAAGCCGACCATTGAACAGCGATGCCATAATTGTCGACACGACGGTGTCGTGCATCAGAAACATTAATCACGATGTGTGATCAAAAGATAAAGTGGTTATATTTGAATCACTTTCAACAACGAGATGTGTGGATGAGGATGATTGTGATGCTTGGACAGCTCCCCTAAAATGCCAGCGCCCACTTGGCACAAACCGGTTGCCTTGACCGGGCTGCGAAACCCACGCCGCTGGTGGGATTTCCACTTGCAAACAATATTATATTAGCCAACCTCAAGAAACGAATGCCTGTGCACCCAGACGCTCGGTACCCTGCCATTTGCCTGCAGTTGATCACTGGTACTGTTTTAGATTGGCGCCAAGCTGAAGGTGGAAATCTACGACAAAGACGGAAATAGTGATGACTTTGTTGATTACGTCACCAGAAGAATCCGCGCTTCCCCCGACAGGAACGCCGCTTCCGCGTCGGCCCTGCGCCAGACTCTCTACGACAGAACGACGTGAGTCATTTGCTTCACCAATCAGGCTCATTTAAACACTTAGTTCAACTGATCAATGAATTATTTACGCACTATCCCGAGTAAGGAACTCTATCAGCTCCGTCGGTATATGAGTTAGCAATGAATTTGTCTGTGTAGATTGACCATGGACGTCAAAGTGTACTGTATGCCCAACTACTACGGGGCAGACTGCGCCACCTTCTGTCGATCAACGGACAGTCAGAGAGGTCACTACACATGCAACGCTACCGGTCAAATGGTGTGCAACCCAGGTAACTTGTCACGTGACCTCGGCCAGCCAACATTGTCAATTAAACTGTTTTAGCGAGCAAAAGAATGCAAATTGCCTTCTGTGCCAAAGTAAGTGTCCGAAGAGTTTGACTTGCGTCCATGTCTACTTCATAAGAGACGATCGCCTAACACCCTAACTACTCGCATCTTCAACGCACCATGTCACATTAGAGTGATGGCACCTGTTATAGGCTGGAGCGGCAGCCGATGTGACGTCTCCGTCGACGAGTGTACCAGCAATCCCTGTCAGTTTGGGGGCACCTGCCATGACCTACATAACTCTACACCTGCACATGCCCCAGTGGCACGTCAGGTAAGCGAGCACCTTAAGAGATATCAAATTCTATATAATTTACTCAGTCTAATGGCATCGGAAATGTCCGCGCATTACACATTTGGATATTGTAAGTGCAGTAGATTAAACGACGCTCGTCTCATCATTTAACAGGGACACACTGCGAGGTGAACGAGGATGAGTGTCTGAGTGGTCCATGTCAGAATGGCGGCACCTGTCTGGATGGGCTCTCCAACTACACCTGTACCTGTCCTCTCCCGTGGATGGGTAAGCTCCGTCTTTTACCTCCGTGTGGAAATGAATTGCAACATGTGGCCAGTCTGTTGACGGTGCTGCTTTGTAAAGGATCTCATGTTTTTATATTTAAGCCCACGTAAATAATAGCATACAGTTGCATTTAAAGCATTAGTTAAAAACTGATAACCCTCGAATAGATTAACGATGAATTGTAGAAGCTGATTTGACAGATGTAGGATATCTTTCTGACAGGACACAACTGTGAGGTGTATTTGAGCCCATGTGGAAGTGACCCTTGTCTGAACAACGGCACCTGCCTCGCCGACCCGGGTGAGCTCAATTTCACCTGTCAATGCCTCGAGTCTTTCCAGGGGTCGCGGTGTGACGAAGTGTCGCCATGCGCCAGCGCCCCCTGTCTGCACGGGGGCTTCTGCACCAACTGGAACACAACGGCCAAGTGTGCGTGCAGTCCACACTGGCAAGGTATTATAGCAGCGGAGAAATGGACTGAATTTTATTAAGATATACTTATTTAAAGTATTGGATGATTAAGAAATGGTAACTTGGGACAGGAATACTGATGTTTCGTCAAACTATGAGTACAGAACCACCAGATAAGGTTTTTAAAATGTTTTTCTAATTTGTAATAGATTTATAAGATGATGTTAAGTCCTTGCGATTACTGTGCTCCAGGCGAGTTCTGTGGCTTGATGGTTGACCCTTGTCAAGATGACCCCTGTCTGAACCAGGCCACGTGTCGCCTTCTCCTGTCAGAACCCTGTCAGAATTCCTCACAGTGTGATGAACCCCCTGCGTTTACCTGTATATGTAGTCATGGTTACACAGGTGAGTTGTGCGACCTGGTCTGGGATGCTGATGAAAATGTCTCGCGCTCCATACCACCACCTGGGATCACTGTACATTACAATCCCGAAGACGAAAGAGATCTCCAAACTGCTTCCCCATCAGGTAACTGGTATACTTTCAAATTCAGTGTTGACAGCACTTCCAATTGTCTTATACTTCCACTAATTGGATATTTCCGTAGAAACATTATTATACACCATGATGACAACTGACCTCTTTTCATTTCAGCTGATGTGACACTGTTGATGGAAGGCGCTTTGACAGACAAAGACATTCAAACAATAGTTAAGTCACTGCAACGTAACGCCGCATCCATGTTCAATCTCGCAGTTGATGACGTGGAGGTCAAGGTTGATGTGACGTCATGTGACCTTGACAGGTGATTATCAGTTGTGGGAAAGTGTAACGCGCAATAATATAGGCCTACCCGATATTAGTGCTTGACGTTAGCTCATATTGAGGCAACAAGAGCGAGCTATTACGATCTAATCACGGCCGGTGTGTTCCTGTAGAGGACATATAGATTCCTTAGGTAATGGTTGAAATTCACACACATAATAATTATATTTTTGGCCGGATATAATTCTTCTCATTATGTTTAATACGGTCCTTATTGAACTCAGCACCACAGTCAGCAACATATCCGTCCTCATCCGGGTCAAAGGTGACAGTTTATCAGATGAAACGACGGCTAGCTTTCTCAAACAGCTCTCAGATGCTGATTTGCCGCAGCCTCTGTATCAGGGTGGAGATGACACTGGGTTGGAAAAATGTGTGTTCGGGGTACCTCCACCCCGTAGAGCGCAAACAGTAACACAAAGCAAGGTAAAGATTCATTTCAGTGTTTCAACGATTAATTGAATGGATAAATACGGCTAGGTGATAGCGAGCTTTTTTTCGGCTATCCAGAGTTGGACTGAGAGTAACTGGCCCATATTGGTGGGATCTGGAGCAGCCTTACTATTACTGATTGTGATCGTAGCTTGTCTACTCTTCTTCAGGTAATGTCATGTGTCAGGTGTGGTATTGTAATCAATGCTGTTTACTGTTACATTCTTCTTTTTTCGTTATGTTCTCAATTTTAATTTTTCGAGTTCTAATGAGAGCCTCTTATGGCCTTTATCAATCATCACTGATAATGAATTCTATTTTTTAACATGGAATTCAAATCCAATTTTCGCACATACATAGCCTAGATTTACATATAATCTTGACGCCTTTTTTAGGCGATCGAAAACTAAGTACAATGTGTCACACTCGAAGACGGAAGAATCCGAAAACGAGAGGATTCTCCAAAACAGAATAAGGTCGACGGAGATGGCGTTTGACAATCGCTTGTACGCAGGGACGGAGATTGATCCCGTGGCCGAGGATGACTGCTGTGGATCACGTCCGGTCAGCTGTGGTGTCGACTCAAATCAGACCAAATTAGCAATAGAAAATCCATATGCGGACATGTCTCGTGCTGAAATCAAACCAGAAGACACAGTGTACCAAGAAATCACGGTTGTTGATGACAAACTATATGATCCTGAATCAAGAGGTTTGTTTGAGGAGGAGAACCCGTACGATATTCCTGTGGATGTGAGAGACAGTCAATTTTCAACCTGTCGCTACTAACATAGGGGTCGGTTTTTGTTTGTCGGCCAATCAGCGACATCTCCCATGTCGCTGAGAGATGTATCGAACTCTGTACTTTCATCTAGCGCTGACTATTTGGTTTATTTCGTTCCCGCCGCCACCATGAACGACATCACACATCAGACTACAGTTATTGGTGATGTGATTGCTGAAAGAACTCTTGTATGTTCTGAAGCTGTTCGAACTGAAACAAGTAAAATATGTCTTTCGGAATTAGATGTGATACATTATTTTTGATGATATATCACATTGCGAATATGTACAATGCATTAAATTTTTCAATAGCTATCAATAAGTAAAATATATATTCTTCTATTTGTCATGCCATTACTTAATATGTACATAAACATTTTCGTGTGTAATATTGTCGTGTCGATATTCGAGGTCATAGTTTATGGTCCACGGGGAGCATCCCAAATGTGACCGTCTTTAAATTGTTAACTGAATATGAAGGTCGGCTAAGCATGCATACATAGCATTTTCAGCAATATTTTATGAATTAAATGTGTGATTTGATTTTTTGTTATACTGCACATTGAACCTCCGGGGTCAAGTAACTATTACTCAGTGCACATTCTATTTTGTTATGAGTGTTTGTTTTATACAATAAACAGATTAATGAATTCGCTGGATCTAAGGTTGGTGGCATGCTCTTATTCTGACTGATGGATGCCAAACTGAAATTGAAGGTGTTTTCATAAAATTGCTAGAATTAGTCTAATTCGCGCCGAATAAACAATGGCATTGTTTGACATGGTTTGATAAGAGTGTTTCCGTGGAAACAGATATATAACCGTTTGACAACAACAACAACGTCGCGGGAAAAATTAAATTAGAGACGAAATATCGTGCACGGTTGTCGATGTACCTCCATAACGAATTGAGTAAGTGACGCTTTAGTGTGCAAACGTTAAATCTAATGCATTCAGGAGTTACGATTCATGGCAATAATCTACCTTGGTTGAAAAAATATCACATTCAAAATTACCAGGTGGCAGTTAAGGCATTTGCAATGTATTAAATTAAACATCGTACCTGAGTTTGCTATCTCTTCACGGTTTTGCTTCGTATGTTTCTTCTTTAAAGGTTAAGATATTAATTGCAGATTGCAGCATTGTGAAACGATAGTTATACAACGTGGACGTCTTTGAGTGCTACTGACTCGACATACCAACCACAGACACCATGGATTATCCACCGTCCCCAAACAACATTCCCGAAGATTGGCACGAGAACATTCTAAATGCAAAGATACCAATCATGTCAATTGCGGATACAGAAGCAAATGACACTTCAATGGCAGTGAGCTATATTCACCACAGCGGACTACGACCATATCTAGTACCAGAGCAGAACGATGAACCGCACTACTGCAGTGTCTTGTATGCAAATGAGGCTTCAGCAAGTCCAGTGTCTCAAGAAGCCTACGTGGTTTTACCACGTTGCAGGGCATATGGCTGTGGCTATTTTGAAATATTGGATGATACCCACATAGACACAGTAGTCATCGATGGATATCAGAGGGCAAATGAGGATAATTATAGCAATGAAAAATCAGCTTGGAGCATCCATACGGACGATGCGCACTATTCTGTTGATGAAGCATTCGCTCCAGAACAGTCTGGGGACTTTCATTATTCATATCAAGACCCGTGGGATTTGGATGATGACGCTGAGGCAGCATTTTTAGCACCAGTGTTAGGTGATGATCCGGGCACTGATACAATCAAATTATCGGAGGTACCGGATGGCCCTAGCTTGTCAAGGGTGGTCTCTCCGGGGGGTGTTATCGGCAGTTCGAGTAGCACTGTGCCCACGTCAAGTCCATGTGATGTCTGCTCAAGTAGCACCGTGACCGCGTTCAGTCCAAGCGATGTCTGTTCAAGTAGCACCGTGACCGCGTCCAGTCCAAGCGATGTCTGCTCAAGTAGCACCGTGACCGCGTCCAGTCCACGCGATAACTCCTCAATCAGCACCGTGACCGCGTCCAGTCCTAACTCACAGCCTCCCTCTAGCTCAAGTTCCCCTATGCCATATTTCACCTCACTCACTCTTACCACAGATCCACCAGGTCTTATCCCCGAACCGATCTTTATGACCGCTTCCTCTAAAGACAAAGCATACCAGCATATGCTATCCAAACTCATTACGGCAGATCTGAACGGCGAAGAGGTCCTCCCCTGGACAACATTCGCTGAAGTATTTTTCCCATCGTGTTCCCGCCGACCATGCGTTAACGTACTGTCGGCTCTATCGGAGTTAGCTAAGGAACATGGGTTGTATATGATTGAGTGTAGTCAAACACTCAAGCAGAAATTCGCCAGAAATTTACTGTCGTAAATACAGAGACACTACTTATTCCATTAAAGGTACTTGTCGAGCATATGGAGTCCATTTTGACAAAGACGTCACGTCTTCATAGCACTGGTCTATGTGGTACTCCAGGATCACATCCGCGATGCACCAACGAGAAAACAGCATCCACTAACCACAGTGAATCAACACATTCCAAACGCTTGAGAAATCACAAAAACAACGAAGGTGATCAGACAAATGGCTCAGACCATCAAAATGACGGCAGCCGTTCCGATATCGGAGTGACCGGTGAGTGCTGCGACTTAATTCCTCCGCCGTTGACCAGCGAGATACCGGACAGCACTTACACTTGGGTATCTTACAGAAACCGAGTCTTCATCGGCTGTTTCCGGGATGAGGGCTGTATGGACGGGGACCAGTCAGCTGATATATTCGTGCCTGTCTGGTCCGTGGCGCAGCAGTTTCCGGACCTCAGCAAGCATTTGGTGCTGCACAGTGAATCCGTAGCTGGCATACGGAGTAAATGGTATACTCAGTCACCTGTGCGACTGCGACGATGCTCCGTGACGGAGGCTCGCGACATGACCAGACGCTTAGCAACGGCCGGTAAGTCATCACTAATGGCAACCAATAACATAGAATTATTTATTTTGTGAGGTGGTGATTATTTTACGCCAGGCAACTGATTTACAAATTCGTAAATGTGGAAGTGCGGGCACTATTTTTAGAAGCGATTGCAACCAGGTAATAGCAAACTCTGTAACCGATTTGTTAATAATAAGTTACAATACTATTATCCTACACCTGCTCTATAAATGTTGCAAATTATTTGTATCAGTTGCACTGTTCCACTGATGACCACAGGTCAAGTTATTCATGACATACGCGGCATATAGCTAGGTGTTTCAAGCTTGGCCATAGCTCCGGTGTAACGGTAACATGAATTTATACCGTTACGAAGAGTTCGTCAAACACAGTCGGCAAGTTCTCGTTTGGGTTGAAGGACTACTCTGCGTACCTAGAAAATAACATATATCAAGAGCCTTTACAAAAAATAGACTTTGCGCGCCAAAAAACTTACCACCACTCGACGCTATTCTTCAATATAGGGCATCGATAGTTCGTTTCCTAACAAATCGCGATACGATGTCTGCCATTTTGGAAACAATTAATTCTCGCGATTTCCCGCATTGCCTTAGCATTCCAAGTGGGGGGCACTTACCCTAACTCGGATAGGGGTGTGCCGCGGGACCTCGAAACCCTGTACCCGTTGTACTCGTTGAGAATGAGAATAAGTATACTCCATCGTACAAGGTATTATGCGAATGTCTAACCCGTCGTAAAAGTCGAGATGTTGAAAAACCACCCCCTTCGTGCGGCACATGTATACTATATCTTTACACTTAAGTGCCCCCCCGCGCAATGTATGTGGTCTTGAACTTGTAAACAAACATGTTGCTGTGTTTCTGACTTTTTACCGCTTCCCAAATTGATCGAACTATAAATAATTACCACGGATGAAATCACCAGCCGAAAAGGGATGAAATTGTCCGTAAAACATCATTGCATTCTATAACTCCATCACTTGTGTATGTTTGGTGTTTGGTAGTTGTCTGAATCGATCTAAAAATAATTGAGTTGCGTTGTTTCGAGAAACGGTAAGACGTCTACGCAGACGTCTTGTAGGGCTAGCTTGGCCAGTGACGCGAGCTGAGCAAGTTGACTCACTCGGCAAACAGACAGTGGTACACAGATACTGCTTTGACGCTGTGTTTTGTTTGACTGTGTGCAGACTGGTCGAGTGGTTGGAGGTATCTGACGTCCGGCTCACTCATGGTATGTCTCGTCGACCTCATTCCAATACATCGTCGATTACACACACTGCGCACCCGGAGTAAACCACACGCCAGTACCACATCTCAGAACGAGGCAACGCGGGAACTGGGGCATGCTCGAGTCTACAGTGACATCGCGGAGGAATCGTGCGTCTCGTCAAGCGATTCTGATGATAGCGTAATAAGCGTCATAAGCGAGAGTACACGTCGGCAAGCTATAAAACCCTCAATGACGAGGAAGATGCGTAAATCATCGGCCAAACCAACAAGTGTGTTAAGAGCGGAGACTTCGCATTCGACCAGTTCTGCTTGTGACTCACCTTCCCCCGTCATCACCAGTAGTTCTTCCAGCACTTTCTCCAGCTGTCCAACCTTCAGAATTACCCGATATCGAGCGCATAAATCCAAGAAGAAAACGAGTTTGAAGACAAGAAGTTTGATCAGGAAGAGAAGAGGTCTGCAACGTAAAATCCCTGTGTCACGTGACCCACCAGGGCGCGAGGTAGTGGAGAGAGTGCGCGAGGAGACGCGTAGCAAAGAGACGCGTAGCGAGGAGACGCGTTGCGAGATGACGCGTGGCGAGGAGACGCGTTGCGAGATGACGCGTAGCGAGATGACGCGTAGCAAGGAGACGCGTAGCAAGGAGACGCGTGGCGAGGAGACGCGTAGCGAGGAGACTCGTGGCGAGATGACGCGTAACGAGGAGACGCGTAGCAAGGAGACGCGTAGCAAGGAGACGCGTAGCGAGATGACGCGTAGCAAGAAGACGCGTATCAAGAAGACGCGTAGCGAGGAGACGCGTAGCGAAGAGGCGCGTAGCGAGGAGGAGGCTGAAGATGAGACTGCTTGTGCAGAGAAAGATGATAACATTCGCGTCGGAAAGATATCGGACACAAATGCGAGACTTCCCGACAATCGACGGGACGAACGGCAACTGCCAACTCGTGACAACGACGCGCAATGCGGCAATGAAGAAGTGAGAGACATACCTTCATCCACGACAGATAGGAGTGACCAGCCTCGCGCGACTTGTGGAAGGAAAGCACACGCTGAAACGCCCGCTACTGACAAAATGTCACCAGTTGGAGGGCGGGATAAATCTGGCTCTGACCCCACGTATATTCTCCTGAAGGTGAACAACATGGAGGCATTGGACAAAAGGGTAATTAGCATTCACTTCCCCGGTGATAAGGTGAAGAGCGCACGAGGTAATAGTAACAGAAATGTTTCGGACGGGGTGACTGAAGCGGACAGGCCGCGTGCTTTGGACATGCCCCCTCAAACAGGACCGTCTGGAGACAGTGCGTCTGTTGCGCAAGCTGAATACACCAAAATGGGCAGGCGGACGTCGAACGAATATAGAAAAAGTAGAAATCTTCCCACGCAGTGCTATATGGTGGAAATTGATGGTGACATGTACAATGATACGCAGCATTCAGACGGTACACCGGAAATGGATAGATTACCGGTAATCCGCATCGAGATCTCGAAGGAGCAGGAGGACGTTATCGCTCTGCGGAAGTCTAACAAGATAAGCGAACGAGACAGACTCGAAATTCGAAACATCGCCGTAAGTATAACACGTCCTTCGAGCGCAGACTACGTCTCTGAATCTACGACGAAAAAGGTAACTGAGACCTCACCAACGGATTCATCCACGAAATGTCGGTCTCCGCGAAGAAAGCCGCCCGGAACGATCGTCGACCGCGATCGTCTTTATTCCCATTCATCTGCGTGTAAAGCGCAACCTCGTGAATCTACCGTTGTTCATGAGGTCGCTTCTCCTGGAGAAACGACCACAAACGAAGAAGCGATCGAAGTTGCAGAGCTCGATAAAGAATGCATCCAAATCACAGCTGCAGTTGCCAAGCGGACAGCACAACGTCGGACCATTATACCAGTAACGACGGAAGATGAAAATGACTGTATGGTAATCTGCGAGAAGAGGCTTGGCAACGATTTGCCGATTAAGCAGGAGCGAACGTCTTCTCCGTCAGGGCACACCGCCGAATCAAGTACGTGGGTACTACAGATAATGCGACCTCCCGACACTGCCTATCACGTTCACCCTTCCCTGTAATATCTCCATCTTGTTGTAGCACGTTGGTCATGTGGTATGTGGATTTAATGTTAGTATATGGCTAACTGATGCTTGGGTCATACGTTTTCCACTACAGGGAGCAGAGTAAACGCCGCTCAACATCCTGAAATCCCAGACCGCAATACAGCAGATGAATTGTCGCTTCCGCCAATATCAACAGTCAGCTCCGAGTATGTAACTATTATTCCTCTAATCTCATGTAATTTCTGCCTTTGTTTTGACACGTTTATAAATAGATGAATGAATGACATTTATTCCAGAACAATGCTACGAGGAAGCGATATTGATAAACTTGATAGGTAACTAATGCGAGGACTGATCTGTGGAGTACGGCAAGACATGGTCAGTTTTCTCGCTGATGAACCGTCATCGCCCAGAATATTATTGATCAAAGTACATTACATTTATGAAATGACAAAGAAACATTACACCATATATTGAAATTCAACACCAGAAACAAGGAATAATATATAAAAAAACACAGATTATTGATACAATGAGAACAAATATTCATCGGATAAATCGACCTACTTATAGTCTGTTTGCCACGTAGGAAAGAGAAGAACGTGTTTTTTGGTGTTTTTTTTCAAAAACTGTCTACTTTTGATTTTGACCTTAGTGTTCTAACATCTAGATAACGTTCGACATTTACTGGGATCGCGATGTGTTCAATTGTTTGACGACTGCGTATTGGAAATTTTCTTTGTCATTTATTATGAGCATGGGTATCAACATTGCGTGTAAACAAACTGACAAATTGGAGAAGGCATCGAGTTATGTTGGATAAGAAACATAAATCTTCAGAGCTGTATTTTTAACTAGTCGATAAAATGTTGGAATGCTTTGCGCTTCATGTTGTCGGGAAGCTAGTTCACGTTTCTAGTGGATGGATGGCATTCTTCGCGGCGTTACCCCTTAATTAAGAGCCATATGATATATGCGTGCATAAGTAATGGGAATGGTCAATTGTTTTGTTTAAACATGACTGGTGGTACTCCTGCGATACAGGCTGCCTGCAAGGACAACACATTGTAACTCGGTCAGTCAGAATGGAGGTTTCCTGGTCCATGAGCGCCTGGTCATTCCATACGTCGTCCACCAAGGACAGAAATATGTCCTGCTGCGTGACGTCACATCCCTGTTCTTCGTGGGATGCAATAAGAGATGCTCCCTGCCGCGGACGACGCTACACCAGAACCTGCGCAGTCTCGGGGCTATCATGTGCTCGTTTGAGCTTGTGAGTTCTTAGTTCTTCTGTCTGTAACACTAATAGCTGAACTAGCGCTTTATACGACCATAATCATTTGAGTAAATATGCCGACATTATATTGTAGTAAGTGACCTTACTTCGATTCATGGCATAACCTGTTAATTAAGGTTAGCCCAAAAGACCAACGTCAGGTTCTATTAATAACCTTGAGGGAGTGCATGCATCACTCCCGTACTTAGTTCGAAAGAGCTAATTAAGGTAAACGACGCCTTGTGAAATTGGTGGTGAGGTTCCTTTATTTCGCTCTTCTGTTCAGCAGAACTTCTCATATACCATAGCCCTACAAGACGTATGAGTAGACGTCGTACTCTTTCTGAAAACGACGCAATGTTAAAAATTTTGAGATTGATTCAGACAACTACCAAACACCAGCTTATCAAGGACCTTGACCTTATTTCCAGGGTCACAGCCACAAATACGGAATCTTTGAATCTGATACATTTGAGTGGCACATTGAGTCAATAAGGCTTGTAGAATGTTATAAATTTCTTTTGCAAGCACCTTATAGTATGGGAAGTTTGGTGGAATCTTATATTAAAGAGGTTATCAGTTTCTTTTATCTTATTTTCAAGGTCACAGTCACAAATAATGAGATACCTTTTTATTACATGTTGTCTTATAAAGATAGCTACCTGCCCCAAAGAAAAAACATGGACCCCTCTCCTGTTGATTGCTCCTTTCAAACTAAAAATCTGCTCTGTTTCTTGAGTTATTGTTCAATATCCTGTACCATGTAAATCCAATTGGGGATAAGTCTTGATGGTATGTTTTCTTAAAAAGCAAGCAAGCAGCCCAAAATTACTCAACGACCTCTCTTATATTGATTTTATAAAAAAAACCAGCACTACAATGTTATTGGAAAATCTCTTGTACTATGTAAACCAAATGGGGAATGCTTTTAAGCAATCAGAAAACCGTGATTTCTTTCAAGCCAAAATAAAGTCGTAATGAATCAAAAGATTGGAGAGGTCATCCATAACCTTGACATGATTCCCAAGGTCACATCATCAAATTAGGAATATCTGGTATTTTAGGTGGCTTATTTTGTCTATTTAGCTCGTGGAATGTAAAGCATGTGTTTACCAGTGCATCTAAGCATATGCTTCTCTTAAGTGGTTCAAATATTAAGACAATGTGACCTATTTTGAGGGCTCAGTGGCCCTTTACAGTGGCCGTTGAATACAGTGATAATCTATGAACGTTATGATCAAGTCTTGTCATAACGTATATTTGAAAATCGCGCCAAAATAAATAGACCTTCAAAGCCTGCTGGTCTCTTTTTGGGTAAGGAACTGTGGAAAACTTCTGATTAGCTTAGCCCGAATGTGGACTTATCTAAATTATTTGCAACATGTTCCCGGTAATACTAATGATATACCCTATAGCAAGATCACCTTACGAACAAGTAAAAACCATCGTTCATTTCATTCAAATGACGCGTGCTGTAGGCGATTCTCATTTCTTGGATGTTTTCTTAGTTGAAGTTGCTGCGGGTAAGCGCTTGGCAATACCGTCGGTGTCTCCGGAAGTTCATTATGGATCATCCACCTTAATATAGGGCAACAAAGTGTGAAGTCACATCGCTGATAACGGTCTTCATTAGGTTCTTAACACATTTCTCTGTAGCATTCTTTTCGTGTCTGGGCGGCAATATCTCGGTGACCATATATATCCAACTTACATGGTTATTTTGAGAATCACTGCGGCTATAACCTATGGATGATTCTTTTCTCTCACTGCGGTTATAAGGCTATATAAGGACAAAAAGTAGCTCTTTTGAACCAAGTAGAGCTTGCGCTCCCTCTTTCTCAACAAGTTAGTACTTGATGGACTGTTGGTCTGTTGAGCTAGTCAAAAGTCTTGTTATCTTGTGTAACAATACTACAGGGACCCCCTTTTGTTTGGACCGGTCTGGATGTTTTCGCAAGTTTGGAGTGAAAATTATATTCATTCAACCCAGCTGAAAATGTCTTAAAGGCTGTTTTTTTTTGTGGGGGGCATTATTCAGGTATGGTTTACATTTTGACGACATAACATTTTTGCAAACCGCTCATAAATAACAATGTCTGTGCAGATGGTTGAACTAGACAAGCTGACGCACCTTGGCTGTGGCACGAAGCGTGTTAATACGGGAGATTGGCTCGTCTCCGTCGACCAGTTCTTCAAGCAGCTGCCGGCCTTGCATCGTCAACTACGGGAGATGCACAGCAACTCCCATAACAAACTCAGTCAGCGCTGCACGTTCGCTGACTCTCCTTAAGTTATCAATCACATGGTGGTATTTTCGGTTAATGCATCAATATTTCGTGCCTTTATTTACGGCATTTTATGTTGTTATTGGAAGTTGGCAAATTTACTTTTCGTGTTTTTCTTAAACATACTATATGCACTATTTCGTTAAGATATGTACGGTATGAGGCTATTGCATAAAAAAACGACTCATTGCTATACCTGGCAGTCTTAAATATCGACCCATATGACAAAAAGAACAAGCCATATTGGCGGCACATACCTACCAAGCTCAACAAAGGGAGAACCCCCTTGGGCCATCACATATGTATTTCATTAACTAACGTTATTCTGACATCGTTTCTCATGTAAAAATGTGAAGCTAGCAACAAGTATTACTATAAGTGGTTTGGGTGGGCGGGTAACCCGATTATTTAACAGGACGCTGATTACAACAAAGAGTCTGTTGCTAATTGAAAGCAAGCATCGACAGGGTTAGAAGTTTCGCTCATGTAGTTCGATTACTGACAACATAATATTCAATAGGCGCACACAGCGTTGCTTCATTGTCTTTGCGGATGACTTTTTCACCGTCAATGTCGGCACTCTTTATGGTCGTAGTGATGTAGACGAGACGTCAATGAATGGTAACTGGAAAACAGATGATTATTTCTGAATGTGGGGGTTCGGATTCCGTATCCCGCAAGTCTGAATATGAAATACAAAACTGTGGTATGGAGTAACTCTGGTGATGTCCAGAGGCTACTACTGAGCTGGAATTCCTGAGTGCTACGTGCCGTACGTGGTTGGCCTTCCAACTTGGTCCGTACGGCGGTGACTATATCGCTGCCCGAATACTGAATGTGTTTAACATTTGGAGACAGAGGTATTTGTGTGGCGTCGTCAGCAAACGTGGAGGTACAGATACCTTAGCTTTAATTGAAGATCAAACGGGCTCATGGTAATTGTTATGGGAATTGACGGGTTGCGAATGTTTACTTCAAAGGCCTCTACTTACTAGACTGGGACTAATTAATTTGGAAACTGACTCCACACTGGTTGAAAACGCTTATTATGTTTAATTAGATCAAATCGAATTAATAAGGACAGTCACAACTTCATCCGATCCAATCGCAGCTATCGATGAATAAATATTAAAAGTTACTTTGAAACGAGCGACGGATCTCTAAATAAAGAGTCAAAAATCTCTGGGGATGGGACTTTGATTAATAATCAAATTCACGATATATCCTCTGCACTGAAAACAAGTCTTTGCGAATTCCAGGATAGTGGGTATGGATCTAATGAAGCAAGTGTGTGAATCCCAACACTGGGGCAAGGATCTAATGAGTCGTGTAAGTGAATCGAATGATCAGGGGTAAGGATCTGACAGATTCACGATGTGATCCCAAGGATATCCTCATGCATAAAAAGTCTCTTTGCCTGGGCGGTTGTGTGAATCCCAGGATAGTGGGTATGGATCTAATGAAGCAAGTGTGTGAATCCCAGCACTGGGGCAAGGATCTAATGAGTCGTGTTAGTGAATCGAATGATGAGGAGTAAGGATCTGACTGACTAGTGAGTGAATCCAACGAGTGGGGCTTAGGATCCAATGAGTGGGGTGAATCCAGGATTTCGAGTGAATCCATG
Organism: Urechis unicinctus; assembly: GCA_034190875.2. Lineage (NCBI taxonomy): Eukaryota > Metazoa > Annelida > Polychaeta > Xenopneusta > Urechidae > Urechis > Urechis unicinctus. The sequence goes on from CM067344.1 coordinate 30,117,474, forward strand.
AGTTGGATTAATATATTTCAATGACATGGGGCAAGGATTTCATGAGTTGGTTGAGTTAATGCAATGACGTATGGTAAGGATCCCACGAGGTGGGTTTTTATTTCATGAGATCTCTGTAGCTTGGCTGTGGATCCTCAGAGCTAGGATCATGAATCTTAAGTGCAGAGAAAGTTCCTGGTAGGTAACATCCCAAGGTGTTTGGCTCAGTTCTCTGGATGAAGGTATGGATTATCTCATCCGAAATATGGGATACATATACGACTGGCCAGGAGACCCACAACCTAACTTTCTGTTCACCCCAAGTTCTTTGTCTTCAATATGTAATTTTACCATGTGAAAGAGATACAATGCCCAAATGATGTAGAGAATTGTAATTGGCACATTCAAACGCTAGCAGCCCATAGACATACATTAATGTAATCTCCATCTACTTCAGCCGATTTGATTTATCTTTAAGTTTTACGTACATCTTAAATACAAATTCAATGAGCACCTCAGAAATGTGACTTATACGGTCAATTCAGTGACAAATGAAAACAAACGCACAGAAAGTCCATCTTTATCATAATCAAATTTTACCAAGTACGAATGCCACATAAGCACCCAGTCAATCCCACATCATTCTCTGACAAGACCATCCAACATACCATCCAGTGACCATTAGATGTTTGATTACGATAAACAATGTTTAACACAAAGAGAGACATCATCCACAGCTAGACTACCACTAAAACACCATGGACTCTCTACACAGTACAAACTCAATTAAAACTTGGATATAGGAAAGTTTATTTTTCTAGAAATCCATGACAAAGTTGGGTTTCAGTTTGTCATTACAAGGCCTAGTAAAATACACGAATACTTATAACAATTATTTATGATTCTTTCTCTGTAAGCCACAAGGAACTGCAACTGCCTGTTCCTGTGGTTCAGTTCTACAAGCTGTTATAAGTTACTGGACCATGAAATAATCATACGTACACTTCCCCTTGAGACAAATCACTTCCACTGATATAATATCACCGTTTTTCACAGCAGTTAAGAAATGACTGTAAAATGATTTTGTAAAATATCAAATCACTAAAAAAAAGCACAAGGTATGTAATAGTTATAGTTGTTCCATTTTATAAATTTAGCTGAAAGCAGGGATTGAAGGGCAGATAGCCAGTGGTAATGTGTTCGAGGGCTGATTGTTGGGGGTGCTAGAGTATGGGAGCAGCAAGTCATGTAATGCCAGCCATCTTACAAGAAATAGTCGGGGGTCCTGCGTGTTACATGTGGTTCCCCTCGGCGTGGGGCGGGATCAAACTGGAGGCTGCATCACACAGAACACGTCATCAACAGTGAGCCAAGAATCAGGGTAATATCCCTACATATATGGCAGTGATTATGTCATCACCAACATCACTTGATTGTTGAGGTCAATGAGCTGACACCAGCTTTACAAATGAAATGACTTACAATGAATACTTGAGTGCGTCATCAAGTTCCATGATAGCAGCTTGGTTGCCACAGCGGTAGCAGTAGTTAGGAGCGCTGAATATAGTCACCACGTTACGGTCATGGCACCAGTTGTATCCCTGGGCAGGGCAAACATTAAGGGTAGAAAACATGACAGTGACAGTGACTGAAGTTAGATGGATGGCAGTCAGTAGCAAGGGTGAGCACTCACTTCCATCACCAGCTGATGAGCACGCGAGACCAGAGTGAGTCCGTTGCTGTGATTGAAGGTCTCTGAGATGTCCTGTCCGAATGTGTAGCCGGCTCCACGAGGGGAGATTCCCCAACCCCCACGGTCGTCTGGGTCGGACCACAGGAGGTCACACATGGGCCCCTGCAACCCAACAGTGATTACTTATCCCAGAAATTAATGCTGACAGTCTAACATTGGGGATAACTGGTGCCCTTAATGTTTAAGGCTGCAAGTAAAAGAATCATCTCAAATAAGCTATAGGGACTAGTGTGTGGCTTACATAAAAGCCTGTGTGGGAAGTCCCGACACAATCCCACAGACGTAAAGGGTGGGAGCCATCAAATTACAAATTGACCAGAGAAAGTTGTGGAATTAGCCGTAGTGTGCGTTTAAGTGACAGTGAACATCATAGGCCACATCCAAACGGTCAAAGTAGACTGAGAGCATGGAATGGTGTTGTGTTCTATGTTCCACTGCAGTGACAGCACTATTGAAGAGCTTTTACCCATGACACCTTGGCTGTGAATGGCTTAGTGAAGCTAATGCCAATATGCCTTAACCCTTAGCCTGTTGTACGCGACTTATGTCGTTTTTGAAACATGCTGTGTATAACCGTGCGTTGTAATGAAGTAGACAGCATGTTCATAGATCTGTCACTGTCATTGGCTGAGAGAGGGATTCCCATGACGTAATGTGTAAATTTTTTGACCCAGAAAGCAATAGATCAAGGTATTTTCAGGTTATTTAAGACGCAGATAACGCCAGATAATTACAGGTTAATTGCGAAAGCGAAAGTGGAGGAAAGTGATTCATCGTCATTTGAGAGCAGCGATTCTGAACGCGATATTCAGTTTGAACGTTTGTTTTGTGAAACTTCTTCCGATGAAAGTGATTTTGAGGGTTTTGGTCCGAATGCTTTGGTGATTGATCGGGACTGTAGAGTGACTTTTGATTGCTTCCAGGCTCCCAACAACAGAGACTGCGCAAGATACACGCACAACCCAATATTTTGTTTGTCAAAAATAAGATATCGATCTTCAGTGATTGACTTGCATTTACATAACAATAAAAAACCCACCAAAGTCACATACTTGTAAAGATCAGTTAATATTGCAAGAAATGTCAATTGCAAGAAATGCATTTCTACCTTTCCAAATCCCTAAGTTACATTAATTTTGCAAAGCTACCCGACGGAATCAATAATTAGCCAAAACAATGCAGCACCAGGGTAAAAGAGGTACAAAACTTATACAGCAGGCTAAGGGTTAAAAGGGTCCAAACCCTTGATATGAGGCCACGACAGCATAACTCTGCATAGGGTACCATTTCAAAATGCTATTGGTGATAAAGTTAAACAGAGATGTAAACAAATACCTCATGTGGGACTTCCTGGATTCTGTCCAGGGCTCTGATGTGATCTAATGTGTCGATAGATGGGGACAAACCACCATGTAAACAGAAAATCTGCAACCCAAAACAGTGACTTAAAGTTGTATTTCTTCAGTAAAAATGGGGCACAATATTTAACAGATAAAATTATACAGGTTATATTCTATAATAAGTTAAGCTGCTTCAATCAGCAATTCTACAATGTACCATGCTGAAGTAAGCAAATATACCATGACCAGTACAATAAAGGACTGTACTTACCTGAGAATCTACCAGAGCAGTGAGGGGGAGGTAATCGAACAAGTCCGTGAAGTATTTCCAAACATTGGCATTGCCATATTTCCTAAGACATTCATCATAGAAACCATAAACTTGGGTGATCTGCCTACTCTCGTGGTTTCCTCGTAGAATGGTTATCCTCTCCTTGAAACGAACCTACAAGAAAAGCGTAGAATGTAGTCTGCTGTCAATGAAATTCGACGGAGGCGAATTTAGCTAACATTCAATGTCAATCCTGCATAGCTCAATGACACAGAATATATTAACACAAAGGAAATGAGGACTTACTTTGAGTGCTACTAGCAGACTGACTGTTTCTACTGAGTAATAACCCCTGTCAACATAGTCACCCATGAAGAGGTAGTTGGTGTCTGGGGAGCGTCCACCAATGCGGAACAACTCCATGAGATCATGAAATTGGCCATGGACATCTCCACAAACAGTCACCGGGCATTTCACTTCCTGAACATTGGACTCTTTGGCGAGAATTTCCTTAGCCTGAATCAAATATGCACCACAATTTTTAATGTAGCAGAAACCTCAATACACAAATGTATAAGTAGGTTTATGATAGTTCTGAGTCTGAGATGTTTAACCTTCCAGAAAATGTCAGCATGGAGTTACATAACCCAAATGCCCACTTTACCATCAAGATAGGCATCGCTCAGCTTCATAAATGAGTCACAAAGCAATAATAGATATATATCAGCAACCTGAAAATTTCCCTCTAAAACACATCAACTGCAGACGTCCAACAACTACAAACACTTATCCCACAATATATGAAAATTTCAGATACAAGCTGATAAATACTCCATAGAATATGCTTAGAGTTAGAGCCTTAGCTACGTAACGGTAGCTAGCTGCAAACATAATATACATTCGATACACAGCTAACAGTTGGGTGCATTCCACCAATTAATTATTCATATTAGAAATTTAGGCAATGAATCTAGCAGAAAAAACAAGGACCTATTACAAATTAACATAAAACAAATCATATCAACCTTTTCACACAATGTTTTGACTTGATTTTCAGACAGTTGCTTGCATTCCATCAACTGCTCCACCCATTGGTCGAGCTCCTTTGCCGCAGTGCGGTCATCCACCATAGTCATTTGGGCGTCTTCTTTTGAAGCCCACTTGTTCTTAAATAAGGCTACTTGACAAAAACTACTGGAGGCCTAGTTTTCAACGAAAGCGATTTTACTTTCGCTAGGTTTCCGCCGTCCACTCGATTTGGACAAAATGGCCGTCGCCCGGTTGATATGACGTCATGGGGTCAAGAACCCTACCCACAATTCCGTATTTTACGAGGGGTACATCTATCGCAATATAGAGCATAAATCTGATTTTCTTGAACAAGTATAAATGTATTTGATTGGCGAAAAATATGCCTTTAAATTATTTCCGCTGATTGCATTGATATCAAATTCATTGTTATATAAAGTGATGGATAAATCCCTAGAATTTATTTTCGTGGCCTAATAAGAAAGAAGTATTGATAAACCTTAAATATACAGCCATCATTATTTGGGAGTGCATAAAAATTAACGAGCTTATTCAGTCCTCTCCATCAGATTGCTCATAAACTTGTCCTCAAACAACTGTTATGGTCTAAAGTAATACTAATCAATCATAAATTAGAAATAACAATTTATCTCAACCGATACCGCAGGCACAGATTCTCAAATCATAAAACGGTATAGGGTCTACTAGAGGTCAGAGAGGAGGGGCGTTTTAACTCGAGCGGCTGTGAACCCTTGCACCTGAGTGCCATCAAAGAGCGATCAGAAGAGAGGCTATAACAACGCACAACGCAGCTCACAGGTGGCGTGTTGACATATTTTCTCGGGTAGAAGCGCGAGTTAGCCCTCTTTGCTTAGTAGGCATTTTGTCATAGCGTGAAATGTATCGTTCCTATAGCCTATCCCGAACAAGTCTGAGCCGTGTGGGCGATATTGAAGTGACAACAATTTCTGACGGCTGATCTGGCCGCCCAGCTTATTTTGTTGAAAATGGGGGGTATTTTTGGTAAAAAGAAACAACCGTCAAGGGTAACAGAGCACGACAAAGCTGTTTTAGTAAGAATGTTAATGAATACTACGCCCTACGAACCTCACTACTGTTTATGGTGTATCAGTATATTAAAATTTAGATGTATTGCTACCAATGCTGTAACCTGGTATTAACTAGCCCGGTTAACAGACCTAACTACTACCTGTTAGGTCTGGCGTTTAGCCTATTCAAAATGTGGTTGACAACCAAAGATTGATCTCACTGCCTTTCATAGATAAACAAATACAAAGATGAACCATATCTAATCTGGTTATTCTTAAACATCTTACGGTGCTCACTGAAAAATCCAGATCGTCATCAATCTTCAATATATGCACAAATAAATCTGAAACATATTGCAAACATTAACACTGCTCCTTTTTTCGCCATTTTTGTCTCGGATAACAAAGTACGTTATGACGAAATTGCTTCGTTTTCACATAAACTTGAGCAGACGCATTTGTGGACGATATTCCGCTTCGAATTTGATTTCCACGGGTATTTACAAGTGCTATGCATTACAGCTTTCATACAAATTCAGCGAACAAGGTAATCAACAATTGAATCCAACAAAATGACATCCGTATGGCTATTTCAAATGGATAAAAGCAGGTTGAAGAAATATTTTGATGATTAACCAGTTCACCACATTTGGCTTGGCATGAGGTAGGCCTCTACTGCAGACATAGAGGCCTACTGTAGGTCTAGGTATTAACCTGTTAACTACCAGGTATTGGCCACAACACCATGGGACATCATTCGTTCCGTGAACAGGCACTCGAGTCATAAAACGCCCATCATGTCTGACCTGTAGTATAAATATAGACAAGGTTCGCTAGTCCTGTGCAGCCTTGGAGCATAGCGGCCTCACCAAATCCTCTGTAGCGTCGGTCTCAAACCATCAAGACCACATTTGTTAATGTAAACCGGAATAGGGATATGTTGCTCTAACAAACCAAATGCTTTTAAATCAAGAACTGATCGGCAATTCAAAAATAGACAAGCTTTGTAAACGCTGGTTCCCATTAGGCTGGGTCACATTACATCACCAGGGTCAAAACTGATTTCTTCAACGCTCTATTGGCTGGGATTCATGGAATTCACAGAGGCTAATTTGACAATTGAATCAGCATTACGTTACCATTCCCCCCCCTCTCAACCCCCCACCCCCACCACGATGAAATGCATCACATGGAATCTCAGCCATACTGATGATAATCTGTAAAGATGACCAAATCACACTCGGATCAATGAATTCCTGTTTACTACAGTTGATTGTCAGGTGTGGTTTTCTCTGCTCAAAACAAACTAGGGGGCAATGGTGGGGTCACTTGTCATTGCGATCAATGCTATAATCCTGCTGTTCCAACCCAGGCTTTGTGTCGAATATTGACAGTGTAATGGGTAATTCAATGATAATAATATTGTAGCAAACCGTGTGTACACAACAACTTGATTTTAGATATCTACATCACTAACAATACCGAAATTGGAACTTTTTCGAGATGCGTATGATGATCATATTATATCAGTGAACATGGTAAGATGTTTAAGAGTACCTGGGGGTGGTTAAGAATGTCAATGAGGTGAAAATTTGTCAGTCCACCATTTTTGGTTTGATATTGCATTGGACCTTACAGAAAACCATTGGTAGTTAGGTCAATGGTAGTTAGGCTAGCTGACAAATAATGCTTCTAGTGACAGAGGTGGTGAAGACTTGCTAATCTGTTTGGGGATTACCTCAGAGGTAATAATAAGAGAAGGTAAGTACACCGCAGCAAAACCAACAATTGATTGCTATTGATTGCTCCAAATATTTCATGCTGCCTTAGATGATAGAGGAAAGGTTCTTATGAAGCTTTATATATGTAATGTTCATGACAATATGACCATTGTGGTTTGAAGTGTATGTTTTACACCCCATCACTGGCCTTGCAATGACGTGAAAGCTCAATTGTGTAGTATTGGTGTCCAAGGGGCACAGATTTACCACCTTGTGTAGGCAACAGGTTTGAGCCTAGTGGAATTTGTCTAAACATCACTATCACTATCATCCCCATCAAACACCATCATACCCATCAATCACTATCATCTCCATTAATCACCATCAAGACATCAACTTGTTGTTGAAGGCATCATTAAAGTGCCTATCGCACAGTTATAGGTAATTTGCTGTAATCAATTCATAATGTGATCAATAAACTCCATCTGGTCCAATAACCGTCGTATCTGATCAGTTATGGCCAAAATTTGATAAAATGTGTGCGCCCAACAAAACGCTGCGGCAGCCATTAGCTAGGTCAGACCCAGGCGTGTGACGTCAGTAAAGTAAGCCCGTTCTTAGAGACACTGGGAGTTCCAGGCACAGCAGTGACATCACCGATGTCTTTTTTCTCTTCATCGGAGATTCGTCTGAATCGCTCATTTCTGGTTAGAAATTTGCTCTGCCGAAGCAGCGATGGTCTGCTAATGATCTGTGCCATCCCTTGTCTCTTCGTGGCTCTCCTGAAATGATGAAATAGCGAAATTACCAGCAGCCCTTTTGCGCTAATCGTAAACAATGCCCGAGCAAACGTCGGGCGGAGGCGATTAATTATTCATGAGCTCGTTGTGGTCGATACGCCGGACTCATCTTTAAAGTCGAATTTCGACTTTGACGACTGATACATAGACAGAATAGGTACTTCTGGGTTATATTTCGGTAATCTGGCGAAAAAAATGACATGATTTTTCGTGCGATAGGCACTTTAAACCCCAATTTCAGACACTGAGCCAACTGTTAGTTTCTGGATACAGACCAATCTATAAGTAAAAAAAATTAGGTTTTGAATCTCAATATGGTGATTTCATTTGAAAGTGAGATTCAGATTTGTTCCCTCACTTACAGGTTTTCCTGCAGTAAGCCAAATAAGTAGTTAAACGTCATTGTCACAATGGTTAACTCAATCAAGCAAATAATGTGAGCTGAGAGATACATTTTGTCTGAAGATTTCATTGAGCTCTACTATCGCCAGTAATCCATGAAGCCATTAAGATTGATTAGGAATTATGTGATAAATGGCCTCATGACTTGCTTCAGGACAATCATGAAGATACAATCTTCTGAGCTGCCCCCACCCTTGTCATTTCCTGCATATGTTGTCTTTAGTTTATATGCATTTGAACCATTGAATGATATGTGTTTATTGACATTATGTAATTGGCTTTCGTCTTTGGTCTCTGACTGTAGCAATTAAAGCAAGTAAGGGACAAAATCAGGCAATACCAAAGACGTATTGGTGCCCAACTGGAACGTGATCGGCAGGTGGCTAAAGAATTGGTTAAGGACGGAAAGAAAGAGTAAATATTTGATGTTTATAGATGTTTATAGATACTTTGTCTACTCCATGATTTCAAGGCAAGAATATAACGAGCAAGATCTATTTATATACCGGTACTGACTCCGTTCATATCTTTTTACAGCAAAGCCAAACTACTGTTGCGGAAAAAACGATTTCAAGAAAGTCTATTGGAAAAAACTGATGGACAAATTGAAAATATAGAACGAATGGTAAGATATCTACTATTTACTTACACTAAAGAAGGTTAATGATACTGGTGCTTTTTAATTTTAGTGATGTTTTACTTGTATTTCAGGTGCAAGATTTAGAGTACTCGCAGATCGAGTCCCAAGTAGTGGCTGGTCTGAAATCAGGCAATGAAGCACTCAACAAAATGCACCAGGTATGATACAACAAGGTGTTATCAAACATTATCAATGTGGCTTCCTGCCTACTTTATGAAATGGATGTGTTGGTGAAATACAATGTTGTGGTTTTTTGTGGTAATCTGCAGCTCCTGTCATTGGAAGATGTCGAGAGGATCATGTCTGATACACAAGAAGGAGTAGAATACCAACAAGTTAGTTACTTATTTACCTACCAAAGGCTCAGCATTTTGTAATTCTTGGTTAATATTAGTTCATGTACTGCTCAGTCATGTCGGGAAGAATCCAACCCGCTTAACTAGTGTGGAAATTGATGATGTCAATTGTCTGTATGTACAGGAGATAGATGAACTGCTAGCCGGAGGACTCACGCAGGAGGACGAAGCAGATGTCTTGTCTGAACTCGATGACATTCTGCAGGTGAAAAGATTGCAATACCTGCTAACTTAAACAGTCATGGTCCTTACCTTGCTGTCCATGTATTGCATCTCCATCTTTGTTCCAGGAAAACCAAGTGGAATTCGGAGATGAAAACCTCCAGTTACCAGATGTTCCGACTGACAAAATTAAAGGTTTGTGGATGTAACTAACTCTGTATTGTTGGTTAAACTTAAGGTTGATAATACATCTGTAACAATAATAAAATCTCTAACAATTATCATTTTGTTTTTCTGTCTCAAATTAGTGAGTCATGATATTATAATGATTCTTACATGTTTATGATGTGCAGAGAGTCAGCCAAGCAGAGAGAAGGAGAGGGTGATGTTGGCGTCCTAGTAATCCATGACACGTCTACCCCACACCATCATAGCTGTCAATCATTGAGGATCGTTTCTGTCAACTCCCATTACAGAATTCTCGTGTTGAACATGATTAGCTTGTATATATGGTATTGACTATAGACAGATCACACCATTGACTGAGTATAAATTAATAGCAAACCAGATTGCCAGGCTCAGTGTGGTGTTATGCCAGCTTTGTGTATTTGATACCGTATAGTGAATTGTACGTGCCAAACTCCCCCCATGCATAAAGCTGAAGTGACCTCCTAGCTGGCTGCTAATTCACATAATATATTTGCTTATTCTCCAACCTACTGAAGTGTGTTGTGAGGCACTCAGGGAACATGGATCTTGTAGGGCAGTCAGAAATTAATCTGGATCATTTGTATTTGGAATCAATAGCTTCAGCTTTAAAGATGTGATGTACTTGGTTGTCTATGTTAAAATATTTGCCAATCACTGATGAATTGACTTTGTAAGTGTTGAGAGTGTTAGTAAATCATGTGCGTACACCTCTTGCACATTGTATAATACCATTACCATATGTATCTTCTGTTGCAATGGTACAATACAATACAAGCCTTGTACTTTTGATTTTCATGGCATTCTGTATGTGGATATATTTTTATATTGTTTGTGATGAGTATATGCTGACTCCAATCAAGTAGCCCTCCTTATTTTCTTAACTATGTTAACTGGTCGCTTGTTTGGCTCCTAGGAAAAGTTGCTTACGATTGACTTGGTGCAGCTCACCTGAACGCTTTGGGATATGTGCAATGCCATGTGCTGCGTTGGATACTTGCTCTAATGATGTGACATTGCTATTCCCTGTTCAATTTACTTCCTTTGGGGAATCTGATGTCATATACAATGCCACTGTCTCAGTCCAAGCGCTTAGTTCCCGATGCCAAGCTTCAGGAACCAGGCACCGTTGGTCTCGGTAGCTTCAGTTCAAATACACATTTACAAAAAATGAAATCGTCTTTGTCTCAAACTTCCAACAACTTGAGTTTGTCAGGCTAGATGTTTAGGAACATTTATAATCAGGTGCTTCGGTAACAATGTTAGCATGTAGCATGAGATAACATGTTTACAATACACCGAATCTTGTACTACGGTGACAGTATCTGTTACCATGGTAGCCATACATTCAGCATCAGGCAGCATGGTTACTATGTAGTGTGACAGCATCTGATGTATGGGTTGTGGAGCTGAGATAAATGTGTTGTATGACTGGTGTTTTTGTTGATGTGTGGACGTCATAATTGATGGATTGGCAACCTCAAACATTCCGTTTTTGCGAGTTCTGTTCTTGGGCAGAGCTTATCATATACCTTTGTTCCTGCCATTGTCCGTTCGGTTAAATTTTGGTGGCCTGTTTTCTTATGAAGCAAGCTATCATTCCAAAATTACATATGGAACCCTTTTATCTTGACAGCTCTTTGCAAACCAACAATCAGCCCTACATGACCTCTGACCTTTGAGTTATTTAAGAAAAACTTGTTAAATATCTCTCATGTTATGTTTCCCTAATATGGGAGAGCTAGCTGCCCCAAATTACACATGGGCCTGCCTGATATTGATGGCTTCTTGCAAACCAATAAGGAGCCTCCACATGACCTTTGACTCCTGAGTTATTTGAAAAAAACTTGTACAATATTAATTCATTAGGGAATAAGTTTTGATGGCTTGTTTCCTTGTAAAACTAGCTAGCTGCCTCAATTTACACATGTATCCCTCTGATATTGATGGGTCATTGCGAATTTAAAATCGGTGCTTCACGACCTTTAACCAAGGAGTTACATGCTTTTAGTTATAACTCCTTGCTTTAACCTATGAGTTATTGGAGAAATACTTGTGAAAAATCTATTGTACAATGTTGACCGTGCGGGGAACAATATTGATGGAACGTGTTTAGTTCTGTTGTTCAGTAAAGCTTATGGTATACTTTCACTCTTCTGTTTTGTCAAACAGTCTGTACGTTTGTGGTGCTTTCTCTTTAAAAAGCTAGCTACCTGTCCCAGATAAGACGTCTAATGGTAATAGGTCTTTGCATTCTAATCATCTTTGGCCCCCTGAGTTATTATTGTAAATCTCATATAGCATTTAAACCACATATAGCATCATAATTTAATCTTGTCACAACTTATTATTGATAAGTATCAGAGCTTCGATGCCTATTGGTCTCTTGTTTCTTAGGGTGCATTTGTGTTTCTGTGAGAGAACCAATCCGTGTGCAGGGCGCTGATTCGTACACGAATCGCTACTGAGACTCGGACAATTACTATTGTTTGTGTTAAGTTTCGTTCCGCATGTTACGTGGACACCCAGACACCCGAGACAATGCGGCCATGTGAACGACCCCCATGATACGAACACATGTTTAATGCGCCAATATAGTTGGTGCCAATCGTTGTCAACGACCTGAAATTGTTTGACTTCATCTATACTTTACGAAACTGGGCCTCGCCTTTATGTTCGAGCATACAAACAGATCAATCTCTGTTGAACTATTTAATGCCATATTATCTCACACCCACTGGTCTAAGCACGGTAGCCCGACGCTGCTACGTTCTCACACTAAAGCAAATAATTTGTCACGGCGTGAGGCAAACATTGGTCGGGTCATCTGGTCTGTGCTAGATGAGAAACTCGCGCTAAATCAGAGACACAGCGACATTCGTTTTTCGGGCCTGGCGTGGATAGGAACGCCATTGATCCGCGTCAATCGGACTTTCTTCAGTCTGTAACATTAGCGATAAGCTGCTGCTTATAACGGGATAACTTGCGATCGCCTCGCTGAGTCCGTGGTCTTAGCGAGCGGGTTCGCTTGGTTTACGCTTGGCGCTTTGAACGCTGCCGCAGCGCTTTGCCGACAGCCGAGCCCGAGGTTTGGACCATCACTGCAGCTTTGTCGCGACGCGCTGAACGGATCACAAGGTTCGCGGAGACAAGATATCCGGCGAAGGTAAGGCGCTATGAATAAAGCCACTCGGAGTCGCGGAAGTTAATCGATTATCTCCGTTCATTCAAATGTTCCTTTCGTTCAATACCAGGCCTTCTCAAGTTAAAACATTAGGCTAGTTAATTGTCCACTCCCACATCACCCTTGTATCATTCAGGTGATGTGGAGAGAGTTCGTAACCGTGGCCATGTCGTACAGTTTAACTTTTTGGTGATCAGAACTTGGATCAGGTTTTGAGGTGCTGCTTAAGTTTCGAGATGGAGGAATCTGACTTGTATTAGCCTCGGTTACCAGTCATGGTATGTTAAATGTCGTATGTGGAGCCAAGTGGCCCGCGGCAAATGCGTAGTCCAACGTTTCGAGCCGATGGGATATTTCCCGCGGACTTCGGGTCGGGGTTCTGGCTGCGAGACTGGGATAATGGCACCATAACTGGTGAGAGCTCTCAGCTTGGTGACGGCATGATTGCAAGGCAAACACAATGGGAGGTCCGATCAGTTTTTTTCGTTTCACCAACATGACCGCCTTAGAGTGCTTGATGGTACGGTGATAAACACAATTTAATTATCAGGACAGACAAATTCAAAAGATGTTTGCTCTATTGCAATTTTATTGCCGGGTTCCGCGCTATACAGGACACAAAGGTGTCTGTGGACTGACTACTCTGACATATAGGGAAAAAGGACGCAGAGGTTCTACTGGATGAGGGTATATCATACCAACAGTATATTTCCTGAAAACAAGTTAAAGACCAATTTAAAATAGATATGTTTCTTGATTACGCGAACTGGTGTACATAGTTTAAACCGGAAGTGGGGGCCTGCGTCCTCTTTTAATCTGTCTGCTGAATTGGAGCAGCACTGGATGCGGACAAGCGCGACGTGACAGACAGTTGTAATGTTGTAATCTCCATCCATATCATTCTCCCTAACCATATCTTCCTCTCTCTATTCCATTCCGTTTTCTCTCTCTCAATCTTTTTCCACAACCTTTCTCCACACCACACCATAATTAACTCTTGAAAACCCAAACTTGATGTAATCTACACTTGTGCATACACATTGTCATACGCACTCACACACAAACAAACGCACGCACGCGACTGTTTGGTCGCCTTTTCCCTTTCTGTTCCCTTTCTTTCTTTACCTGTGGGAATATCTAACTTGGCTCCCGGCCCTCGCCAGCCAGACCACTCAAAGTAACCAATCTAGCAAGATTACATTTGTAGCATAAGTCATAAACTCGATGGCGGTCATCTCCTTGGGGCGGATTACATATTCATTGTCAAAACATCAACTGGTCCACAATCCTCGAGCAATCAAGAAGCCGCTTGCTCAGAAGTTCCATTCTTTATCTCTCCTATATAATAACGATTCTCCAGACAACCCACCCCTTACTTCAACAGTCAACAAATAATAATATTGTCGTCAATGTAAAGCCGGGATTACCATATCTTGAAAACATGAATATTTTATTGTTGATATTATAACTATGTTGGTAGCTCTTGGTGTTCGATAATCCCCCAGATTGGGTCGTGTTCTACCTGAGGTTTATACTCCACGGTAGGCTCAGAATTTCTCATGCGTAACATTACCATCACGAGGCGTCAGGTCTAACCAGATATCACAAGCGTATGATATCATACCGTGTCTGCATGCTGTAAGATCCGGGCTTATCTCGTCGCCATTAGTATAACGTGTACCGATTCCATTCGATGGCGTAATTACTGACATGTTATGTATCTCAAAGCGTCATTCACTACCGTGCGTCGGTCTGATGTTACCAATGCATTAGTGAGCTTGAATAGATGTCTGTGATCGTTGTGACTAGCAGATGATGAGTCGGTGGTGGTGTGTGGGGGTTGGGGACGACTTGGACAATCTGTTATTGACGGGCTCCAAGCGGACGACGAATGACCAAGTGACGATGCATTGACGCAGTGACCGGAAGTGATTGGAATAAGGCTCATGCCTGATATACTTCCGTTCGGTGTGATGCAGAATATCGATGAAGATTAACTACAAGTTAACGAATAAGTACTTCTGATTAAAGCTATATCATGCCGTTATTGGTATTTCACGGCGAGGTTTAAATAGCAAGTTTTTCACATGTATGATATGAAAGACTGAGGAGGAAATGTTAACACAAAGAAACAATAT
The DNA here is from genome assembly GCA_034190875.2 of Urechis unicinctus. Lineage (NCBI taxonomy): Eukaryota > Metazoa > Annelida > Polychaeta > Xenopneusta > Urechidae > Urechis > Urechis unicinctus. Next base: position 30,132,505 of record CM067344.1, read on the forward strand.
ATGTATGAAATAGTCCGCTGGATGTCGGTGAACGCATGCATATTATCATCTTGTTTTATGTTTCTTTGATCTGGTCGGGGTGTGTGAAGTTCTTGGTGACGAGTGAGGGTTGTTATCAACAGGCCGCCCATAGAGACAACAATCCATTAGAGGGAATAACATACAATATCTCTGCGAATATTTACGCGCCAGTGCGTGGGAAATCACACGGCAACGAGTAACCAGTCAGTGAGAGAAGGTTGCCACTTCAACGACGAGTAGTTGGTGGACAGATACTCGACAAGGTGTTATGCTGTTAGCGATTGATAGTCACCAGTGCGGTATCTCTACCAATATTGACTGTTGGTGTATCTAGCTCACATGGGACTAGTGTAGTGTTTGATTGTTGGCGACACGACACATTCAATGTGGCCTCAGGCCGCATGCAAGTAGATGCTTTGTATCAATTCTAAATTCTAAAATTCTCCTCGGTGAATGAACTTGACTCCGATTTTGCAAACGACTGCATTTAATGCAATAGGTCCTTGATTCGTGCGCCCCCATCGTGTTCCGGTGGTGTTTAAAATGCCCCCCACTTCCTTTTTCGATTCTGACCAATGCTCTGAAATTGACCATTACTCGTTGGTTCTCTGGCCAATACTCGTCGGTTCTCCGACCGATACCTGTTAGTTCTCTGACCAATACTCGTCGGCTCTCTGACAAATACTCGGTAGTTCCCTGACCAATACTCGTTGGCTCTCTGAACAATACTCCTTCGCTCTCTGAGAAATACTCTACGGTTCTCTGACCAATATTCGTCGTTTCTCTGACCCTTACTCGTCGGTTCTCTGACCAACACTCGTTATTTCTCTGACCAATACTCGTCGGTTCTCTAAACAATGCTTGTCGGTATTTTGACTAATACTCGTCGGTTCTCTAAACAATGCTTGTCGGTTCTTTGACCATTACTCGTCGGTTCTCTAAACAATGCTTGTCGGTCTTTGACCAATACTCGTTGGATCTCTAAATAATGCTTGTCGGTTCTTTGACCAATACTCGTTGGTTCTCTGACAAATACTCGTCGTCTCTCTGACCCATACTCGCTAGTTCTCTGACCAATACTCGTTGGTTCTCTAAACAATACTCATCGGTTATCTGACCAATACTCCACGGTTCTCTGACCATTACTCGTAGGTTATCTGAACAATACTCGTTGGTTCTCTGAACAATACTGGTTGCTTATCTGACCAATATTCCACGGTTTTCAGTCCAATACTCGTTGGTTCTCTAATCAATAAAGGTCGTTTCTCTGATTAATACTCTGAGTTTGTTCTCTGACCGACACTCATGGGTGCTCTGACCAATACTCGTCTGTTCTTAGACCAATACTCGCCATTGCTCGTTGGTTCTCTGACCGATACTCTTTGGGTTTTTTAATCGATGCGATCAGTTCTCTGACCATTACTCGTTGGTTCTCTGACCAATACTCGGCGGTGATTTGACCAATACTAGTTGGTTCTCTGACCAGTGTACTCGTTCGTTCTCTGATCAATATTCGCCGTTTCTCTGACCAATACTGGTTGGTTCTCTGACCATTGCTCGTTGGTTTTATGACCAATATACGTTAGTTCCCTGACAATTACTCTTAAGTTCTCAGACCAATACCCCTTAGTCCCTGTTGCATACGCCATCTACTCTTGTGCAATGAGGAACACATTATCGCGCAAGTACTTGTAGACATATCTGCGTCTATATATTGTAACACGAGACAGTGCTATCCATAAAGACTTCAAGGTTAGACTATAATCACTTCCCGTTATCACCCTGTGTATTGGCGAGGACTATATACCATGTTGATGTCACCGAGCAAGTTAAATCACGTATCTGTCCGTCGTTACCGGGGTAACTTGCCTGCCTCCCAAGATTCATGCCATCGTTTATCTCACGTTGCATCTGATGTGGGTCCAGGAGAATGAGGCCAATGTGGTTGGCAACGATATTCCCGTTGCGTGCTGTTGTGTCGGCCGTGTGGATATTATCTGCGAGCAGATGATGTTTTAAGTATCAACAACAGAGTATGTCTATTCAGTGTCACGTGACCACCACGTTGACGACGCCCCGTGAAGCTTTAGATTAATAGCATTCCACAATCCCTGCCGCTAACAAATCAATAAATATCATGCAAGGCCACCGCGTTATGAAATTATTATCTTGCATTTGTCACTCCAGTCGCGTCTAGCAGCTGTCATATGAGGAAGCCGGTCAGTCTAGCCGACAAACAACGTCACGTCTGTTATGAGACCTTCAGACAGACAAGTCGTGACAAGTTGCGATAAAGAAGAAAGCGCGAATAAATGCAGATGGCTTTTGTTGGAGGTATTCATTCTCATGGTTGTAGTGCTGGATCTTTGTTCTTTATTCTGATACAGCAGCTTTATAATGACACCTCTGTGTGTGGTTGGCATTTCTTTCATCGTCGATTATATTATAGAAAACACGGAAAACGTTGGAAGTTCTGGTATGAGCCGTGGCTATTAGGATTCTGCGAGGGCGTTGAGTACTGTTGATACTTCACTAAGTACAATCTGGTGTTGTTGGGTGGTGCAGAAAAGACTATGTGGCAAGCGCATCTGGTATTCAGGTTTTTTTCTGTCCTAGAGCCCAAGGTCAGCCGGTACAGACAAATGTAATGTCGTGCTGTGTCTGCCAGTTCACCGAATTAATGCGCTTACGATCACCGGGAAATGAATACATCGCTAAACTCCCTTGATCTCCGCAACAATAGCATGGGTTTAACTGACAGCTGATGCGGACAAATTGAAGATTCGTTGGATGTAGTTGTAGTTGCTATGATGGTGCGCATGAATAATCCTGATTTCGATTAGATATTGTTTAATTGCAATATGGAATGGTTACGAAGTACATGAGTGAACGTGATCTGGGCTGGGGAATGATCAAATCACCACAGTAGGTAGCGGTAATAGAGGCACAACGAGGAGGTTGATTGGTTTCTGTCTCATTTACGTGACGTACAGTTGATAATAACGTTATGAATGACTTGAAGTTCATGACAACATGTAAATGAAGTTAGGTTTATGGTTGCATGAAAAGTGAGATTTCATGGCACTGTTATTGAGGTGATGATGATAATGGTATGGAAACCGATATAAGGGTGGCCATTGTATGGTAGTGAAGCGTAAGCTTTTAATTGCAATGTACGTGAGGTTTAGTAAATAATGGCATGGTGAATTACTTAAGTTTGATCGATAATGGTTTAGCAATGGTATGGGAAGCAAATCGAAGTTAACTAAGGCTGAGGAAGGTAGAGCGTGTAAAGAATATAATGATGTGTGTGGGCGTGTGAAAAAAAGAGTCATCGAGTCAGCAGTGAGAGAGGATGCTTTCTTAAGTAAGCAAGGGAGCAGAGATAAAGCATAGTATATATAAGTGTGACAATATAGGTAAATTTTATAAAAGCCGGCCAACTGAAAATAGGTTAACAATAGTATGAGATGTGAGATACGAATCTGGTGATGTGGGATAAAGTTGATAGCAGCACGCCAAATGAGATAGAGTTAATGATAGCATGAGGTAAGATTAAGTGAATAAATACGACGAGAAATGAGATAAGATAAACACGAGCATGACAGGTGACATATAGTCAATGAACTAGTGGGATGAAATGAATAATAGCATGAAAGTGATAAACTCGATAAATGCATGGGAAGTTAGATAAAGCTGGTAAAAGCATGATAATTTATAGGTGAATTTAATAGTGGCAAGAGACGTGAGATCAAGTTAATAATACCGTTAAATTTCAGAATAGCGTATAAATGAGGTTAGGTAAATACTAGCACAAAAGGTGAGGTAAAGTTGATAAGGTAAGTTATAGCATGGGATTCGAAGTGTATGAAAGAATCGCGGGCGAAGTGAGAAGTTGATAAAAAAAACCATAATGCGCTCAGTATATCAAGCACGAGAAGAACGGTAATAATTGCATTTGAATTTAGGTAAAGCATATAATAGCGTGATAAGTTAATTAACCTTTATAGGTTAGGTGCAGTGGAAGCGATTTTCAGAAGATTGTAGCGCGGGAAGTGAGAAAGTGTAAATAATAGAAGAGAGGAAGTGAGGTTAAGTAGATTATTGCACAGGAAATGAGGAAGAGTAATAATAGAAGAGAGGAAGTGAGGTTAAGTAGATTATTGCACAGGAAATGAGGAAGAGTAATAATAGAAGAGAGGAAGTGAGGTTAAGTAGATTATTGCACAGGAAATGAGGAAGAGTAATAATAGAAGAGAGGAAGTGAGGTTAAGTAGATTATTGCACAGGAAATGAGGAAGAGTAATAATAGAAGAGAGGAAGTGAGGTTAAGTAGATTAAGCATGAGATGTTAGGAAGAGTAATAATAGAAAAGAGGTAGAGTGAGGTTAAGTAAATTATCGTATGAGAAATGAGTAAGACCATATAATAGAAGAGAGGTTAAGTGGAACTGAGGATAAATGAATAAAGCATGGGGAGTGAGTAAGATTATGTAATATTACAGAGGTAATGTGGAAGTGAGGATAAGAATGGAAGAGAGGTTAAATATATTTAAGTATGAGAAATGAGGAAGAGTAGATAATAGGAGACAGGTAGAGTGGAAGTTGGGGAAAGTAAATTATAGTATGAGAAGAGTAGTTGGATAAATAAAGTGAAAGTTGATAATAGCACGAGAAGTGAGGTAAAATTTATGAAGGCCATGATATGTGAGTTTAAGGTATAACAGCATAAGAATGCGGAGTAAGACACGGGCCAATACTACCACGATAAGAAGCTGAGAATGAGACGTGATAAGCAATGTACAGCTGAGTCGTCTATATCGTACTGGAGAGCACTTTCAATGCAGCATAGAGCTCTCATGTTAGTACTGCTGTTTATAAGCTAAATTTGCGAACGTTTGAATGCATGTGACATGAGAAGATGTGCAAATGTGACGCGATGAATGTGGACAGTAGAGCGTTAAAGAGGAGGCTTTGTCCCAACTGGAGTGGACTGCGTTTTAGTATCTCAACATGAATTCAATTCTCTCCAGAAACGTATCAAAATGAGCTCACCCCTCTCCAAAAAGATTGCCAACACGAGTAAGTCTCTCTCCAAAAACACACTAAAACTGGGTGCATATCTCTAAAGAAAGATGTCAAAATGGGTTCACCTTTCTCAAAAGAGATGTCAAAATGGGTTCACCTCTCTCCAAAGAGATGTCAGAATGGGTTCACCTCTCTCCAAAGTAATGTCAGAATGGATTCACCTCTCGCCAAAGATATGTTAGAATGGGTTCACCTCTCTCCATAAAGACGAACAGTTACTACGTACATCAAATGGCAGACTCATTCACGGTTAAACTCATTATATGAATTATCAAAGAAAACGAATGCTATTGAAGCAATGGGAAGTAGACGAGTGTTAGGATCTTCATAATGATTGTCTTATTGGTGTCCGATTTACTTTGTAGTTTATTGTTGTATGCTTTCTTCACTTTGATTGACATTTAATTAAGGTTCACTTCGGTATCAATGACCTGAATGCAACTCTAAGTATAAGGAAATGGAAGGGTGCGCCATTTTGATCTGGGAAGAATACAGTTTTCACTAATTGTGCATGAATGTTTTTAGATGTATAAACATTTCACCTATACATTTGCGTATGTGCCTTCCTTTGATGATATGGCGTCGCGTTTATTGACCCCGATGATCTGTTTATGTGTACATCAGTCGGATTCGCCTTATAATCATCACCAGCATCGTCTGGTGTATGGTAGCTTCGAGCCGCTGCTGGGTACGCTAGCGTGATGGAGAGACATGGACACCTGCAATCCGTGAGCTTCTGGGCGTGGTGACGGGCTCACTGACACCTCACGTCATATTTCCATCGAGCAGCATATTCCAACTGCCATCAACACCACGCAGTCACGTGTTAAACGGCCATTGACCAGATTATAGGGGCTCTCCGGCAGTTGTTTGAAGACGCTGCTGAATCTAGACCGTCATGTGGCTGACGTGGTGAGGGAAGTGATTCTGGGACGAGTTTGAATGTTAGTGAGAGACAGAAGCCTGTTCGACGGTTACTCCCTAATACAGTATTTGTTGCGCGGCTTTTGAAAAGAGAGGAGGGCGGAGTTTGGAGGGTGAGCGTGGATGCTTCTCGGTTGGTTGAGAGCAGGATGCCTGACATAATGAGCGAGTCACGCTCTAATGACGGGGTGCAGCGCTACAAGGCCGTGCCTCACGTGGACGATGCGAACGGCAGCGCGCAGCAGCCGGCCGATATGAGTGGGAAAGGAGACAGCTCTGGTGCGGCGTCGTCTGCACGTGAACAGCACGGAAAATCAGTGACTGTATTCTACAGCGGGAGTGAGGGGGGAACGCAGGGGTGTCGGAGGAAGAGGACAACTTGCGAATCGTACCTCATCGCTCTCTGCTCGCTGCTATGTCTTATGTGTGTCGTCTTTATAGTTCTCGCTGTGGCTTGGAAACCCAAAGGTGAGTTGACAAAGTAATTACAAACATTACTGCATGATTGAAATGAAATGCTACGTGTTAATTTGATTTGGCGAAAAACTGCCACGTCTTTTCTCAGAATCACCCCGTGATCGTTGTTTGTATAGGACATGCCTTATGGCGCAGACATTGTAACCTTTCTTGCCCACTATCCAAGTAAACCTAGCCTTTTTCTCACAATGCGTTGCATAAGCACACACACAGTGAAGCTACTTGTGGGCTAGGAGGTGGTTCGTTTTTGTGCTAGAGGATGCAACGGGAAATATGATCTCTAACAGTTTTACAATGGCCCATTTCGAACCCAGACCGCCTGTCACCGCCCGCTGCAAGCGCCAGGTGTGGATGTCACGTGATCCCAAGAAGACGCCGATTGAGAGGCATCATGTCATTGCTATACTGTTCCAGGTCTCCTGTCTTGTCGATGTAGCTGACATGCCTTCGTGTAGTTGTGCTTTGCACCATTAATATTTCAGTGCAAAACAAATATCTGTAATTAATTGTCAGATAATGGTTAAAACTGATGGCCCATTAAGCACTGATACATTCGGCACCCTGTCAACACAGGCATACTTATGGTTAGAACAAAATCCGGCTTATTTGGAGGACTGTATGCAGGGAATTATCTGCTGATGCTATTGCATCTCCACCATGTAATGGCTTCAGCCAGGTTTGCATGAGATCTGCAGAATGATTCTGCCCATTATTTAGTCGTAGAAGCGGTCATATTGTGAAATTATTCATCAGCCTTGCAGTTGCATGAATATTAAAACGCGAGAGGGGAATATACCCTTTGATCTTCCCTTTGATGCCTCTCTCATGTTCTCGTGGTTATTGTGCAATGGAATGATAGATAACAAACCTAATTATTATAAAGATGGATTGGGAATCTAGCTGGCTGATCCATGTTTTTGTACAATGGTTTGTTAAACGCATTGGTGTCATAAATGGTAATCGTTGGACGCATGAGGTTGAGAACGGCATTCTCATTAAATAATTACTTACTACCCTGTAATGCGATTACTGGCAAATGTATGAAGTGGTACTTACTACTTTATGTAGTGGTTACTGACAACCATTCGAAGTGGTTACTGACAACCATGCGAAGTGGTTACTTACAACCGTATGAGAAGTTTACTAAAAAGGAGTAGTTACTGACAGCTTTATGAAACAGCGCTGTGAAATGGTTACTAATTAACGTATAAAGTGGTTACTGACAACTTAGTGGAGTAGTTTCTGACATCCACACGGAGCAGTTACTGACAACCTTATAAAATGGCTACCTTATGAAGTGCTTACTGAAAATCTTATGAAGTGACTGTCTTATGAAGTGCTTGCTGACTATACCTTAAGAAGTGGCTGCCTTATAAAGTGGTTACTAACAACCTTATGAAATGGCTGCTTTATGAAGTGGTTACTGACAACCTTATAAAGTGGCTGCCTTATGAAGTGGTTACTCACAACCTTAAGAAGTGCTGCCTTATGAAGTGCTTACTGACTACCTTATGAAGTGACTGCCTTATGAAGTGCTCACTGACTACCTTATGAAGTGGCTGCCTTATGAAGTGCTCACTGACTACCTTAAGAAGTGGCTGCCTTATGAAGTGGTTACTGACAACCTTATGAAGTGGCTGTTGTATGATGTGCTTACTGTCGGCGTGTCTGTGTGAGTGTGATGGATGATGACTGCATCGCACAATAAGACTTCAGAGACTCAATAGAATTAGACATCAGACAATAATCTCACAGTGTATTAATAAAACATCATAGTGTAGTACCGTTTAACTACCTTTTGTTGAACCTGTTTATCGGTCTACATAAGGGACACACCTCGAGTTATCATTACCTTTCGTGCTCATACATCATCCGCTATAGAACAACGAACCAGCATCCAAACGGGATGAAAGTCCCATGTTCCATTGTCATGAACCATTACGCCACAAGACTAATATTTCCATATAATCAGCCACATGCTAAAATTGATCGATTGGTTTCTGAAATCCAGATTGATGTGTGAATCCGTTGCAGTTAAATGGAATTCCGATATGCGGGCCCGTATTGGGCAAATAATAACATCAGACAAGGAGGTAACCTTCCTGGTAGCACCTCGGTCTCGACTGGAACCCGACATGGACCACGAGATGACAGATGATCAATTTCAGATAGGCTTGTTGCCAACTGATGTGGTTTTACGATTGTTTTGAGGTTAAATCCGACGTTAACTTGTATAAACAGAGAAGCAACGGTGACAAGTTCTTCATCGCACGTAGAATAGTTGCATAATAGGTAGCGGACAATGGCAGAGATGAAAGTAGCGGACTACGGTACAGGGACAAGTAGTGTGCTACAGTACAGGATCAGGTTATGGACTATATATAGGGACAAGTAGTGTGCTACAGTACAGGGGCAGGTTATGGACTATAGTATAGGGACAAGTAGTGTGCTACAGTACAGGGGCAGGTTATGGACTATAGTATAGGGACAAGTAGTGTGCTACAGTACAGGGGCAGGTTATGGACTATAGTATAGGGACAAGTAGTGTGCTACAGTATAGATGCAGGTTATGGACTATAGTATAGGGACAAGTAGTGCGTTACTAGTATAGGGACAGGTTATGGACTATGGTAAAGAGACAAGTAGTTGGGTACAGGGACAGGTTATGGACTATGGTAAAGAGACAAGTAGTGTGGTACAGGGACAGGTTATGGACTACGGTAAAGAGACAAGTAGTGGGCTACAGAAGAGTGGCAGGTTATGGACTATAGTATAGGGACGAGAAGTGGGCTACTGTTTAGTGGCAGGTTGTGGACTTTGGTGTAGGGACAAGTAGTGTGCTACAGTGCAGGGGGAGGGTATGGAATGTGGTATAGTGACAAATAATGGCTACATGCAGGGGCAGGTTATGGACTTAAGTAGTATAGAAAGCGGTTCTGACCCAGTGTGCTGGCAAATAAGCGTGACCATAGGCTTAGGTGTCAATTTTGTTCGCGGCTATCCACCGATTTGAGTCAAACGGGGAGAGAGACACATTGTTGACATGGTGGCCATATATCTTGTGGCCTTCATCCCCTGGCGGAACTGTTTAGGTCATGTTAGTCGCCTATGTTTCTACACCCAGACCTTCTGCGCATGTTTATAGTATGCAGCGGATAGACCTTGCTCAGAGAGCTTACTTTAGAACTCCTGGATTTGTGGCAGTGGGGCATTGAACTTATACCAGCCGTCCATGAACTCGTAGTGGTACACTCCCTTGCACATTAGCTGGCAGTGCTTTGCCCAGTCAGACTCATATCTAGCGTTCACTGCAAAGGCTTCTGGGTTATTTGCAGAGACCAGCTTGTCAAGCGAGGCTAAGGGGAACTGTAAACTGTCCGATCGAAAAGGTATATGTTGTTTGGGATGCAGTTGATCTGCCCTTCTACCTTGACGATGGCCTGCATCCAGAGTTGATCATAGTCATAGTTTGGTAGGTTGTAGAAGACCACAGGAACGGCCGTTGTCTTGGGATTCAGCTGCAACTTCAAGTTGCAGGCGTTATGGACTGCGCCACCGTGCTTACCTGTTATATGACAGCAGTCCCTGCCCAGTTCCTTTTTACACAAATGACAATTGGTTGCTGCCTTGTGCACTCTTTTATCCTCATGCGTCATGTGCATGGGAGCAGGCTTTGATCTATGTGTACTGGAACTTGCCATCCTTCTCAATCAGCAGATTTTTGATCAGCATGAGGTTTATAGGTGGAATATCAGCAGGCTGTTTATTGATGTGGTGTATGATAGAAGCTCCTCCTTCCCTACCAAAGACGTACAGGGCTAGGTCAGGTACATGCTTCTCTACCTTCTCAAGTTGCGACATTGGTGATGGAAACTCTATGCCTTACCATCCAACAAGTCTAACAGCCACTGTATGTTATACTTGCTGTGGGCGACCGGGTGCAGAGCCTGTTCAATAGACCATAGAAGACAGTATTCGTCAGTGTTCGTCACATTTATTATAGCCTTCTCATTTACCAGTGTACTCGGCAGATAGGAGCCACCTTTGAATGGCTAGTAGCGAACAATGTCGATCCACATAGTGACTTACTCAAACTCCCAGCCGGAACCTCTGTGTGTCCACTTCTCCAACCGCTGTTGAATATGGGGATTGCTCCTGTTCAGGATATCACCAATATCTTCTTCGGACTGAACCACTTCCTGCTTATTAGGCAGAACAGGCTTAACACGCTCAGTGTTGCCATCGCCGAAGAGCTTCATGAGCCTCACCTGCAGGGCAAACCGACACTTGATCATGTTTAGCTCCTTAAGCTCAGCCGTCAGAATTTCATGCATCTGTCTACGCACACCTCTTAAGAACATCTGAGCGTCCCTGCCAAGGAGTGGACCCTTATTTCCCTACAGATCCATTTGTCTAAAAGGACATTTCTTACTAGTGAAAAACAGCAACAGGGAACAGAGCGCTGTGTAGTAGACTTTTCAGGTCAAGTGGACTGCCCTACTGGTAAAAACACCTGTTCTCAAATTCATGGTAAGTCAGGGCGGTTGTACAGATCAGTTTTGAGCCATCTGAGTTATATGGTTGATATTGATGACTTTGTGGGGGTTCTTTTTATGGTGGTACGCAAGCCTGTGGTTGATCTTGTCAAACCCTCAGTCCATACACAGGCCTAGTTTATTTTTCACCACCTTCTTGCACACTACAAACAATGTTATATCTGTGTAAATTACAGAACTCTTGCGTACAGGGTCTGTTTCCCAGAAATATCCAAGGACACTTGTTTGCAAATACCGCCATTCTTGTGTTTATAGCCTAGACGTCAAATGTGTAATTGAGAACACTATATGGCGGCAGCTGAGTGTCAGGTGGCACCACAAGCAGCTCCTCTATTGCAAAGTTACAGAGTGGTTCATCCAACAAACAGAAGAGCATAGGCTTATCAGGCTTAGTGACAGAGCATCCAAGCTGGTAGACATTGAGTTACCACACAGGGTAAGTTGCGTGAAGGTGGCCCTACTCCAGCTAACCAGGCTGGTAGAGTTAGTGAACGCCAACACCAGAGGGAAACTTTTGCTCTTTGAGCCCTACCAAGCACCCTGGTGTCTTTATAGCATCTCTATGTTTTTTTTCAATCATGTGAGTCACCTCATTGTTTATTGCAGAAGCAATAGCTTGCAGCTGAGAAAGCCACTCAGTCGTCAGTCGATCGTTCCACAGATGGACGTATTAATTCCACCACATACTGGTGTCCAAAGAGACGCTCAGCAACAGTGCGGTTCAAGTCTTCCACAACAGCCTGGTCTCGATGGATATCCACACGGCCACGCCTGACGGAGACCCCATGTTGTCCAGTAGCTGGTTCACTGCACCCATGAACTCACATCCGGGGTGCACCTGAAATAGTTGTGGACAATGCAGTTGTTCTTGCTTGTATGTCGTTTCAAGTGCACCTGCAAATTCTGCAGCTTCTTCGGTAACCAATGGCTTTGCCGCTTTGTAGCATGAGGCTACGTACACTACTGTGAAGGCATACTTGTAAGTCCAGAGTTTCACACTGTCATGTGAAAGAAACAAGAGATTGGCTTGGTGAACCTGATAAGCCCCAGACAAATCAAATTTTGACCAAGGCATGTGTTTCAGGATTGGCAAACTACTTTGCGAGCCTGTAGGCAACCAAGCTCGTTTTAGCCATGCCTAGGATAATGAACGTCACCTCACGCCCCTTTCGGTCCTCTTATGGTACGTAGAAGTCTGAAAGAAGCGGCTAAGAGTCCATTGGGTCGAAGGATTTGCCCGTAACCAGGGAGTGCTCATGCATAGCATTGTCAACATTGTGGAAGGTGTGCGCAGCATGTCGCTGGCGGCGAAGCGCCTCGTATATGAAGTCTAGCCGCTCAGTTCGCTTCTTGGCCCATGTCGCCTGCGCTGACTGAATCTGCTCGATTGCGGCATCAAGGCGTTTACGTTCCACGTCCACTTTGGCGTTTCATAACATAGAGAATATAATGTTGCGCCCAAAGAATGCAAGGATGTTGACAAGGGAACATCAAACAAGAGTTGCCATCAAAGCCATTGTAACCAACTCAACCAACTTCAGTTTATCAACTTGTTTAATTAGCATGTTTTTTTGTGGCTAGGGCTACGTCGGCAACAGCCATACCCAGGTCTCGTGGTGTAAAATCAAGTTTGGGGATTGCCCCACCCAGAGCCATCTTGCCAAGCTTTGCGTAACCTATAGACAACCTGATATTTACCAGAAACAACTGCACTATGGTGCAGCAAGTTGACCATCAGTAATTGGGGTTATTTTATGTAAAGAGGATCCCGAGATAACTTGTACTCTATCTGCCGGGCTTTGTTACGAGGTGGGTGAAGGCAGTGTCCAAGTGTGGGCTGCAGGCCACTCAGATCGAATTCAGATCGTTCAAAGAATGCGAACTTTGGGTTAAATGGGGCCGCAAATGGAAGCTTCTGACATGGAAGGACAATCCAAGCAAATTCCTCTCGCCAAGTACAATAGAGAAGTACGGTGCACAGCTTGCTCGGGCTCTTGGAGTGATCGCTGAACTATCCAAAAAGACAGCAGCAGCTCTCCTAGGTGTTGACCAGGCAGCAGCTAAACTACCAAAGAGCAGCCCCAAAGTCGCGACACAGCAAGGTGGCACGAAAGAAACAAGCTTCATAGAGGGCGTTCATAACGCCATAGTAGACGTGGGTACGCAGACGTATGGTCTGTCATACCGAGAGCTTATAGGGCGAGAGGGGAGAGCTGGTCAACAACCTAGCGCCGCTTAGCGAAATGGACAAGCATATAGCCAGTCAGGAGCGTAAGCTGAAGGAGCTGCCAGACGGTGAGAGGAAACTCCAAGATCTTGAGCTTGCCAGCCTGCGGGAAGAAAGACAATTAAGACTAGAAGCTGCCTTTGTAAACCGGGAACGGCTGCGGACCCAAATCAACTGAAACGATCAACATACTTCTTAACGAGGACATAACGCTAGCTGTGCGTTTACGCACCCTGTTCCGGGAGCAAAGGGTTACAATCCGCTCCATCATCACTGGGATTGGGATGGTTATCTCGGCATCAACCCCGACACCAGCTGACTAGCCCAGTGTGAAGGAATGGATAAAAAACAGACGAACTCTTTGGCAAACACCCTTAAGGGCCTAGCTGATAAGAAAGTAGCCGCGCTACCAGGGACCATTGGCTCCATAGTATCGTGGCTGCTCAAGTCACCTGCAAAGGTGGCTGGTTGGATGGCAGAGCATGTCTGTGCCTAAGTCGGGGAGTGTTCCTCCTGATGCTCTGTGACCTACTGCGTAGCAAGCCAAAGCACAACTAAGCCTATCGCTATTCCGTCCACAATAACAGTGTTTTTTTCATCCTCGTATGGGTGGCCCTGGGCTATGGGTGCAACAGGTGTAGGGGCAACTGGGCTGTCAGTACACATATCATCCGATGGGTTCTGTGTGTCAAACACATAATCAACCTTTGACGTAGCGTTCTGAAGCAGGTTTTGATACCTGCTGATGGCGGAGGAAATGTCTGGTGAGTTTATAGCATCCTCAATATTAGCCTGAAACTGCTTTTGGGCGTCAATTGATATGCCTTTTACCTAGTATCCCTGAGCGTGTCTGTGCCTGAGCACCACGAATAGCCCAGACGTAGGTTCGAATACTGTCGGTTAGCCCTGAGACACCTGGAGCTGTGAACCCCTCAGATTTTTCCTGTATGTAAGTACTCTATGCAGTACTTGCACCCGCAGTATCTTGCTTTATGCAACCAACATGTAGGGAGCCACCCTGGAAAACTGTTAGTTGACTTTCTGCTCGTACGTGTTGGGATCTCCGTAATGAATGATTGGCCGTACTTCACCTGTTTCAGGGTCAGGGAAGTAAATTCGTCCGAGACCTTGATTACCACCTTTTATTCTCCAATCGGTTCGGCAACATCGATAATCATGACAGAGTTTATGGTACAATATCTTGGCTGACCATGTTGCGTCATCCGGTAGTGCTACCCTTATTTCGTTCAGAAGTCTCTGAATGGTGATACTCCAGAGTTAAGGTGGTCCAAAGCAGAAACACCACAGCGAGGTTGCGCACCATACAACAAAATTTGCCTGGTTCTGCCAGTATTGCATGTGGTTGGTTCTCCAGCCAACTATAATTTTATCGTCGCTTATGTTTGGCACCACATAGTGTCAAAACAGGTTTGAGAACTCCAAACAGGTTTGAGAACTCCATACAGGTTTGAACGCCCCTGTACTGTCCTCCGTTTGCATCTGGATGAGGAGATGTGTCAGCTGCTCAGCTGCTACATGGGGCGGGTACAGCGGGCCTGGTTTGAATGACCATTCCTATTGAATCTAAATACTTGCGTATCCATAGTTCTAAGTTTATTATAATCCACACTCTGTCTAATGTTTAAAGCAGTGAGTCTGTGCCCCTGCAAAATGATTTTGACAACAATGCAGGTGATCTATACGTAGGCCTCAGGTCAATTGTATATACTGTAGGTTGGTCCAACATTGAATCAAATATGACTATTACATGGCGGTCTAGGACTGCAAGAAAAAGCTAATGTGCCCATTTAAAACCTGGCCTCTGGAACTTCAAACTAATGCAGGAGGTGTTTGCAGCTACAGGTCTTAGTTTGGAGGTTGGTGCTTTAGATGGGACTATTACCCGATTCCTGATAGGACTTTACGATGTGACGATGGCGTGTTAAAAATGTTGGGTCTTGATAACGGTCTGTGTGGAGAATGGATTCTTTCAGGTATTTACAAAGGTGACCGGCCCATCAACTTTGGCATCTTTTACCCACTTTACATCAAGTCAGTACCACGCACAGCATGCTTGATGGGGCCCCCACTATGCTTCTCGAAGTTGTGGGGTCTTTCGGTGTTATCATAACCACGAACATCCTGTCTCAAAACGTGTTACTAGCAGAACGGTGGACGAGTTGAAGGTTCAGTTATGGGATAATAAGGGACGGCTATTGGATAACCACGCGAGTATCTATGAGCCTCAACAGAATAAGACGGATCCAGACCTCTCTGAATATGTGTTGATGCGCTACACAACCAGCCTTCACGCACAAATCTAGATAGCACTGAACGGCCTCACATGTCAGGTGGGGTGCTGCTGTGGGACTATTTACAACATTTATGTGTGCACAAACATATTTACAAAATCGAGCATGTATAATCAGACGTTGTTGTATTGGGATTTGTGCTGTGCTTAACATGTGATGGATGATCCAAATCCTGGTCATGGCAGATCGGAGGCAGGTTGATCCGTTGTCGAAAAACAGTGAATTCAGTCTTCTTTAGACGAACCCACCCCTAGTTGACTATGTCTCTCTGGCGAGATGGTCAGCTCATGATGTGGCATGAATACCACATTCAGCTAAATTGCCATAATATTTTCCATTGTAGAGGTTGGAGTTTGTTCACGGAGAAGCCAGGGAGCAAGTGACTTGTCTACGTGCGGGTCAGCTTATAAACGCCAGTGGCTAATTACCTAGGCTCCACCTCCTAACGTTACCTAATGTTGCGTTCCTGGGGATTGTCTGACTAATTATTAAGGTAACGTGACTGGTTGGCTGCTGTAAACCCCATTGCCATATGTCCAAGGGATGTGTGTCTCCGATTGGCTAATACTGGCGAGGCAGTATTGATTGACTAGGGATGGGGCGTAGCTGAAAGGGAAGGTTTGAAATGGTCAGCCAATCAGTGGGGTAGCGGGACTTTTAATTTGAGAAGCAATAGCAAAAGAAGCAATAAAGCAGGGGACTGGACTCCTGATGCAGAAATGATAGCCTCAACGAAACTCCTGATGGGCATGGAGGCCGTGCATTTTCAGTGAACATTATGTAAAAATGTTAAGAAGCGAGGCGTAGATTTGTGGGGTAAAATTTAATATGTTAGCTATGAAAGAGAAACGTTCTGAAATAAAAATGGTGAGCATATTAAATTATAGTAAAATGAAAAGATGCACAGTTTATATTTACTTGGCCACAGGTTCTTTCCCGTTTCGACCTTCAACAATACCGTTTTCCATTCATTCACTCATAATATTTAAGCTGAACAGCCTGCACGTCAGCATCATACTGCTGTACGTGATTTTCTTGCATGCTTAAATGGTTGTTTAAAAAAACCTTACATTCATAACATTGCTAAACCGTACATCTTCATTTATATCCATTTATTGAGTACATCTGTTCAATGATCCATGTTTATAAATAGTGTATAAAAAATAACAAATCTTTATTTAAAAACAAATTGGTATTTAGACAATTCATATGATGATTTCACAAAACATTCTCAAATTATTCCTTTTGTCATACTCATTTCCTCAGAATTGCCATTCAGTGTATGGTATAACCTAGGGCGTTATTTTATGCACGTTAGTAAAATTCTTACACTTTAGTGTATGTGTGGGTATTCATCCACCTAGAAGGGGAGGGAGATGTCGTTAACAGTTTAACTCTATTTTACCCTCTCTACCTTAAAGCTTCTGACCCGTCAGTTACTTATTAACCAGGCTCAACAAACCACACCTAGTATTAACCCAGGGCTGCCCCTCACCGAAAAGAATCCAGGGCACTTCTATCAGTTGAATGAGATCAACCTCAAGAAGCAATACCTGGAGAAAGAGATTAAAAAATATTGTGCTATGTACAAGAAATATAGGCGTGCAGTTAACTGTAGATGCAGTAGATACTGTTTTAGTTACTGTTGGTATGTGTCTAGGCGCAGGTGTCGGCTGCTACTGGGCTGCTTGTGGGTTACTTGAAATCGCTGGAAAATTTATCTGTGGGTGACTAACAATCAAGGTTAAAAAACATGATCAGATCCGCGTTCTGGCGCAGAGCAAATTGAATACCATTGCTGACATTCTATCGACTGCACTTGAAGATGGTATTATCTCGAATCATGAGTTTAAATTTGTCTTTGCTGAGGTCAAATGAAAGGGGAAATCAAATCTAGATCTGTAAAAGGATACTAGACGATGACAAAATCGCACTGATTCAACGTGGGAAAGACAAAACATGAGAAGACATCATAAAAATGTTGGGTGCTCCTACTTCTACATCGTCCAGCTGACTGTGAATGATATCAACCCACGTCAAAACACAGTGATTTCATTGAGCGGGACAATTTACGCGCTGTATATACCTGTCTTTTTTTATAAACGAGGTAAACCAGGAGAGTGCATTGGTGAGCTTGATGGTTGTGCAAAAGAGTTGGAGTTAGATATAGATTATCTGAGAGATTTAGAGACTGAGCTGAGAGATGTCAGTGATTTTGATTATGAAACGAGTGAAATACCTAGAGGAGCTTGTCAGCAGGTGTGAGATGTAGGCCACGAGCTTGTGTAGGTACCCAGGTGCAGAGAAAATGAAGTTTCTGAATGAAATGAGAGGTACTGTTTATGTAGTGCACCGTAGTAAATAAATATACTATTATAAACAGTGGGAAAAAGTACTGTGCTATCAGCAAGTGACCTAGAAGATGTGCGAATAAATCTGTCTTCCTGGCAGTCAACATGCAAATATAGGTGAAGCAAGGGCTAAAGAAACCGTACAGGTGTAAAGCCTCCACCAAGGCCAAGAAAGGCTGGAAAACCAAAGATCAAGGGTTCCGCAGCGCCAAAGAGAGCCATGTACGTATCAGAACAGTCATTTGTCTCAAAGTAGTGGATAGCCGTGAATGGAGTTGACCTGTTAATTTGCCGGCAAACCTACGTGGGGGAACCGGGCCCATTGTGGGTCGGTCTCGACCCGCCTTTCACTTGATTGAAGCTCACCCTAAAAAACAACAAAAGAGAGCAGGGAGCAAAAATCTAAGTCCTGTATAAGCCATAATTTAACGTGTAGTATGGACAAGTAGAGGTGGACCAGAGCCGCTGCTTTTTATACTACTATGGTGGTATTGGGACAAGTAGTGGGCTAAAGTATAGGGGCAGGTTATGAACTATGGCAATTAGTTGACTACTGCATCGGGGTGACACGCCGGAACATCGTTCATTTAGAATCGATCAATATCATTCTTTTCACAGATGAAGTTGTGAATTTGCTGTTGTTTGATCCTTGCCACACCCTTAGAGCTTTGCACCCATCCGCCAATCATACTCCTTTCTACGCGACCAATCAATTTATGGCTTAGATTGAAAAGACACAATTTCAATGAGCACGCCCCCATGTGTGTCAAATACCACATGAAGTTTCCACCAACTTGAAGTCCACCTTTGATATTCACTAACATGGTTGAAAGCGTAACATCTCGCGATGGACCGAGATTAACCCCACTGTTGGATCATTCCATTTCAGCCATATTTCTGTTCATTTTCTGACCACAATGAGTCCTTTGTTTTGGATAGACAAGATCTTGAATAGCTGACATATGACGTTTAGAATCGAAAAACACACCAAATCATTGACGGACTTGGTGCCATTGACTTTTCACATGAATTAATGACTACAATTTCTCTTTCAACACGTTCTTGGGTGATGCCATGAAGGCGTTGCCCTTGTTTCGCTCGTGTATCAAGGCTGTGTGTGATTGTACCTAGACGCTGTTTGATCGCGTGCAGAAAGCCCTTGACAGCCATCTCGTGCCCTGGTTTTGATATATATATATGGTAACTCAGAATCGTTGTTTTATAACAGCACGATGAGTGGGTCGGGCTGACCTTATCCATGTAACAGCCCACATTACCCGTAGCTTATCTTCCTATTCACCCGCACAACAAGAGCTCGCTTAACATTGAGATGTGCTTTTCAGGTTCCGCTGCCGTGTGTACCAGTGAGTCGTGTGTAAGGACTGGTAAGTAATTCATACGTCGTCCCCCCCCCCCACACACACACCTAAACGTCAAAGAGCAACAGCTAAGATTATATTATTAAAAGATGTCGCGTCTTCGATGCCTGTGTATAGTAGTATATAGCGGTGCCCTAGGGGCCGTGAGCTAGATGCTGATTGCGATATGAATAAATTAACAGCACCTTGTCCTGCCGATGAGACAATGTGGTGGCGATGTCTCTCTTGAGTAATCGCTGATTAATCTGGGCTTACCTTGAGGTGATTGTCGTGTCCTGGTACAGCGGCTCAGCTCCTTGAAGCCATCGACCACACAGCTCAGCCGTGCCACGACTTCTTCCAGTTCGCCTGCGGTGCTTGGAACCGCAAATATACTATTCCCGAGGACAAACCTACCTTCAATACATTCGAGAAATTACACGACGAATTACAAGTAAAATTGAAAGGTTCTCACACACCATTTATTCGTATCGCCTTACAATATGATATTTATGAGACAATATCTACGGAAATGTCGTGTTCAACATATATCTTGGATTGTTTTTGTTGGCGGATGATAAGTTGATGTCATCATAATATGTATATGCTATGCAGTTCTATTAGAGCAGAAGGTATCGTCTCAAGACACCGTTGCCACCACTAATGCGAAAACACTATATGCATCGTGTATCAACACCTGTGAGTAAGTTTGTAACTATATATAGCATAAACAATACTCGCTCTATTCTCGCTATTTATATGTTGGGCATTAATGCTGACCAGCCCAAATCGAGGAAGTGGGAGATACCCCTCTGGTCAACTTGCTGCTGGACCTGGGAGGATGGCCGGTTGTACACAGGCAATGGAACGCCCGACGGTGGAACTTGGAGGAGATTCTGGGCAAGTTGAGGGTGTATTGTACGTGTCCTGTACTTATAGGCACTATGGTCAATACCGATGACAAGAACTCGTCTGCCAGAATCATACAGGTGATCTAATACAATAGGCAGACAAGATGTAGGATCATTTGTCGCCAACGTAGAACATGTGTCTGCTCAGGACGCGGAGATGTGTGTTGGAATATGTCATGTAAGTCGATATGTTTGTGTTGGAAGCTGGATCAGCCACGCCTTGGTATGCCGAGCCGTGAGTACTACCTACAGCAAGATGAATCCGTGTACAAAGAGGCATACTTCAAATACATGGTGAACATTGCCGTACTGCTGGGTGCCAACAGAACCACAGCCACGCAGGATATGTCTCAAGTGCTTCAATTCGAGATTGAACTGGCAAACGTAAGACGTCCGTTCAGCTTCCTTGTTCTTGGTTGTCAGGGATAGGTTGCAGCATGGTGTTTGTTGACTGTGTAGGTGACGATGCCACAAGCAGACAGGCACAACACGGGAGAATTATACACCAAACTCACGCTCTCTCAGCTTAGCTCCGAGATTCCCCAGGTAACCAACTCAACCACGTTCTTTCCTCGTTTGCATTACAATATGCCGTTATTGTTTATTATTTCAAGAAATACTGCTTCGATTATGAGTTGTCTTATTGAGAAGAGTGACAGTAACTTAGGTCTTCGACGTTTTCTTCCTCGCGATGAGAAATGTGTCTTATTGGCTCTGCCGTGGTGAATTTGATATCGCAGGTCAACTGGATGCGCTTCTTTCATGCGTTTATGCCCATCAATATCACAGAGGACGAACACGTCGTCGCTTACGCCATGCCATACATGCGAGGTTTGGGGAAATTACTGACCACAACCAAGCCGCGTGTGCTGGCCAACTACGTGCTGTGGCGCTTTGTCATGGATATAATACCCGAGTTAACTGAGAAGTATCAACGTGAACGACAGGAGTACAGACGGGTTCTAAAGGTGAGTGTTGGTTACAGGAGAACAGGTGGGTTCTAAAGGTGAGTGTTCGTTACAGGAGTACAGGCGGGTTATAAAGGTGAGTGGTACATACAGGAGTACAGGCGGGTTCTAAAGGTGAGTGGTACATACAGGAATACAGGCGGGTTCTATAGGTGAGTGGTACATACAGGAGTACAGACTGGTTCTAAAGGTGAGTGATCTTTAAAGGAGTACAGTTGGGTTCTAAAGGTGAGTGGTCGATACAGGAGTACAGGCGGGTTCTAAAGGCGAGTGGTACATACAGTAGTAGAGGTGTGGGTTATAATGGTGAGTGATCCATACAGGAGTACAGGTGGGTTCTAAAGGCGAGTGGTACATACAGGAGTACAGGCGGGTTATAATGGTGAGTGATCCATACAGGAGAACGGGCGGGTTCTAAAGGTGAGTGGGTCATACAGGAGAACAGACGGGTTCTTAAGGTGAGTGGCCCATACCTGTTTGTCAATGACGGAGATGCGGATGTCGCGTTGAATACGTGAGTGTGCTGTTGTAACTCCAACTTGTGTTTGTGCAGGGCGTGTCGAAAGATCCCGTCAGGTGGCAGAAATGTGTCGAGTATGTCAACGAACGCATGGGAATGGCGGTCGGGCGATTGTTTGTCACGGAACACTTCAAGAAAGAAAGCAAAGATACGGTGAGTCAAGCACTTCCTTAGCAGATTTTATCTGTCAAATGATAATGCCAGCGTTTGTTTCCATTCCGGATTGCATTTCTGCACTCAGGCTCTGGAAATGATTCATAATCTACGGGAAGCTTTCAATGAAATACTTATGGCAAATGACTGGATGGACGATGAGACGAAGGCAGTGGCACGTGACAAGGTGAGCTGACGTGATCCTCATCGCCTTGAGTGACTAGCATTGTGGTATGATTTTCAAAACAAAGATTCCACTGAATGATATTCCTTTTACTATTTTGTCAGGCAAATGCTATGGATGAACGCATTGGATATCCAGAGTCCATCTTGAATAGCACTGAACTCGATGCTATTTACCGAGGTGTAAGTGGTTTAAAACTGAGCATATTTTATGCAGTGTGGTTATACAGGCTAGTGCACACAGAACTAAATGATGTAAGTAATTTGTGTGATGCTTTCTAGTTGGTGTTTAGAAATGATACTTACGTTGAAAACATTCTACGCATTGAACAACATGATTCTTTGAAATACCTTCTTCAATTGCGGCAGCCAATCGAAAAGGACAAGTATGCTTGTCAATTATTTGTGCAATTAAAAAAAAATGGATATTGCAAACAAATACAATTTAACCCGAGCAATAGTGGGCTATTTAACGTCATTTGCTTTTCTCATGATGTAGATGGCAACAGGAACCAGCCGTGGTTAACGCCTTCTACAACCCGAACATGAATGATATTGGTAACCATGTGATACGTATTTGCAATCTGCTGATTAATTTAAAAAGCAACGTGCAATTTATCAGTCAAAACATAGTATACATATATGAAAGAAAACCTTATTGTCCGTTCATTTGGCGATGTACGAAATGAAAGGGCCCTTCCGAGTTGTGAACAAATTGTAATCACCATTTCTTCTTTTCAGTATTGCCAGCTGGTATATTGCAACCACTATTTTACAGCAGAGATTTCCCCAAGTAATCGTCTCATTATTAATCATGTGAACACATCCGCTGCTTTGAACAATACAGAACATATGAAATGTTGAATAAATGTTAAGAAAAGCAAGGTTTTGCTGTTTGTCTATGTTAGTTCATTGCATATATTTGTTTACATATACTGTGGATCACACTAATGCTTACGCCTTCTTATTTCCCCAGGTCGCTGAACTTCGGAGGAATAGGCGTCGTAATTGGACATGAAATCACGCACGGTTTTGACGATAAAGGTATTATTAGACATTCATAGGTGATCATTCATTGTTCAACAAAAATATTACATATGGTTGTAGCTGTGGTAGATTGATTGTGTTCTCTCGCCAACCAGTCCGTCAGTACAATTGATTATGTTCTCTCGCTGACAAGGCCGTCAGTATAATTGATAATGTTCTTTCAAAACCAATCCGTCAGTATAATTGATTATGTTCTCTCCCTGACAAGACCGTCAGTATAATTGATAATGTTCTTTCACAACCAATCCGTCAGTATAATTGATAATGTTCTTTCACAACCAATCCGTCAGTACAACTGATTATGTTCTCTCAGCGACATCAGTACAATTGATTACGTTCTCTCACCAAACAAGTCGTCAGTATAATTGATTATGTTCTCTCACTGACCAGGCGTCAATATGGTTGATTATAATATCTCACCGACCATGCCGTCATGTAATATAGTGGTTATATTCTCTCGTCGACCAGGCCGTCAGTATAGCTAATTATTTTCTCTCACAGACCAGGCCGCCAGTATAGTTGATTATATTCTCTCACCGAACAGACGTCATTCCCGGGGGATCACTTAAGTGTATAGAGGTAGTATACATGTGCCGCGCGGCGGGGTATGTTTTTTCGGCCTCTCGGCTTGTACGACGGGTTTTGTTTGGCCTCGTACACGTATGATGTGGTATGTTTTTCAGCTGCAATCTGTACGACGGTTTTTTTTTCCGGCTTCCCTGTTGTACGAAGGCCAAGTGCCCCCCCTCCCCCTCCATCCCGTCACAGCGGGTTTAATATTTATCTTGTTTCAGTATGTCGAGATAGTTCCCGGGATTCCCACCGATCGTTGACAGTATGCAAAGGACAATAAATGGGCCCTGTGTGACGCACCATGAGAATCTCACAATGCTTTTGACCAATACTCCAAACACTTGAACGATTCAATCTTGTTACTGCATGTAATCAGAAATGAGCTGACCAGATTTTGAGATTTGTCCGACACTTTTATCCTGCTTTCAACGTACGACGGGTTATATATTTGCATAATACCTTGTACGACGGGGTATGCTTTTTCCGGCACATCCCTACCCGGCATAAGGCCAATGGCCCCGCCCCCCGTCCCGTCACTATAGGTGATTATTTTCTCTCACCGACGAGTACAAGTTCAGTATAGTTGATTATATTCTCTCACCGACCAGGCCGCCAGTATGACAAGGACGGAAATATGCGGCAGTGGTGGAACAATGATACCATCAAGAGCTTCCAAGAGAGGACACAATGCATGATTGACCAATACTCCAACTATACACTTGAACCATTCAATCTTCCCGTGAGTCTGTGTAATTTGTTTCATCTGAATCGATTCGAAGCTACACGACTTGCCTTGTTATTGCATGGGATACAATGCTACAGATCAATGGCAAGAACACGCAAGGTGAAAACATAGCTGACAACGGAGGACTCAAGGAATCGTTTAGGGTAAGGGCAAAATAAATACATAATATTTCTGAAGAAGCCGTAAATATTTCGATATATGATTCCGAGCCAAGAAAATCAAATGAGAGCAAACTGACAGTTACAATTCTGCCGTTGTTTGGGTTCATTTAGGCATACCGGAAGTGGGTGGAACGCAACGGAGAAGAATTGCCTCTTCCGGGAATCAACCTCACACATAACCAACTTTTCTTTCTCAACTATGCACAGGTTTAGGACTACTTCAATCAATTATTTCATCTATTTATTGTCTGATAAATAGATATATATGTCTATATGAGATACTATGTTAACCCTATATAGAGTAACCTTATTGAGCAAAGTAGCAGTCTGAAATTATGCATATGTTTGGCTCCTGCAAACTTAAAATCAGCCCTATATGACCTTAAACGTCTGAGTTATCAGATAAAAGGCTTATGATATACATTTACCCTGGTGTCCGTCTGTACGTCCTCATTGGGACCTCTGTCCGTAATATATATTATGGCGAAGTATATATTTATAGATATATAGCTATACAAATATATCTATCTATGATTATGGGTCAAAATATATAAAATATCAGCTTATATATGACCTTTGACCTCTGCGTCATTATATAAATATATATATATTCAAATATATATATATCATGATTTAATGTGTGCCTCAAAAATGTTTTGTGAGACACTTTTTTATGGCGAGGTTCTTTTATAAAGGCCTCTTGTATGATGTGGCTCGATGCCCTCAAGTATAATAGTCAAGTAGTATGTTTTCGTAATATAATATATCGGATGAATGCGTGTATTTGGTGTTTGTCTTGCTTACATACAGATATGGTGCGGCTTAATGCGTGACGAGGATGCGTTACACAAAACAAGGACCGCCGTACACAGCCCAGGACCTATAAGGTGCTGCCAAATGGCACCACACAAACTTTTTACGTCGGTGATCATTTCTCGATTGTTTTCTATCGATTTCCTGTTTTGTTTACCCCGATGTGGTCTCACGCTCTGTTGCAGAGTTTTGGGGCCGTTGTCGAACTCATATGACTTCGCTGAGGCGTATGCGTGTCCCGTTGGAAGCCGGATGAATCCGGAAAAGAAGTGTTCCGTCTGGTAGCAGACTTTTCTATTTTACTCGTAGATGAAAAAAGACAGAGTGAAAAAATCAAATATGTGGTAATAGGTAATAACGACTAGAAGTCAAATAAGAAGATGTGTATACACACGTTGCTAAACATCGAAGCATCAGTTATTTGCATTTGATATAAAGCGAATTCGAACACTCATACTATCATGTGCAATTTGTTTGTGTGTACAATATGTACCAAAATACAATTTTTGATTTGTTATCATAAATTACGTTAGATGTTTGGTATTACATCCTCTACGTGTCGATACTGATCGTGAGGCGTGAACAATTGGTGTGTACGGGTTATAAACGGTTTTTTTCTGTACTTTACATGGAAGTGATATGCTATGGTCAAGATTCCCGGGCAGCTTTGTCAATTACATAAATCTTGTGCGTCTATAAATTGATATATGATGTTGCATGACATTGACGATATATTCCTGTTTATATATGTGTGCTGTAACTTCGCGGGGACTGCTTGATATTAGATAGTCTCGGTGTGAGAATTGGATGAAGATTTGACACTTAAATTGCCAAATCATCATTGTTCGGCTATGGTTTGCCCTGCAAAAATTCTTTTACCGAAAAGCAAAGAAAAAATGCTTTTATTGTATTCCTGCATTTTATTACTCCTGATTCCCTTTAAATAATTATTCACTTATTTTGTTGATTGTAAATATAACCAGATCTTATACTAGCCAGTTATTTCATTGTGTTTTCGTCTTCAATTTAACGCACATTCATTTACTTATTTTTCTTGTTGTCATTTGAGAATAAATTATTCATTGTTACGGTAACTAAAATATTTAGGCGGTGTCTCATGTCCACATTAATCATATTATACGAACCAATTAAATTTCATTACAAATTTACTTACGATAACATACGAACGAATCTCGTTGATTTATAGATTGGAACAAAGATGTATCTTAATGCATTTCAGAAATACGTGTTGGAATCCTTTGTCACACTGCTTTATGATTCGCTCAAAAAAGGCTAAATTTATACTCTAAACTCTTGACTCGTCTCAAACTACTTCTAATGTTAGTAAACTGGCGTTAAACCATTATTTATATGCCATCGTCTGTTATCAAATTCAGACTTAATGGCCATTGTTTTGACCGATCTGACCTCTGAAATAACGAACGAAGTGAAATGCACGATAATATTTTATATTGCATATCTAACACACACACATATAAATATATATATATATATATATATATATATATATATATATATATATATATATATATATATATATATATATATATATATATTGTAAATTTGCCCTTAGGTGTTTTGGGGCCATACTCAATATCCCACTAGATACGGTGGCTTGCATGCTCTACAGTTTCGGCGTTTTTGTGTCAAGCTACCAGTCGATTCTTCTTCGCTGTTGATTGGACAACTGTGAGGCATTTGTGGACCAATGTCTGCTCTGTCGGCAGGCTGTGCGGGAAAATAACATTCACAAAACAGGAAGAATGGGGAATGTCCGAGTGGATGGATATGCTCTCTAGGACATCATTATACTAGGAAATATGTCGGGCCTGTCGGTGTGGTTCGCATCAACGTAGGCTAGCAACGAGGCACCTGTGACACTACTCAGTCTCTCGCAAGTACTTTTAGTTCTTTGAGGGTGGCAGCCGCTAGTTCTAACTTTCACAATTTGGAACAGTTTATACAGTTCTTTAATGATACTGAACACAACAATTTTCCCATGATTAGATACAAGTGCCGTTCCAACAAATAATGTCATTATACAAGAGGTTTGCGATTTCCGATACTGTTCACGTTTTCAAAGGAGAAGCCTCCAGTTACTATAGTCTACGAAAAAAATTCTAGCTGCAGTCAAATAACTTCTCGGTGAACTTATAGTATGTCAACAGGAAGTGCTTTTCGGTCTCACTAGTAGTCGTACATTGGGCCAAAATGATTATCTAACTTTCGATAATCCGCCAGGAATTTGGGAGTGAACGTGGCAAGGTGACAAATCAACGGGTCGGGGTATGATGCATTGTAAGTATTTTGACTGTTTGCATGGCCGAATAGAGCATTGACACTTTGAGAAGCTACCTACATGGTAAGAGAGGATTCGTAAGTGGTGGTGTAAACATACTATACTCTGTAAAAACGCATCGTTATTTCAAAACGCATCGTTATTTTTGCCAGCAGTGAAGTCAATATCATTAATAAAAAACAAAGCTCGATACTCCACCTGAGAGGTGAACATACATTTCCATGGTCAGGCCAATTGCAGCGAGGTTTTGAAAGCGATCAACCAGCATACACAATGACGTCTTCTTTACCGTCAGTAGTATAAAAAGTAGCGGTTCTGGCACAGCCCTACTCATCTATACTACATGGCTCATAACGAATTACTCAGGACCCTTTTTGTGGGCTCCCCGCTCTCTTTTGAGAGGGTAACGGAAAAGGCGGGTCGGGCCCGACCCCCAACGGTCCAACTGCGCCCCGTTAATTTGCAGGCAAATAAATGTGACCATAGGCCAGCCTGGAAACTCCATTCAAGGCTATCCATCTTTTCCAGTCAAACGGGGAGAGCGACACCTTGTTGACAAGCTAGCCATATATCTTGTCGCCTTCACTACGCAGCATGTTCATCGCATGGCAGAACTGTTTACCACAACCTTCTTCACTCCCTTTGCCTTTTTAATCTCCGTCATGTCCTCTCGCTCAGCAGTCTTCCCAATCCCCATGCACTCAGGCTTGTGCGCCTGGAGCAGTGCCATTGTGGTGCAGCTATGCAGACAGCGCTCGCTGAAGAACTTGCGGTGCTTGTGCTTACTCTGATCGTACAGTATATCGTTCCTCAAGTTTTTCTTTTCCAGCGCATTTGGCAGGGGGTATGTAGGAGCTGCCTTTGGGTAGCTGGTAGCGGGCAATATTGATCCACATCATTGCGACCGACTCAAACTCCTAGCTGGACCCTCGGTTGGTCCACTCCAACCACTCTTGGATATCAGCGCTGTTCTATTCAGGATATGGCCAATATCCTCTGGGGAGAGAAGTGCCTCCTGCTTACTATGCAGAACAGGCTCAACATGCTCATTGGCGCCGCAGCCAATGCCCTTCATGAGCCTCACTTGCACGGCAATGTGACACTAGATCCCGTTCAGCTCCTTAAACTCAGTGTTCATAACTCATCTGCCTACTCACGCCTCTTTAGATAATCAGAGAGTACTTACCAAGGGGGTGACCATCAGGAACGGTCATCACCCACCCACGCAGATAGTTCGTAACAGTCCAATTGGTCTGTTTGAATTCTAGCCTCACAGCAGGCTTCTTGTTGTGTGTGGAGTTTATAAGCTGGCTCATGAACAGGCAAATGAACTTCATACACTTTTTCAGGTGGTAGGCCTGAACCAGATATCTGTGCATCTATAGTCCCATTCACATTCTCTATGATTCGTTTGGATATGGGTGCATGATCGAAGGAGTAAGTGAACCTAACCGTGATCTCCGGGGCCATATGTACCGGGGACAGATGCTCTTCGAGAGTGGAGATTCCTTAGAACAGGGATTTGGGCTTTGTATGCTTGCTTATGGTGCGCCATTTCCAACGCAGTGCCTTTTCTCCAAAAGGAAATTTCTTATTTAAAAAAAATCCCAGCCAGGGAACAGAGCGCTGTGTGGTATGCTTCTCAGGCTAAGTTGATCGATATACGGGAAAAAACGCCTGCCATCAAATTCATGGTGAGTCAGGGTTGTTGAACAGATCGTTGGGTTGTGCAGCTATATGGGTGCTCAAGATGGCTTTGTGTGAGTCCTTTCTCTGGTGGTACATAAGCCTGTGGTTGATCTTATCAAACCCGCAGTCCATATACAGGCCTAGTTGGTTTTTCATTATGTACGAGGGTCTCTTTTACCTGGCAATATATCCAAGGGCACTTGTATGCAAATACCACCATTCTTGTGTATATGTTATAATAGTTAAATGTCTAATTGAGAACACCATCTGGTGGCAGATGGATGTCGGGTCGGCACCACATGTATCTCCTCCCTGACAAAGCCATGGAGTGGTCCGTCCAACAAATAGTAGAGCACAGACTTATCAGGCTTAGTGACAGAGCGTCCCAGCGTCTTTTGTAGTCAATGACTCAGCCGCTTTGTAGTGTGAGGCTACGTCCACTATTATGCACATTAGAACAGCTGTAGTGCTGTCTGTCCGAGACTGCGTGTCATGCTTGCACCTAGACGAGCCTCGTAAATCACATACAACTTGTTGATCTCTTCATTAGGCATTTATTCAACCTGGTCTACTGTAAGACCTTGCAAACTGTGATACTGGCGGGCCTGACCACCTGATAAGACCAAAGCAAACCTTCCAAGTCATGTCGACTGTGGTTCCAGTAGCTGGTACAGCAGCTGGATCCATCTTATTTGCGTTTTCTAAAAAATGCCCTTGAAGTCTAATATATTGGTTTATAGCCCAGGTCATAACTAGGAGCCCAGCAACCAATGACACAGCCGTGGTCAGCGTGGCCAGGAGCAAGATAGTTTAGTGAACAGCACCCAAATCAACCTGCTGATTTGACAGCAAATGCGGTATGTTGATAAGTCTTCAGCATAATTCTCACGCAGGGCGTCTTCAAATGAGTCACGATCCTTGGTGTGAAAGAGCACGGCCCAGCGGATCTGCTCACGTAGGTCCTTCAGAGTTGTACTTTGGGTCAGGACCCAGACACTTTGCTATGCAAGTAGTCATGGAGCCGCTTGCCAGGATCACGAATATACATCTCCGGGTGTTTCCACATGCAGCTCCATGCCTGGTAGGTCTGGTTGAAACAGATGGTGGGGCAGAGGATTACAATATGCTGGAAGCAAACGGCGAACACGCTCTCAAGTAGGTCAAGCATGGTAAAAAAATTCCACACCTGGTCTGGCCACAAACAATGGCTAAGCCAGCGCCATCTGGAAAAGTAAACTAGTAGACTTCGTTATCGAACCTGTCATCCTTAATATTCAGCTGTGCATCCTTTACCACATACATACCACGTTCAATCCGCCAGCTGCATCTGCCTTTTTTTGTGATCTGTACAGTGACACCCTCAGATGCATTCTCCACGCGCCAGCCACTGCTAAGGAGCTGGTCGTCGTCACTCGTTCTCATTTCGAGCCACGGGTCGTACTTGCTGGTCAGAAACTTCCCTAGGGACACGTCAGCCAGTGCAAGGTCTTTTTACAGTCATTTCCATGCTCGGGTCACGTGTACTCGTTGCTGCAAATACATTCATCCCCTCATCCCACTGCTGGTGATTGTAAAGGCCAACCACACTGTCTCTGGGATATATCGTCTTTTGCACCCAGGTTGGGGAAGCGGACTAGCAGTTGTTGGTTCTGGCCAATAGTGCTAGTGTTTTAAGTAATCACCACAGACTGCCACATACCCTTTGACCCGAGGTGCTCGTGTATTCTGCTGTATGGATTTAGCTGGCGTCCGTAAATACTAGACATTTGAACTAATACAACTCTTTAAAACAGTCACATGGAGTTTGACAACAAATGGTGGGTCTGTTGGAGGGGAGTGGGACATGGGAAGGCAGGGTGAAGTAATATTGGATACCTCGAGTATGAACTTTCAACCATGGTCTATTGCTGAAATGCTGGCTGGGTTAACAGAAGATCAAGTCGGCTCCAAAGAAGAAATAAATGTCTTAGTTACTCGATGAAGGCAATATCTAACTATGAGCTGCAGGCTGACCAAGAGATTAGATCTTCTAACAGGGTGATCTTTGGGTTAAATGGGGCCACAAGTGGAAGCTTCTGACCTGTAAGGACCATCCAAGCAAATTCCTTATGTCTAGTACTATATAGAAGTACAGTGTACAGCTTGCCCGGGAACTTGGGTTGATCGCTGAATTAATACCTGAAAGGGCAGCAGCAGTCCCTCAGAGTAGTCTGAAGATCTTTCAAAGGCCCCTGTGGATGTTGAGGCTCTACTACTGCAAGACCTGGGCCAAGTCGTAGTAGTGGCTACATATGCCGTCCATAGGACAGTTGAGGCTGGAACTCATACAGACGACATTCCACCTACATTTCAAGAGCTCGCAGTGCTTGACAAGGCTATGCAGACACAGAGAGCTGAGCTGGTCAACAAATAGAAACCCGAAATGGCAAGTTTAGGAAAATAAGGAAGGGTAGAGAGTCGGGCAAGGAGATTCCAAGCAAATGAACTTGCAGAGCTGCAGGACCTGTGAGGTGTTCGTGTGGAGACTGCTTCTGTAAGCCAGAAAAGTCTGAAGACCCAAATCAACTGCATCAGGGAACCGATTAACAGACTTCTTAACGAGGACACAGCACCCTGTTTCCCTGCATTACAATCGCTTCTATCCTCACTGCGATCGGGATGGCAATTTCAACCCTTTTACTTGGTATGACCGGCGGGCCTACCCCTGCACCAACACCGGCACCAGCTGACACGACTATCGCTAATATGCTGCAGGTGAATGTGAAGCTTGCCTATTCCAGAATATTTTCCCCGCCACCCGCCAGTTGCTGTTCTCAGAAACAAAAAACCTCAAAGCAGAGCCCCTGGAAAGCCGCTTTCTGTGGCAGGGGAGCCTACTGTTAGCCCAGAAGCCGCCTGATTGTGATGTACACATGAAACCTGAATACGGAGCGTATGCGCAGGTTTTCAACGTTAAGATGGTCGTTGGCCGAAACGCTGCAGTCGGTCGTTGGGCACCACACACAAAAGTTCACCTGGTTTTGCCATAACTGCTGGGGATGGCTAAACCAGTCCTGCAAAACCTTGGTGCTGGTCACATCAGGCAAAGTGTAGTTAACCATTATTTTTAGAAAGTTAGCATTGAATAATCCGCCATTGCTGTTAAAAAAAAATCCTGACTGGGGCTCTTCCTGAGTAGTGATAGTTTTATACCAAACCACTTACTTTATTTTGCTAAAGGATTGTAATCGAACGTACGCATAGTTTTTTTAAAAACAAGTATAACTTAAATGGTTTGTATGTGACCTTCCTATCAAATATAAAGACTTGTGTTTTTACTATCACTATGTATCAAACACTGTCAAACGTTCAAAGCAGCGATGCTGTGTCCCTACAAAAAGTATGTTGACAACCAACCGTAGGGACCTAAGAGAATAAATTAACATACAGAAGAAGCCTATCATTTCTATATGGGCAGAAGACCCTGCGCAGAGAATATGAATGGTCGTTTGGTGATGGAGCCAGGGGTCAAACCCCATGAGACTCAATCTGTGGATATACCATGTTATCAAGAGGTATAAATGGACCAAACCAAGCTGTGGGGTGTGGGGGTGGAGGGAGGAGTGGGGGTGTAGGGTTGCGGTAAGTAAGCTGCTGCGAGACCCGTCAGGGCCGGACCCACCTTTCAGAGGTAGCCATAAAATTTGGTATCCCTGGCAAAAAAATAGGCTTAAACAAATGGTTATATACTTGGGGGACTAGTAATTTGGTTCTTTGATGATTTTAATTGATTGTTGAAATTTGTAAATATTCCGACATGAGTTAGGTGCGTGGAGGGTATAGGTCTGGGTCTAATGTGTGGTAGGCTGTGTTGGGTAGATAACAAACACCTCAATCATCAGTGGAGGTGGGTTATAGGGGTATGTCTGGGCCCAGCTTGGGGCACAGGAACATACCAACAGCCGCATATTGTGTGCTGACACTGCCAAAGGGTTGTAGGCAGCGGGAGGAAGATCACTCCCAAAATGCAAAGACTATTGGCCACGCATGTTCTGCTATCCAACAAGCCACCTTTGTAGCTGAGTAGAGCACCCATGATAAGATGGTACCGATGAACACTAGGATTACCAGCAAGGCTCTTCAAGGTGTTTGCCAGATTATTCAGCGTGTTATTATATACTACTTCACAACTCCCTTGGCGGCTGCCTCTCATCTTCAGCCTTGTCTGGCAAAGCTGCCACCTAACGCTTCACACAGATTTGCTGAAAGGTGAATGCATACTGCAGGCTTATGGGAGCGACATGTACCACTGCTACAGCGACCTATGGAAGATCGCATAGAAGTGGTGGACGCATCAGTGTCCCACTAAACTTTGAACTCTTTGAGCACACATGCCCTTCCACTAGAGCACGCTTGGTGACATACTACAGTCGTGGGATTAACATAACGGGTGACACCAATGCCAGCTACACAATCAAAGGCATCTTTCTGGAGTATGACATGGTTACCCATCCAGGGAACCGCAACATATACACAGATTGCCTCGCAATTTTGGATGACTGGTTGCTTCCCCACGGACGGGAACCGGGCATGCAAGAGTGACGCACTGTGGAGCATAAACAAGGACGTACTGGCTCGCTGCAGTGAGGGCGTCATGTGAAGCATCAACCCCAAAGTCCTGGCTCGCAGCATGGAGGGCATCCTGTGGAGCATCAACCTAAACGTACTGGCTCGCTGCATGGAGAGCATCCTGCTTCTCTTTGAAGACCCAACCGATGACTCATTTGCCAGGAAGACGGAGACAAAGACAAAGGTCTGGGTGACAAATGAAGGGGTTCCCAACCAGCAGTACTTCCTGGGTAATTTGCTGCGAAATCCTGTTTCAGGTTTATACCAAGCTCGGCAAAATGGCTCTGGGCGGGCAATTCAGAAGCTTGACTTCACGCCACGCGACCTGGGCATGCCATTGCCATAAAACACAAGCTTATCAAACAAGGGGTCTTACTGGCTGATATCATGAAGCAGCAGTGTAACAACTTTGACCTTGATTGCAATGTTTGTGGGGGATTCCCTTGTAAACGCCCTAGCATTCAGTGGTAGCAACTTCATATTCTCTTTGTTACGAAACTCACAAGTAGCACGGAATGTAAACACCACCATCGCAATCGATCAGCTCCAGTGTGCGCAGGCGGTATGGGCCAAGTAGCAAACCAGCAGTTACACTTTATTAAGGAGCAGCTTCGCCACCAGAGGTCGCAGACGTTCTTGAAGGACATACAAACGAGGACCACTGCAGTGGCACAATCTGCTTCAAGTCGATCTTGGACGGAAGTAGGGTTCCATTAAAGTTTTCACTATGGTAGACCTTTCCTATAATCACATGGAGATTGGCTGCCCATAGAGTCCCTTGTGCTTCAGCAGTATATATAGGGGGGGTTCTGGCGCACCTATCTCATATGGGTTCTGGCACTGCGGGGGTACGGTTTTGGACACATCCTAGGAAAGGGTTCTGACACACCTATCTCATATGGGTTCTGGCACACCTATCTCATATGGGTACTGGCGCAGTACCCCACTATATATAATACTCTAGGGGGCCTCGGACCCGAACCCCAAACGGGGCCGAGGGGCTAGTTTGTTGTGACCATAGGCCAGGATGTCTACACCGTTCTCAGCTATCCACCACTTTGAGTCCAAGGGAGAGAGAGAGAGACCTTGTTGATGTGAAGCCTGTATATTTTGTGGCAGTCACTTCGCAGCATGTTCATCCAATGCCTGAATTGCTTTTGGGTGAACAGTGACTCCACGTACTGAGCGTGCCGTAGATGCTTCTTGACCACCACCTTCTTCACGCCCTTTGCCCTTTTAATCTCATCCCGGCTCGACATCAAGATCGAGTACATCTTTGGGCGTAGGCCAACATACTCTTTAATAGCCACACCAGCGCACTCATCCTTCATTTTCCCTAGCACCTTCTTGTTTACATTACTATATAGGGCATGGGAACGATAATAATTTTACTGGTATCAAAGAGGTGGCTATCATCCTTCATGTTAGCATACACGTCGGATGTACGGATCTCTAGGAGCAGTGGGTCCGTGTCGGTGTATAACAGTTTAAGGTAACTGCCATATTTCGACTTCATTGTATTATAATAGAAGTCATACATCAAGTGCTTTGAAAGATCTAGAATGCACATGCCCACATACACCGGACGGTTTAAGACTAAACGGGTCTTGTGCATATGCAGGGTAGCCATATCATCGTCAAACACTTTTTGTCAAGCATAGGCGGAGCTGGCCACAAGCCTACGTATTTATTCTTTTTCGATGTGCGCACAATCTTAACGTCGACACGCCTTCGGAGATTCTCCATCGTTTTACCAAAGACAGAGTTGTTCATAAGTTTATAGAGATCCTTCTTAAAGTCGCTGGTGGCAGCCTTGCGTAGACCTGTATTCATCCTAATGTAAGGCTCCATCCAGGGACTCTCGTCAAAGAGAAGTGAACGATGAATCTTGGTAAGTCTCATCCCCAAAGAGAGCTTGAGGTTCCTGTAGTGTACCACATACTTCTCCTTATTCCACAGGTTGGGCACCAGCTTCTCAACACCTGGGAGATACTTCTGGTAGTCTGACAACCATTCGTTATGTACAAGAAGCCGCTCCGGAGCTAGGGGTAATCGTTGTGTTCGTCATTAAGCGCAGCAGGATACTCCAAGTCAACCTCAAGTCGGGGTGGTCCTGGATCTGTAGGTTCTCAGGCCATTCCACCCACTCAATACCCGAAGTAGGTAGGGCTTGGCTCATAGCCCACCCATACAAATTGTTGGCGTTGAGGTACTGGATATATGTCACTGGCTTATCCTGCTCAAAGCCCTCCACGTATGGGTTGTTCGCTTTAGCGTAGTGTCTCAACACCATGCTTATCCCACTGTGCAGCCCCTTCTCAATTAAGAGATGCTTGTCATAATCAGTGAGAAGATCGAGTTCCACGCCTGTACACTTAAGCAAAGCATCCCACGACAAACCGGGGCTGGTATAGTAGTGGGCCGGATCCAACCCGTACTGTTTGAGACATGTTTTGCGGAACACCTCAAATACATCAGCTAAGAGCAACACATCTGTTCGCAGGTACAGGTCATGGTAGTCACCCATGTTCTTACACCCGAACACGCTCCAGACCTTTTCGGAAAGCTTGCTGTAGAAATCCTGGATCGGCGGCAGAGGGGAATCAAACTTATTCCAGCCGTCCATGAACTCATAGGGATACACTCCCTTGCGCAGCAGCAGCCGGCGTTTCGTCTGGTCAGGCTCATACTTGGCCGTGACTGCAGAGGCATCTGGGTTGTTAGTAACTGTGCACTATCAATGAAGCGCAACTGTCCAAGCGACAGGGAAATATACTTTTCCATGTTGTTGGGGATACAGTTGATGTTCCCCTCCACTTTGCTCATGGTCTGCATTAAGAGGTGGGAATCATAGCCCTGCAGGTTATGGAACACCACAGGTACGGGCGTTGTTTTAGGGTTCAACCGCAGCTTCAAGTTGCAGGCGTTGTGGGCTGCCCCCCTGTACTTACCTGTTACATGGCAATTGTCACTGACAAAGTCCAAGCCCATTTCTTTGTTGCACACATGAAAATGGGTAGCTGCTTTGTGCACTCTTTTGTCCTCTCGCGTCATGCGCATGGGGACAGGGTTAGATAGAACTGTTTTGATCTTCAGCTCTTCCTGTTGTAGGGCAAGCAGGAATTTCTCCACAGTGTTAGCCCCTCTATAAACCACAGGGGGTTCTGTCTGTCCATCACATCGGACAACCACATAGACGTAACCACATGGCTCATGCTCCTGTGTTCTCTGCGTGTTGCTCTTTGAAGCATCAAGTGCAGGGCCAGGAAGTTTAACAGTCAGTGCCTCAAAATCGGTGTAGATGACATAAGGGGCAGCTAGTTACTTATGCCAGTTCTGGAAGGATAGGATATTCTTCCCTTCCTACCCTAACAGCAGTTTGCCCTATTCCCATGCACTCGGGTTTGTGCTCAGCGAGCAGTCTCTCGGCTTTATAGCCATGCAAGCATCGCTCACAGAGGAACTTGCGCTCTTTATGCTTACTCTGATCATAGAGCAAGCGGTTCAGATATTTGATCTGCATGTAATGAAATCTGCCGTCCTCCTCAACCAACATGAGGTTTATGCATGTTCCAGAGTGCTTACTGATGCGATGAACGATGATGGCCTTCCCATCCCAGCCAAAGACGTTCACGGCTAGGTTAGCATGCTTCCCTACCTTCTCAATATGCGGCATGGGTGTTGGATATTCTACGCCTTTACCTTCCAGCAGATCCAAAAGCCACTGAATGTTATATTTCGATGGTCGCTGTGGGTCATTGGCAACCGGGTGCAGAGCCGCTTGAAGGGAATTTAGAAGGCAGAATGGGTCGTTTGTGTTTTTTACGTTTATGATTGCCTTCTTTACCGCCAGAATTCTTGGCAGTTTCAGGTAGGTGCCACCTTTCAATGGCTGGTAGTTGGCAATATCAATCCACAGAGTTGTAACCGACTCAAATTCCCAACCTGAACCTCTAGCCGCTCTTGGATATTATCGTTACACTGGTCCAGCGCATCGTTAATATCTTCTGAGGAGAGAACCACCTGCTGCTTATTAAGCAATACAGATTAAACATACTCAGTGCGGCCATCATCGGTGTGCTTGGAAAGTGTTACCTTCACGGCAAACTGACACTGGAGCCCACCCAGCTCTTCCAGCTCAACCAGTCAAAAGTTTACGCATCTTAGAGCGCATGTCCTTAAAGAACACCATAAGGTCTGAGCCAAGGCAATGAGACTCAGGAACGTTCATCACCCATCCACGGAAATAGTTTTTAACAGCCCACTTAGGGTTCTTGAACTTAAGACGCGGTGGGGGGACTGGGTTGTGTGGGGCGGGGACTGGTGTGTGCGGGGCAGGAGCAGTTGTGCACTGGGCGGGGACAGGGGTGCATGCCACCCCAGCCCTTAATCTAGCAAATATCTCCTTGTATGTATGGTCAAATTCATTAAACTTTTCAAGTGCTAGAAGTGCAACCTTAGAGCATGGGTAAGGCGGTTTAAAACCGTGAATTGTAACATGATCATTTTGGGCTTTACGTGCTCTAGTATTATGAGTCATGGTTACTATACAGTTTCATTAGTCTAAAAGGAAATTCTTGATACATAAAAACAACGACTTGACATTGACAGGATTTCTATTTTTATACAGGGGACAAGGCTGTTCTTTTTTAGGCTTCAGTCTGTTGTGAAGCAATTTTTTTTCTTATGACGAAGATGACTGTGGTTGACTTTATCGAACCCACAATCCATGCCCAATCCTACCTTATTTTTTTATAGCCTTCTGACAACCCGTACAAAGACGATTAACGACACCATGTTTTATCTTATATCTGTGTAATCCACAAAACTCTTGCTCTTGCGTACAGGGCCTGTTACAGGGGTCTTTCTTCCCGAGTAATATCCATGGGCACTTATTGTCATATACTACCATTGTTATATCTATACATCTCTATTGTCTAATTGGCAATACCATCTGGTGGAAACTGGGTATTGGGCAGTAGCACAAGCAGCTCCTCCTTTACAAAGCCACGGAGTGGTCCATCCAATAAATAGTATAGTACAGGCTCACCAGATTAAGTGACAGAACGCCCAATCCGGTAAACATTGAGTGACCACACAGGGTCAGTGGCCCTACGCCAATGGTCTTGCTCGACCTCACCAGGCTGGTAGAGGTAACGAACGCCAACACCAGGGGAAGCTTTTGCTCTTTGACTCCCAGCAGGCGCCCTGGTACGACTGAAGAGGGCTTTTGTGCAACTCGTTTTGCCTTTATTGCATCCTTAGGTTTTTTTCCAGTCAAGCGGGTCACCTCATTATTTATCGCAGAGACTGCCTGCAGCCGAGAAACCCACTCTACAGCATACTGGTGTCCAAAGAGCCGCTCAGCAAGGGTGCAGTTTAAGCGTTCCACTATACCCTGGTCTCGATGGATATTCACACGGCCATGCCTGACTGATACTCCATGTTTTACTTGCAGCTGATTCGCTGCTCCCATAAACTCCCGTCAGGGGTCCACCTGAAGTAGTTTAGGCCACCCCAGCGGTCCTCGCCTGTATATCCTCTCGAGTGCACCTGCGACCTCTTTAGCCTCTTTTGTAGTCAATGGCTCAGCCGCTTTGTAGCGCGAGGCCACATCCACCACCGTTAGGGCATACTTGTAAGTGCGGCGCTTCACAACGTCATGAGGAAGAAATAAGAGGTCGGCTTGGTGCACCTCATTAGGGACAGGGACATCAAACTTTGGTCTGGGCGTTTACGTTCCGCGTCCACTTGGCTGCCTCGTAATTTAGAGAATAAAAAGTTGCTCCCAGAGAATGCAAGGGCGTTAACAAGAGCACCCCCAACAAGTGACGCGGGTGTGGCCATTACTTCAGTTTATCAACTGGTAAGATTCCTTGTTTAATTAACATATCCTTTGTTGCCATGGCTAGTGATACATCGCCAATAGCCATAGCCAGGTCGCGTGGGGTGAAATCAATAAGTGGCACCCCACCATCCAGAGCCATCTTAGCAAGCTTGGCATAACCTATTGAAATACAGGAAACAACTGCACCGTGATACAGAGCGTTGACGAGCATTTTTCCATCAGTAATTGGTGCTGTCATCTTATTCCATATAAAACGGATCCTTTAAATGAGCGTTCGTAGGCTTTTGTACCACAACCTGTTTAGGGTGTAAGGCTAGTTTTTGCCTGTAGCAATACAATGCTAGTTCAAACACCCCAACGCCGCCGACAACCAAAGACACAGCCCATGTTGGCCACGCCCACCTTTACGGAGGCTTGCTCGTTGATATTGGCTCGACAATTTTTGTAGTGGTCACTGACGTTATCTCCACCGGTGTTGTCTCCCCTTGATTCGTGTTCGTTTCTTCAATGTCTACTTACTAAGCACCTGTTATAGCGGAGTTAAGCACCTGTTATAGCGGACTTAAGCACCTGTAATAAGGAAGTTAAGCACATGCTATAGCGGAGTTAAACACATGCTATAGCGCGCAAGTGGTATCTTCCTCTCCACCGGCCCCTGTTGTTTCGGTGCCTGTTTTTCCAAATTGACAGTGCTTTACTGTTGTAAAAGCCGCGGTTAATGGATCTAAAAACATACCATAGCGATGATATAGCTCACAAGTGGCAGTGCTTAGCGCGTGTGAAAGAGCACCATCCAGTGAGTCTGCTCACGTAGGTCCTTCAGTTGTACTTTTGGGTGGGGACCCAGACACTTTGCTGCGCATCGCGGCCGCTAAAAGCCAGTTCAGATAGCATGTCTCTCTTCTTGGTTAGGGCCTTTGTTGCCGAATAGTCATGAATAATGTACAGGGTTGGCTCGCCCTTAAAACAATGGTAGAAAGCCCTAAAGTGGTCATGGAGCCGCTCCCCTGGATCAACGACGTAGACCTCTGAATCATCCCACACCCATGACCGTGACTGATAGGCCTCGTTGAAACGTATGGTGAGGCAGAGGATAACAATATGTTCGAAGGCGCCGAAGAAGGGCCCTTCAAGTAGATCGAGGATGAATACGGTTTTCCCGCATCCTGTCTGCCCACAAACAATAGCCGAACAGAGACCATCTGGAAACGTAAACTTAGTAGACTGCGATGCCGAACCTGCCATCTTTAATGTTAAGCTATGCATCCATAACAATATACATATAGACGTTCAATACACCGGCTGCCTGTGATTTTTTTGTGATGGTGTATGGTGATACCCTCAGACGCATTCTCCACGGCCCTGCCACTACCGTGCAGCTGGTCGTCATCACTCGTCCTTAAGTCGAGCCACAGAGCATACTTACTGGTTAGGTACTCTCCTAGGGTCTCGTTTACTCATTGCTGCAAAGGCCTTCTTCACCTCATCCCACTGCTGGTAGCCACGCATGCCTTGGGCATAGAGTTGGTTGGGGATGCCCTCAATGGTCACCTCAACTTTTGTAATCTTTGGGTTGTAGAACGACTCTGTCTTCCTGGCGTATGAGGCATTGGCTGGGTCTTCAAAGAGCAGTAGGATTCCCTTCATGCTGCGAGCAGGCACGTTCAGGTTGATGTTCCACAGTCTATCTCTTTTATTGTATACAAGCTTTCTGTGACGAAGCACACGGTCATACAAAATTGCAAGTCGACCTGTGTACTGGGTGCGTATCATATGGGCCAACTCTGGTTGGGTAACCCTGTCATACTCTAGGGAGATGCCATCAATTTAGAAGCTGGCAGCGGTGTCACCTGTTGCGTGAATTATGCGGTTGTAGTCGTAGAACGTATTCCAGTCTGTCATTTAGCGCGCTCTGGTATAATGGCATGTGGCTCTCGAGGAGTTCAAAGTCAAGTGGAACGTACAACCTGTTACCATACACATCGGCTACAGACTTGTTCTCTTCCTCGGTCTCATCCTTGTCTCCTGCCCCCATTTGTATCTTAGTTGTGTTTCTGTCATCTGATGTGTCAATGGCCTTATACTGGAGGCCCTGTCTCTCCTGTGCAGTCCGCCACAAGTCGTGGTAACAGTAGTAGACATCGCTGTCATCAATAGACCTCATTGCCAGAAATCTTGATTGTCATTTTCTTAACCACCCCCCTCGTCCGCGATTATACAAAGTTTGAACTTGTTGGAGGAGAGTTACGTTTGAAGGACTACTCTGACATAAGTATTACAAATTCTCGTACTAAAGCACCGCTTTCACTTTCAAACAATAGCTAGTAGAGGGGGAGGGGGAAGGGGGTTAAGGCCGTCCGTGATGGTTTGGGGTTTACTGAGTGGTCCCGAAAAGCGGTGTCACAAAAGGAAGCAAAAGCCCCCCAAGGCGCTCAAGAAGCAGCTGCTAAAGCCGCAGAGAATTTAGAAATGAGTGGCTCTGAAGCCGTGACACAGGAAGGTGGTGTGGAAGAAACTAGCTGCATAGAGGGCGTTCATAACGCCATAGAAGACCTAGGTACACAAACAGACAACAAACTACCACTCAGAGAGCTTATAGGGCTTGACAAGGCTATGCAGACCCAGAGGGGTGAGCTGGTCATTAACCTAGCTAAGATAACTGAGATAGAAAGGAATATAGACTGGCGGAGAGCTAAAATGGCAAGCCTGAAGGAGGAAGGGAGGGGTGATAGTCGAGCAAGGAAATTCCAAGCAAATGAGCTTGCAGAGCTGCAGGACCTGCGGCGTGTCCGTGTTGAGGCTGCCTCTGCAAACCGTGAACGTCTGCGAACCCAAATTAACCGCACCAGGGAAACGATCAACATACTTCTTAACGAGAACAC
This sequence comes from Urechis unicinctus, assembly GCA_034190875.2. Taxonomy (NCBI): domain Eukaryota; kingdom Metazoa; phylum Annelida; class Polychaeta; order Xenopneusta; family Urechidae; genus Urechis; species Urechis unicinctus. The sequence continues at coordinate 30,175,239 of CM067344.1, forward strand.
AACGCTAGTTGAGCGTGTACGCACCCTGTTCCGGGAGCAGGGCATAACAATCGCCTCCATCCTCACTGCGATTGGATTGGCAATCTCAACCCTGGTAGTTGCTTTGACGGGCGGAGGGAGCACTAGTGCAACCCCTGCACCAACATCGACGCCAGCTGATAAGCCCGGTGTAAAGGAATGGATTAAAAAACAGCTGAACTTCTTGGCAAACGTCCTGAAGAGCCTAGCCGGTAAGGCAGCAGCTGCCCTTCCAGAAATCATTGACTCCATTGTATCATGGTTGCTTAAGTCAGCTGCAAAAGTGGGTGGTTGGATGGCAGAACATGTATGGGCCGCAGTTGTGGCGGTGGGGGTGGAGTTAACCTCCTGATACTCCGTGACTTACTACATAGCAAGCCAAAGCACAGCTTAGCCTATAGCGATTCCGCCTATAATAAGAGCGTTTTCTCATCCTCGTGCGCCCCACGTAGACCGGTCTTGGCCACACCGACAGGGGCTGGGCCTGGAGAGGGGACTCCCATATCTGTATCTGGCGGAGGGTCAAAACTTCCTCTATTTGGAAGAGCAGCAACCGCGTTGACATCAGTATTGCTCGTGAAAAAATATGATCAGATCCGCACTCTTGCGCAGAGCAAATTGAATACCATTGCTGACATTGTTTCGACAGTACTTGAATATGGTTATATCTCAGATCATGAGTTTAAACTCGTTTCAGCTGAGGTCACAAAATGAAAGGCGAAATTAAGGCTAGATCTGTAAAAGCGCGCCAGACTGTTTCAATTGATGAAAAAATGCGCTGATCCAGCGCGGAAAAGACGAAGCATTTATACGTGTCAAACAAAAAAAATGGGTGCTTCTTTACCATTGAGCGGACTGTGAATGATATTGACCCGCCTCAATACAGAATAATTTTAATTGCTCGGAGTTTTGTACACTGTATATACCGATCTATTGAATAAACGAAGGTAGATGGTATGGAAATGAACACCGAAGAGGGTATTACTGAACTTGAGGGTGGTGTAAAAGAGTTGATGTTAGATACAGATTATATGAAAGACGAAAAAATGGATCTGGAGTGCAGACTGAGTGATATGGAGACTAAGTATGATGACCTTGACTACTGCGCTACAGTGTTGCTAGCATCAAACAACGACAAAATCGGCGGAGCACTGATTGCCGGAGGTGGGAAGGTTCTGCAAGTCTCACGCAACAAAAATCGAAGCATATTCTAATCAGGAACACTAAAATCCGTCTCAAAATCACTGGCGTCGAAAAAGTTGAAACAGGCAGCTGAGGCCGAATGGGGGATTAAGGGACTACCTCTCATATTTACAGGTCCCAGGCAGTTACGTTACATAACATAGGTTCACGCTAATTATCATCATTAGGAGACAGCGTCGTGCTTGATTATCGCATGGTCACGTGGGTGATATGGGGAAAGAAAACGAGGATGCGGAGCGTCCGAGTGTCTTACCCCAAATCATCCGCGTGACATACTTATCGCGATGGCACCAACACGCATTTGTGTATATATATAAAGATATATCGTGTGTCGATGGCGCCTTTAATTATGGTCTTAAAGCCGCATCAGTATGAGCCAGGAGAAAGGTCCACAATTGAGGGGAAAAGAACCCCCCCACTAAAAATCCTGGCTACGGGCCTGATACAGCCTATCGTAAGGTCTATGAGAGTCGGTATAGATTGTGAGAGGGGCTGTTAAAATGCAAAAGCGATAGTTAACAGCCTTTTTTAGGTTATATTGGCTAGCGCTTAAAGTATGACAGTTTCCATGGGTTGATGTGAGCGCGCGAAATCCTGATCAAATCAATGTGGTATAGACATGTACGCCAGACTGCCAAACTACTGTAGAGCACTAGTCCTATTTGTAAGCACACGCTTTGATCAAGTTGAGCTCAAGCAACCCCCTATAAGCTAGCCTAGCGGTAAACAGTCTGTCATGAAGTGTTATTCCTTACTCGTTTGATCACCTGGTTTCCCATCTGAATGCGTGCGTGTAGAGGTGAGAGAGAGAGAGAGCAAGAAAACAGTATCTGTGAGTTTGGCCGATATAAAATGTCGAAGTGCACTACATTCCATTTAATAACTAGAATATATTATCTGGGTGTGGATTTGTGTGTTGTCTTGATCGCTTCTTTTGTATGCTATCAAATATCAGCTCAAATACTCGAAGATCATAACGGTTCAACGTACCGCTGATCAGTGCAGTCGCTGTCATTACAAAGCACCCCCCTTACAAGTTGTTAGCTGTTAAAGGTCGATGAAGCATGACCAACGTCCAATGCTGATAAGTCTTCATATTGGGGTGTGTGGGTTTGATTGCACATACAACCCTGTTCAACACAATATTAAATACGAACTAGTGACTGGAGCCTGGAACTATCTGTATAATCGATTCAACTATCCCTGCACGGACGTACCATTTCATCATAGTCTACGTAGATGTCCTGTAGCTCTCTAAGCTGAAACAATGTGCTACTCACGAATTTTATGTGACTGTGATGAAGCAGGCCCGTAGCGAGGGGGGGTTCGAACGAACCACCCACTTTGCCCAGAAAGGTCCGCCTTACTCTAGCGCATAGATATATCGTGAGTCGATGGTGCCTTTAATTATGGGCTTATAGCCGCATCAGTATGAGCCAGGAGAAAGGTCAACAATTGAGGTGAAGATAACCCCCCCCCCCACTAAAAATCCTGGCTACGGGCCTGTGAAGCGTTAGTGTAGATGTGTAGATTTAAATGATAAAAACAAATGGTTTTTTTTTCGATATAACAGGTAATAACTTGAAGGAGCCATCAGATATAGAGGATGTCTACTGATAAGAGGAGCTTCGGGTTTCTGGGAGCTGGGCGGATGGCCCAGGCTCTGAGCAGGGGATTTGTTGCTGGAGGTAATGCCAGAAAGCAACCCGTTTCACTGCATCTCCAATAATCAGTCATTTTGCTCTAATTCCTATTCGCAATTTGCCACACTCCACCCCCTAGAATGATTTTTTTTGGTTGCACAGCTTAAAAATGGCATAAATGTATATTATAGTATTTTTATTTGATTTGTGTTGACAGGTATAACTACTACCGACTGCATCATTGCTAGTGATGTAGAAGAAGCTGCCCTGTCTTACATTAAAGTCAGAACTTTGTTTGAGAATTTGTTGTTTTTAATATTTGCATAATTGTCACAATTTAAGATATGTTACCATTGTTCTACCATAGAATCTTTTATATAATTTTTACACAGAAATCATTTCAAAATAGGGTGTGTGTCTTGTACAATGGTGTTCAATATACAAGGTATTTGTTTGGTATATATGGTGCATAGTTTCAACCTTGTATTCTAAATATATAGACGGAATAATTGAATACATTATTGTGGTGTATGAAAAGGTCTTATCATAGAATATTCCATATTATAAATTGTCACTGTGTTATACTGTGTTTACAAATTTTTATCCTGTGTTGTTTCTAAGTTTGACATTATATTTTACAGAAAGACTGTGGAGTGAAAACAACCAACAGCAACAGAGAAGTGATCGACAGTGCTGAGGTCATCGTGATCGCTGTGAAGCCACACATCGTGGCTCCTGCTCTCACCGAGGTGGCGCCCTATGTCACCGCCAATCACCTGTTTGTCTCCATTGCTGCGGGTATCACCATCAAAACCATAGAAGAGGTGTGTTCCATTGTTGGATAGCTTGAGCATTTACTCTTTACTCTTGTGATGGTCATTCAGTTTGGTGCCGACTATATTCTCAAGCTGTCAGCGGTTCTATGCTTATCATTATCTTAGTTATGGTCATGGGATGATGAAGCAGCTCACTTAATGTATCTTTCTGTTCAAGACAGTCCTTTGGTGAAACATAGGCCCATGCATCACTTAAACAATATCTTGCCTTTTGTTGTTGTAGGGTGCACATTTAATGACTCCACCAAGTGAAGGTAGCTAGCTTATGGGGGTAGAACATCTAAATCCTAGATATTAAGGAAAAAGAGTAGATGCCCTAGTTTGTAGGGGTACATGCTAGATGCCCTCACTGACAGAGGTAGTTACCCTTGTTACCGTATTCTGCCTTATATAAATAAGAGAAGGGGGCTAAGGCATATGCCAGGGGACACTTACTTTGTGTGACGTGGGTGACATATACACGCATATGGCAAAGCTAATTGGATTACTTACTACTGGGAACAACTTTTAACTTCCTGAAAGTGGCCCCACCCAAGCAAGATGTTTCAGTGAAAATTGCAGTGACAGAGAAGTCAAGGGCTGATGAAGATATTATTGAACATAGGTTATCTTGATCAGTCGTTATTTGTTGTAAATGGGCTTGCATAACTTACGCATAGGCGAGGTTTGGGAGGTGGCGACCAGTTTGTAGAATAAGTGAGGGGCCCATAAATTAAGTACTCTGCTTAGAAGGTAGAATATGGTATTTATGCTGGACTGAACTGGCACTTTGGGAAGCACATTTCCTTATTTCCATTTCCTAATTTCCATGATATATAAGTTCTAATGTTAGGAGAACAGATGCATCGGTTGTAATCCTGAATATATGCATGATGCTGTTTGATAAATCCATTTTACCAAACAGTGGTGATATTGTTGTGATATCTATCACATTGTGTGAGCAGCTCTTGCCTGCTGGTACCCGTGTGGTGCGCGTCATGCCCAACACACCTGCACTGGTACAGGCAGGTGCATCGGCTTACAGCCTGGGCTCCCACGCTACACGCGCGGATGGGGACCTGGTGGAGACCATGTTTTCCAGTGTAGGTGTGTGTGCATCTCTCCCAGAGAGGCTATTGGATGCAGTCACTGGCCTCAGTGGTAGTGGGCCCGCTTATGTAAGTCACAAGTTGTCTCATTACACCATTCATTCCATACATGTACATTGCTCAACGGTAATAAACTATTCTTAGTGGTGGCCAACCAGCGGCTGGTTACACAAGCTATCCACTTCTATGCATGAATTGAGGCAGTTCATGTTGTATGTCAACTACAGATGTTCCTGGCAATAGAAGCCATGTCTGATGGCGGTGTGAAAATGGGCTTACCCAGAGATGTTGCTACTAAGTTTGCAGCTCAAACCCTATTGGTAAGGATCACCATTTCAAAACCTCATTTTAGACTGCAATGCATGATTTGGGGGGACTTTGTGAAGGTAACTGGTGGCATATGTGGTCACTAACTCTCTGTGATGGGAAGCTCACAAGAAAATGGCTGATTTTGACAGGGTTCTGCCAAGATGGTTCTGGAGACTGGGAAACACCCTGGGGAGCTCAAAGATGCCGTATGTTCACCAGGGGGCACCACTATCGCTGCTGTACATGCACTAGAAAAAGGAGGATATCGAGCTTCCCTTATGGACGCTGTACAAGCCGCAACCATACGATCCCAGGAGCTTGGACAGAGCTAATTTAGTAAGCAATTGCAATGTGAAGCGATGCCATGAAACGTCTGGTGCTTATTGTGCAGTTTATGTGAGAGTGTATAGTGGCCTGCTTATACCATGTTGCACAACATGGAAATAAAGGCTATTTATAACATTCCCAACAATTTTATTGTCTCGAGTAAATAAACATCAGTGAACATAATTTCCTGGTATTCAAACTTGTCTCACACATGCTACAACCACCTGCAGTTAACATTTTGTGCTTCATTTGTGGAAAAGCCGCAACTGAACCATTACAAAACGCTTCTCCTGCTTAATCTGCCGACACAATTTCCTAACATTATAGTATGATGGGTAATGGTGCACCCACACAGGTGTGATAGGTATTGGTGCAACGAGAAAAAAACCCTGGATACAGTTCAGTCACGTATCCATAAGTACCCATTCAATGACTTCCCAGCCTTCCTAATTACTCCATTCTGTACAAACAAGCACCCACTCTATCAGCTCACCATTCGTTGTGTGACAAGTAAACCAGCTACCACATTCAAACAGAACAAATAGAACACAGTCAAGTTTGTGTACAAGCATGCCCATAGTATTTCTGTACATCTATTGTGCTTTATCAGTGACACAGTCAAAAGGCATTGCTAATCATAACACTTCTGGTTTGTGTGCCAGTGACCACTTTCTCTACCAATAACAAATACCAGCATCAGAGCTACAACAGCATCCCAAAAGCATAACGTGTGGAAGCTGCAAAGGAGTCTGAAGGCAGTCTCCATGGCAACAGTTTTATCACTCCCCAGAATCTATAACATTAATAAATACACATTTGAACAATAGCAGATTAAATTGAGACATAACCTTGATGGCTGAAACCAATAATCACATGATTTGCTAGCCTAGTACATCTTGAAGGGTTCCAATAATAATTACAATATCGCTTGTGATAAAAAGACACTAACTCATCCACACAAGTGGGGAGGGGGGGGGGGGGGGGCTTTGTTTCACGAAGCCCATCAATCAGACAGGGAAAACCAAGGAAGCATAATAAAATGGGAAATAAGATCAAAAAGAGGAAGTTTTACATCCCTCATTCATTGTGTATAAAAGTTAAGAGTGATCTCACCTTATAGGGCGATATAGCAAACGTTTACAGAGAACCAGTCACTCAATGTCATAGTTTCATAATCTATCTATTGCACTTGGTTCCAGCTGTGTCAACCCCAGTAGAAAACATTCCCTGAGATAGGATCATTAAGAACAATCATACATCACAGCTGAAAAGTTAGCAATCATTTCAAGATAAAATCATTGATAAGCATTACAATAATAATCAGTCAAATCTAAAATCTGGATTCTAGTTGTCAGGGTGACAAATTATGGAATGAATAATCATTAACAATCTATTTTCTCATCAGTTCGCAGAGTGTGGAAAAAGGGCAGAGTGAGAACTGACTGACAAGTGAGTACTGACTGAAAAGTACTGACTGATGAGTACTGACTGACAAGTAAGCACTGACTGACAATTATGTACTGACTGGCAATCAAGAACTTCGTGAAAAGGTGATACTGAATCCCAATCATGTACTGACTGGCAGAGAGTGTGAGGAATAAGAATCAAAAACAAAAACGCCAATAACATCAATAAAATCACAGTCAGGGCAAGTTAAGTAAATATAACTTCTCAACTTGTAACACTGGCTCATTTACACACCTATAAATTGAACAAATGAATATTACTGACATGTAACAGATTTCCTATTTGCTATGCTACATTGAGTGCACATCAGCCCTTAGCTCAGCTTAACATGCAACTGTACAAACACTCACAACCGTATTCACCTTGACAAACAAAAACCAGTACAATTAATAACATAAAATCAGACAACCTTTCAGTCCATCCACACACTGTATGCTCTAAGAATTGTGGGTGCTGCCCCCTGGCAGGAGCAGATGTTTTCTGACAACACCTGCTGTTTGTTCCTGATCACCCCGACCTTCATCGGAATTGAGACGCGGGAAATTCACACTATATGAATTGTCAGTCACATTACCTATATCATAATAAGACTGCTTGGTAAAACTGTTCTTGTGTTGGTCATTTGGGTGTTTGTTCTCAGGACCACCCTCACTTGTTGTAGAGCCTTCAGGGGGGCAACCCAAAGACTGGTTGTCATAACGACACGAGCCTAAACAGTCATCAAGTGCTTGCTGGGAACGTGCCAAACTAGGCTCCGGTCCACTATTGCATGGTGACGCTACATCAATAGTTTCATCACAACACACTGGTTCTTCTAGTTCACATGCCCCCGAGTCATGCGAGAGTTTGCGTTGCCGAGTACCAGGGGCAGGGCTGGTGCCTCTACTACCCTCGCGTGAGAACCTGGGAGGTCCATCGAGGAGGACTTCGGGTGTGGAAGGGATGCTCCCACTGATGGCGCTCTCTGTTATGGAGGGTGCACCCGCACTAGCTGCATCTGCTTCCATACAACCCAAACTCTCCGGCAGTGATGACAACCCACTCACACTCACTTGGATGCTGCAATTGTAATCTGCATGCAAAGCTACCACCCTCCTTCCAGCCGCAAACTCTTTCTGTTAAAAAAAAGGGAGAAAATCTTTAAGAATTACAGGAATGAGGGTTAATTGCATATTTCTCAGTTTGCAAAGTTTGAGCCTGTACCTTTTTTTCCTCAAGCGCCTCCAGACTAGCTGCCACCTCGGTCACAGTGGAAGGAGCATTTAAGTCGAGGGAAGCAAAACTAGCAAATATCTGTGGTGTATGTACTATGGGCTTGTTCTAAAGAAGATCATAGACAAAGCATTAGGAATATCCGCTGAAGAAAATATAAATGATATGAAGAATGAGCCAAAGGATTAGCCATTGGTCAACTCACCGGGCTTGTTTTCTTTCTGTCTTTTTTCCCTTTCTTGTTAACCTTTGACCTTGGCGATGTCAGATCATCATCAGTCTTCTTGCGGAGGACAAACATTCCCTGGACCTCCAAGTCCCTCTCCCCTGACACTGTTACAAATTAAATAATGCTATAATCCTAGTTGAAAATCCATTTCAACTTTCACAGATAAAGTTGTTTGACAACATGATGTAGAATGGATGCACATGTGATTGAGTTGTTCACCTGGACTAGTGCCTTCTGCAGTGTCACAGGCAGGTGCAGAGGGCGCCAGGTGGCGCTGAAGGTAGGAAATCAGTGTGTTACATAGATTTCGTTCGTCCTCGAACGGTTCCCGCGATGCCTCATACTCCGCTCTGCACCAAGCAACAGGTAAAATAACTGCTCCAACGAACCCATAACAGGTAAAATAACAGCTCCGAAGAACCCATAACAGGTAAAATAACAGCTCCGAAGAACCCACCACAGCTTCACTCGTTGTCAAACTTATGTTGAGAACATTGGGTTTGGAAGCATATACAAACTTCACACAAAGATTCTCCATGAACCTGAGCATAACTTACAAGTCCTTTGCTATGACGCTTAGTAAATGAGCATAACTTACACATCTTTTGCTCTTGAGCATAGAATAAAGGCCCTATGGTATTACCGAAAGCGAGCGTAAGTTACAGGCAATATCACTTGGTGAATAAGAGCATAACTTACAAGTCTTGTGCATACTGCTTTTGCTTGAGTCTCTTTTCTTCCTCCCTCTTGAAGAGGAAGTCTTCCCGTTGACGACGACGCATCTCGCCCTGCACTCGCTGGTACTCTTTTTCCTGACTCCGGTACGACGCCATCAACGCCCGTCGCTCATCACGAAGTTCATCCAATTCTAACAACACACCAACATCACATGTCATACAGATTTCAGAAACTTTACAAATGTGCTATACAACCGCATAGATTGAGTGCATTGTCATAAGTGTGAATGTGCTACGTCGATGAGCACCAAACCACAAACCGGGAGTTACATACCATTCTGAAGCTGCTCCGATTGAACACGTCTGCTCTGAGCTGACAACTTCAAGGCCTCCTCCTTCTGTTTCAGCTGTGTCACCGTCTTAAAGTAAAGCTACTTCCACACAAACACCCAGCATTACAACAAAGCAAATCATGTGCCAAGGGCAATCATTGAGACTACTCGGTTGCACACATTGAGACACCACCAATGCTGTGTTTATAAGTCCCATCAAAAATACTGAACACCTGTTAGAGATCAGCACGGATTCAACCATAATCAGTCACTCCATTAACCATGTCAAATGAATAAGAGATACGAGCCGTTATAGACTTACATCCCTCTCCTCCCGCATGCGTCTCTGTTTTTGGCGAAGGTCGTCAATGTGCTTCTTCACCTCCAAGTACTGCCTGCAAAGATGTATGTCCACACACTAAGCTAATAAAATAGTTCTCAAACGTACGATTAAAGTCTCCAGGTATATTCAAGAATACAGAAGCCTAAGTCTTACAAATGGTAACTTAATTACACACCCTAAGGCTTTCTTTGACCTCTTCAACGCATCGATCTCAGCAACGATCTTCCTCTCTTCACTGACACGGAAATTGGTCAACTTCAGTTGGTTTTCCAGTTTAGATATGGCTTCATGGATGCGGTCTTCATTCTTGTACTGCAGATTGGACTGCACCTTGGTTAACACTGCATTCTGAAGCATACAGCATACTGTTTTTGTCAACAAATCGGGCCTACATAAAAGGTGGTTAACAAGATCCTGCTTACTTGTAAAATGAAGGAGTACAGTCCAACCACATTACAGTACCAATTCATGACCAAACACAAATGATTTAGAACATCAATTTTGCAAGCTTATCAATGTTTGACAAATGAAGGAGAACCAGTGGCGTCAATGTAGCCTGGATGGGAGTTTACAATGTACGGATGGGCTATCCTGTGAAAACTGATAAAGAATTCACACATCTAGAATCAACAATAAGGATCAAAAGGCAGCTTTATATTGAACAGAAAACTGATAACAAGGAGGCAAAAAGTCAATATGCCATTCAACTTTGATCTTGTAAAGGAAAAATGATTGCATTATGGATAGATCTTTACTCATGAAAATGTCTTGGATGTACACCTCTTGTACTCATTGACTGAAACTGAATACAAGTTTAACTAGTATGTCATGATGATATTTAGTCTCACCTGCTTGGAAATTTCTTGATTGAGGCTGCGCAAATCGGAGTCAATCTTCCGTCGGCGATTGATGGTGACATCTTTCTCTGTGCGGAGATCACGTAACTTCTGGTGGAAGTTTTCATCGTTCCCTGAGCTGAGTTTCTTCTGAAAGTGAAAAAGGGGACATGTCTATCATATGGAATGCCGTCATTTGTCAAGTGCAATTATTTGGAAATTCGCAAGCATATAGCTTACCAACTCCACTTCTTTTTCTTTTATGGACACATTGAATGCTTCCAGATCTTCTTCATATTTTCTTTTGCTTGGAGGCCTTGGGACAATCTTCTTGACATCTGTCATGAACAATATTATCCTAAATTGATAAGGCACAAAATTATTAGTTTCTTAGCAATTATGTCCTCGTCATGTTTTAAAGAGTTAAATACAGAGCCAGCACTTGTCAAACGAATGGCCAATCAATCATGGATCCGACTTCAAAGATTGTCCAAAGAATGTTGTCTGCAATTTTTTTAAATTAGTGGATGTTAGTGTATTGACCTTCTAGGAATATGGCCGACTTCCTTTTCTAATTAATCTAAATTCATCTTGGTGAAAATTAAATCTATTCTGCTTGATACTGAATAAGAGAACTGCTTTTTTTAAGTTTATCTTATTAGTATCATATATAATCCATGTTGTTCACCAATTAACAATCAAATTTGATCTGTAAACAGCAATGTAAATCTTAACCCCTGTTCCACTGGAGTTATGAAATTAGACTGCATAGCCAAAAATATCAACAGTGTACACTTGTACACTGTGGCACTGATCTCATACACTGCAGGTTGGTTGGTGTGGGGCTTCAGCTTATCTCAGTTAGTCATGAAGAAAATTTAATTGTAAATTGTAAATATGTTATGGCTTTTTTTATAAGACTGGTACTCTCATGCACTGACAGACAAAACAGTCACAGCAGAAATGTGCCAGTTCAGCAATTCATGAGGAAACAAAGACCATGGTGATGAAGGCTGAATACAATGCTCACCAGACCATTACATAACACAAACTGTTGTAAACAATGAACTTAATTGTTTGTGTATGCTGCTAAGTTTTCTAGCCTGGGGGTGGGAGATGATTGGCCAATTGTGAGATGATGAAAGACAAAATTTAGATGCTTACTTCGTTGTAGACTGTAGTGGATCAATTTTTAGATTTTAATGAGATCATGCATCAAATAACATGTCAAGTCAGTTGAGACACTTAAGTAAGTCACACATAAGTTTACCAGGAATGACGTAAGCCTGATTCATGGTGACAAACTGGCTTAGTCATTCAATCTATTTCTTGTACCAAGCTAACCTCAGCTTATTTTATCACGATCCACAACAAACAAGCTTACCATGGGCGTTGTCAAGCCCGTGTTTATCTTCAACCGCACCCACGCTGTCTGCCATATTCTACCGCATCTAAACCACTCGTCATTGGTCCCTTGAACCATTAATTAGTGATCCAGGCGGTGGGTTTCATGGATATCGTTAAATGCAACCTAATGCATTTTCATGCCTTCAGCCATCTTTGGGAGAACTTGTAGACATCACGTGATTACGTCGTCATCCAAACGTTGAGGTCGACCAAACGTTATGACTGCCGAATTCAAAATAAAAGCGCGCATACCATCAAACTAATTAAAATATCACAAAAGAAAGATGTTAACTCAAATAAATTTCCAAACACATATCTATTGAAATCAATTTCAATGGTAATTATCGTTGCCTCTACCCATTTATTACTATAAAATATTATAACATAACATAACATATATGGCATTTGTATAGCGCCTGTTTCCATGAAATAATCCTGCTCAAAGGCGCTTAAGCAGGCAGTTAATTGTCACAGCACTGACTAAAAAGAAATGTCTTGAGTTTTGATTTGAATACATCAAGCGTATTCGAACGACGAACGTCGATGGGCAGTGCGTTCCACAAACTTGGGGCGGCATTACTGAACGCTCTGGCACAGTATGATGACATATTTAGGGATTTTGGGACTTGAAGAAGATACTTGTCCATCGATCGAAGTTCCCTTGCAGGTTGGTATTGAGCAGTATGTTCCTGTAGGTAGCTTGGCGCGGTTCTAATAACAGCCTTAAAGGTGAGCAGAAGAATTTTGTATACAATACGTTTTTCCACAGAAAGCCAATGAAGGGTACGCATGATGTGTTCAATGTTATCCCCGTGCTTTCCTTTTGCAACAAGGCGGGCGGCCGTATTTTGGGCGTGTTGCAGTCTTGCGACAAGGTACGAATGGACTCCATATAGCAGCGAATTGCAGTAATCAAGCCGAGACGATATGAATGCGTGGACAAGAATTTCGGTTGTGGATTGGTTCAGGTACTTCCAATGCTGCCTAATCTTCTGATCTGATGAAAGAGAGATTGAGTTGACATCATAACATGTGGTTTTCCAGTAAACTGCGAGTCCATCAGAACACCGAGGTTTCTGGCTGTATCTGATGTAGGTACACTCATATCGCCAAAATTAACTGGGCCAAACGACGGCTGGCATTTGTACCGAGATGCGAAAAATAGAATTTCAGTTTTGTCCTCATTAAGTTTTAGAAAACTGTTTGCCAACCATGATTTTATGTGTCGGATGCATTCTTCCAATTTGGTTTGTGCATCATTCGCATATTTTTGCGTAGGAGTAAATGTAAAATAGATTTGGGTGTCATCAGCATATTGGTGGTATTGCAGACCTTGTTCATTTAAAAGATTCCCAAGTGGTGATATGTAGGCAGTAAATAATAATGGCCCTAGGGCTGATCCTTGTTGGTGTGTTTCAGAATACCTGCCTTCAACACAGACTCATTGTAAGCGGTTTGATAGGTATGACTTGAGCCGTGCGAGGCATTTTCCATTTAGGCCGAAACTATCGGACAGGCGACGTAACAGGATTTCATGATCGACAGTGTCAAAAGCGGCGCTGAGGTCAAGAAGCACGAGAGCAACAGCATGGTGCTGGTCAACAGCACAAGCAATGTCATTGTATACTCGGAGAAGTGCAGTCTCAGTACTATGGGCAGGTTTGTAGGCTGATACTTGTCGTCAAGTCCTGAAATCGATTGGCTACAACCTTCTCTGTTGATATGAAGCTCAAATTTGAAATTGGTCAATATTTTTTCATTAATTCAGGATCCAGATTGCTCTTTTTATTCCTCTATACTGGCTATTGCACCACCAGATGTAATCATTATATTCAGAAAATTAGATTTTTCGTTGTTTATTTAGTACTGATTGTATGCTTATAACAAAATGCCACATACAATATCACACAGCTTTTTTGTATTATCCCGGCGCCCTTTTGATATTCATATTATCACTGAATGTGCACCGATATGACGTCACGGAAATCTTTTTCACATCAATCCTCGTGGAAGCATTATTATTTCGAGAATAACTGAATTTTCTTTCCAGAATTTCTACGTGAATGCAACGTGGCATAATATTTTTTTTTAAATTATTCTGATTGAAGTTTATATATATTACGCATTACTTACCATTATTTAAAGACAACAATAATTTTAAATCATAAAAGAAATTCTGAATACATTTCTCACCACAACGTGACTGCCAGGTTGTGAGCACGTTGAAACTCGACGTCACGTAACCACAACGTTTACGCAACGTGGCAGAAAGGTGACGTGTTTGCTGAGGAAGCTGTTATCACTTACGCATAAGTGGCATTTTCAAACGCCAATTTTAACCAATCAACACAGAAATTCAGCATAAAAATCATTTTCATATGCCAGGTGTTTTATTCGCATTATGCTGAATAACATAAATCCTATTACGCGACTGTTGTGCCAGTGAATACTTTCAACACTACATAAAGTATGTTACAAAAATATATTATGACCTCTGATTACAGATTCAATGGTTTGTTCATAATTTATTACAGTACGTCAGTGGTTCTTAAGCATATTAACTCCGTACGATATTGTTATTTTGCAATATTACTGTACGTTAGTTGTTATCAAATAGCGAATCACTCAACGTCCATTTGTTGCAATTGGGTGTGTGAATTGTCATAGTATCACACATTATTGTAAGTCAGAGGTTCTAAAACAGTTTGTTTTATTGTACTTCTATGGTTTTTACTATTTAATAGCTGAACTCAATTGTTCGTAAATAATAATTTTGTTACAAATGTGTTATTCGGTGATTATTACAAAATAACTACTGTACATGAATGGCTCTTTAAAAAATCATTACTATACATCAGGGATTATTCGATAATCACCATCACACGGAAATGATTTTTAAATTTATATATCTCTGTACGTCAGTGGCTTGTATATTGTTCATGATCGGTCCTATTTATAAAGAAAAAGCTCGTCTTTGTATGCATCAAATACACATAAATAATTTTCATAAATAATTTTATTCTATGATGAATATTTGGGGACGGAAAACAATTGACATTCACTCATTCTACGCTGAAACAAGTCACAATGGTTGCGAAAACGGTAAAATGTGATGGTATTTTTTATTAAGTTTCATTTTTCACAAATACTGCCAATAAGATATCATGTCTTTTCAAATCTTGGTGTGTTATTTTATCCCCATAATAACATTAAATTCTAGTCACTGCCTAACATACTGACCTGTTACCAGCACTAATTGTGATTGTTTTGTACTGTTAAGTATGATCAATAAATTTTACATGACCTCATTAAGGTAGCCTGCTGTTATCGCATTGCACCAAAGGACCCTCAGTAGTTAACATACGACACACAATACTAGGCTGAAATTGATCATTTGTGCTTAAGACACTTTATGACACATTGAACAATACCACAAAACTTAGCACATTAACTGTGCGATAATACCAGCATAATTTATATTGTGAGCCATATGCCTGGTGTCCAATATCATATTATGTCTCCATTTTGGACGGCCTGTCAATGTCTTTTCGATGTGTATATCCATATACTGAGCGGAATATTAGCTTATAATTGAGTGAAAGTGGGTTCGCTGTCCGTTGTCGGGCAGTCACCCTGATATCCGTGGTTGTCAAAACCTTTTCCAGAAATGATACCGTTGCTGCCGTTCGAAGTAATATCGAGCTGCCTGTCGATATCGCCTCCGGTAGTCTCTACTTCTGTAGTACTCGGTGGTACTTTGAGGACGCTGCTGTCTTCTGGGGGCGGGCGGTAGAAGAAGTAAGCTCCCACCATAAAGATTAAAGAAGCGACTTTGACAGAAAAACATACTGCAAAAAGATATCTAGACGTGTCTGCATTCGCATAGTAGAGACAGGTTCCTCTTTTCCCGCAGTTTTCCTCCCATAATAGACATGCGCTGTCAAAAGCAGCCCCAAATGCAATAGGCCCAGGAACCGTCCCTACAGAGCAAAACCAACCAGTCAAAACACTTTGACGTTTTATGTATTTTCCTTTACAAATATCATAAACCGAAATCAACTGATGTGTTTTTATGGTTAAATTGTGGTTTTCATTAGACGATAAACGAGACCAACCAAGCAGGCGAAGCACAATCCACTGGATTCCGATTGCCATCGTTCGTTGTGACGCAGGTATGCTTCTAAGTTGTAAAAATGCACGAATATGCTAATGACTGATAATATAACTCAGGTTCCATAAGACCAAACAAAGCAATTAGTTGGATCCCATGTGCTAATGACGTGTGAATATTGCCCACCTGACTGTAGCTGTGATGTTCATACTGCTGCATGTGAAGAGCATGACAACAGCGAAGAAGAAGATGGTTAGGAAGAGAGGTGCTGTCGCGCAGGAAGACGCTGTGCACTCGGCGGAAGACGCCGGGGCCACGCCTTCCTCCATTACCGGTGATACGCACGAACAGTTATAGAAGTACTGAACACATAGGTAAAGGGTGAGGTTAGATATACGCTACCAACATGTGAGGCGATCACATTTGGTGGTGGGCATGAGTTTACCGTGAGGTCATCCTCTACCGTCGTCTGACAGCCCGCGTAGCAGGGCGAGTAGAAGCGGACGTTGTCGTGCGAACAGATGGGCTCGTATGGCTTGTCAGCGCAGAAACAGTCGGCGTTACATGAGTCATTCAGGCTGCCTAACACACCACTAGACAAACACAAATGGGCGTCGAAATCACATGGGCAGCTACAAACACGAGATTATTCACAGGTCAACGTTAAGGCATATATGCAGCAATGCATAATACGGTATATGATGGAGAGGGTTACCCATACGGCATACTCTATCATTTTGAAAGTGTATGTTTACGCCGTCGCTAATGGGGTGGTATGTCCACACGTTGGTTACCAAGACAACACTGATGACAATCACAAATATCTCCCATTCTGTGCGAAAAGCAAATAATCAGCTAATTTATGCAGGATGTAGCACCCGACAAAAGCAGCTGATATGATGGATTTTATCGACGACCTAAGTCCAAACACTGAACTTATCAAACAAACACTAGTACAGTCCAATTATGTTGTACTGATGACCATTTGTGCTGATTCTTAAGTTAAATAAAAAAATACTTGCTTTGTTGCGTTGCCGTACGGAACCGTAACTCCGGCAAATCTAAGATTATCACAAGTGAGGAAGAAGATGAATCCCGAGGCGATTGTGAGTATTGTCAGCACTGTCTCCCCCTTCATAATCTGAGAACAGGTGAGCTTCATGCGAGAAATGATGGCGCCCCCTAGGATAGTCCCACCGGCCCCAGCAGGAAGCAATATGGCGCCTATATTCCACCCAACAATCAGCGAATGAATATAGTACTAACACATGGATAATATTATCTTACCATAAAAAGGGTGCATATATTTCATCATAAAGAGAATTTTACCAAACAAAGCCCCTGCTAATGATGATGGTAACGAAAACTGGTTTTCCAGATACTTGGGGCCGAACGCCGTGAAGCCAGCCACGATAAGCGAATCACTTGCGATGAAGAGTGTCAGCAGGAGATACGTCGGGTTAGTGAAGAGGATCTTCAGGTGTTCGCCCAGTTCCGAGCAGTTTCTTGCATAGTCCACGCTCTCTTCCCCCTCATTGCTATGACTCTGGTCCCCTTTTGAGTAGGCTTCAGAGGTTTTGGTCTTGCGAATTTCATCAGCTCCTTGAAAGCAAGGCAATGTTTACGAAAACGAAGCAACTGTCTACTGCATTGTTCAAATCCATTTTCGGCTAAATATGAGCTGTGATTACTCACCGGGTAGGTCTCTGGGGAGGCCGGCAATTGGGAGAGCTATGATGAAGTTAAGAGCGAGTGCGATGCAGAAGGGCAGCCACCAGGCTCCTATCCAACGGGGGTCATTTCTGTCAATTCCTATCCTGATAGAAGAACCGAGCAAAGTCACAGTCAGCAACGTAGACAATGAAAGAGTATGAATACATGGTTAACTGTCATAAACACCTACTCATCTTGGCTCAAGGCAGGAAAGTCTGTGAAGAGGTTTAGGAGGAAACCTCCACCGATGGTGCCTATTGCCGGCCCAATCACGCCAAGGGCATAGAAAATACCTGTCGTGAAACAACGAAACCGATGTTATCACAAAGGATATACTGGTTTTCAAACAACGAAACCAGTTTCATAACACAGAATATATCTGTCACAGAATATGTAACCAGTTCTATCAAATAGAACATACTACGTAACCAGTGTGACAGCATTTATCTGTCATAGAAATACCAAAAACCATGCAAAAAGAGTAATCTAATACAACCATGGAATTCTTGAGTATGCTTATGTTTAAAGCTGCAATAGATATTAAGAAAATAGATACTCCTAATGCATCTTCCAGGGAGAATCCTTTGATTGCAAAAGAATAATGACCTTTATCCAATAAATGATATATTGATGAAAGTAAATTAGATGAATAAAGCTAATCATATCTATTCTCAATGCTGCCCTGCATGAAGTTTTGAAAAGCTCCCATTCGGAATCGTCACTGATATCAACCACAACCAGGAATTGTATTTAATCTTTTGTGTGTAACAGTGTGTCATTAATTTCGTTATTTACATTTCAGTTATATGTATTCGCGTTTGAAACTAACCTATATAGAGTGAGAATTTTTCTTTGGTTGCGGAGTCATCCATGTATGTGACACCGAGTATATAGACTGGAGTGGCCCCCAATCCATGAAAGAGGCGCGCCACGACGAAGAGAGGTAAATACTGCGACAGAGAGGTTGCCGAGACGTCGTCGTCATCCTCGCACGGCGACGTGACTGTATCGTTTTGACATACGTTGTCTCCTAAAGCACCCCCGTCCGGCTTGTAGACAGGGGTGATGAAGTGGGGTAGGAAGAAGAGGATACAGCCGACAGCTACGGTCAGGAAACCTATGGACACGATGACTGGGCGGTGGACCCTGGGACAGCAATACGTAACAAGTTATCGAAACAACAGGGCGAGGTACAAAATGAAATATCAATGTGACATCCCAGTGATCTGAACGAGTGGCCCTGCTGAACAAGCTTAAACGTCGTGTCAACTTTATTATGCCTTAACAATACCAAATCTGCGCTACATAAAATCAACAAACATATACATTCTATCAGATCTACAAGAAATGCTTTACAGCATCAGACAACGCTGTACAACCACACGAAACACAATACCACCACCGAATGAAGTATTACCGCTTAGAAAGCTATATCACAACCTAGAAAGCTATATCACAACCTAGAAAGCTATATCACTTCATAAAACACTATATCACCCCATCAGGCGCTACAGGGCGCTACATCGCCAACGCCATATAACCACATAAAACCCCATATATCGTAGAACGAGGTTACTGTGTGGGAGTGATTGGTTGGTATTATAAGGTCCCTGTATGGAACTGAATGATTAGTATTGTAATTTTACTGTATGGGACTGATTGGTTGGTATTGTAGGGTCACTGTATGGGACTGATTGGTTAGTTTTGTAAGGTTACTGTACAGGGCGCTACATCGCCAACGCCATATAACCACATAAAACCCCATATATCGTAGAACGCTATATCACCACATATAGACAAGAAAAACGCTACATCAACACACAGAACGCCATATAACCACGTAGAACGCCATATAACCACGTAGAACGCTATATCACCACGTAGAAAGCTATATCCACGTTTACAACACTACATAACCTATATCACCACATATATAACCTAGATCACCACATCGAACACAACATTACAATAAAGACTGTAACCACATCACCAAAATTGCTATATCACCACATATAGAATGGTAAACCATCGCCTATAACGCCATATCACCACAGATTTCGCTGTATATCCACATAGAACACTACATTACAGCATTTACCTCATATATTTCTATACCACCACACATAATTCTATCCCGCCCAGTAGAACGTTATATCACCACATAGAAAACCACCACAAAGAACGCTATATCACCACATAGAATACCATGCCCCCACAAAGAACGCTATACCACCACAGAGAATGCCACGCCACCACAAAGAACTCTATATCACCGATAAGAATTATATATCACAACACAGAGTTCTATATCAACACACAAGACGCTATCTAATCACATAAAATGCAATACTACAATATATAATGTTATACCACCACTTGGTACGTTCTTTCACAACAAGGTTCGCAATATTACCACATATATCGCTATACCGTCGCATAGAGCGTTATTGCACCACACATAACACTATACTACAACAAAGAACGCCATAACACCACGTAGAGCGCAATATCAGAACACGGAATACCACCACATATATCACTATACCATCACATATCATGATTTACAACCACACAGAGCGATATATCACCACATTGAATGCTAAATCATCACATATAGCCCTTTATCGGCACATATACCGCTGTTAGAACTCTTCAGCCACGTGCAACACTAAACAGCCTCAATCTTGACTCAACAGCAGACACTTACACCTCTCGAGCGCCTTTCTATTTGGGGTCACGTGTTGTCAGCCAAAAAAGGCCATTGTATTATTACGAAGAAGCACTTCGTACCATCCTGTACGATTATTGAGAATCAGAATCGGAGATCTAACAGTTTATGTGCAATTGTACTTAGCTCGTGGGACGATAGTATAAAAAAGGCGTCGTTTTGACACAACTTCTACTATCCTACTCCTGGGCCTGCCGCACATCCTTACAATCAATGACCCCTAACCCATGCGCAATGATCTGTGGCACCCGCCCTGCAAGTTTCAGTCTGGTAGTAACGACCTCAGAATTGCTAACGATGGTGTCCAATGGTAGCTATAGTTCCCTTATATACTGCTATATCTACGCGACTCTGAACGCTTCTGAAGTTAACCTCGAATCCTTCGGATTCGTTAGATATGTAAACAGCTAAACTGTTGATATCATTTACCATTCCGGCATGTTCGAAACAAGCACCTTCTCAAAGATTGCCCCTAACATAGACACAAAGCTTTCAACTAGGTGCAAAGACACTCACCCATTTGACTGGCTTGTTTTATTTGAACTGTCTTGTTTCTGTATCACACTTCTGGGCTGTAGGCTATATCAGCTTGGATACTCAAACCCGCATCCAGCCCCTAACAGTTTTAATTTCACGTGGGTTGGCAAACAATTTGTTTTCGAGCCAGTCTTATGCTTCCAGAATAACCTCCTGTTACAGGGCCACCAATCTGATGCCAGTTCAATCTTTTCATACTGGTAATTTCAGAATGTCCAGGACTCTATTTGACATGTTTATTGGAATTGTAAGATCATCGCAATCGACTGGTGTGTAAGTATTGTAAGGTCACTGTATAGGACTGATTAGTTAGTATTGTAAGGTTACTGTGTGGGACTGATTGTTAAGTATTGTAAGATTGCTGTGTTGGAGCGATTGGTTGATATTGTAAGGTTACTGTATGGGACTGATTGGTAAGTATTGTGAGGTTACTGTGTGGGAGTGATTGGTTGGTATTGTAAGGTCACTGTATGGAACTGAATGATTAGTATTGTAATTTTACTGTACGGGACTGATTGGTTGGTATGGTAAGGTCACTGTATGGGACTGATTGGTTAGTATTGTAAGGTTACTGTATGGGACTGGTTGGTTAGTATTGTAAGATCACTGTACCTGGTGCCCATGAATCCGAGGACAAGAAGCGCTGGGATTGTGCCCACTTCATAAGCGCTGGCGATCCACGAACTCTGCGCACTGGCCAGGTCGAAGCGTTTCTCAATGGTAGACAAGACCACGCCGAGCAAGCCATTTATAGACAATGACTGGAAGCAATTACCCAGACTCATAAAGACAACAACCCAAGCGGCTGTGTTGAACACCTGTAGGCATCTTGGTTTCCATGACCAGAACCCATAGCGTAAGTCGGCAACAGCAGCGTCACTAGAGCTGTTGGCTTCTCTTTGGGTCATAATTACCGTCACACAGAGCACTTCACACAGTCACTGTCTATTCGACCTTGATCAAGCAGCTACAGAGACTCCTCTGTTTCTATGTCGCCCTGTCACACTTAGATCAACCTACGTATCCCAACATAGACTGGGGTTAAGGTACGTTTTGGTGGTAGACCATCTCGCTGTTGTGATTCTAATCACTGTTGATTCTGAGTGGGCAGTTAGTATACGGCCTCGATTGTAACAAGATAACAGATAACTGCTGGGTTCAAGTGACTGGCTTATCAAACAGTGTAAACTTTAAGTGGGCATTATAATTGGACACTGTAGTAGTATTTAAAAGATGTTTGGTGCTCAGACGTAGAAGAACACAATAATTAGAAAAACCATCATGAACAATCATATAATATACCGTTAATTCGTTTTTCCATTTCACAAATATAAATGGAAAATGGGTAAACAACTCATTTTCTATTTATCTTTTTGACAAACGCATATGGAACGCAAAATCCATTGCAATTGCATCACTCACTCATGTGATGATAATAATTGGTCAAAATGGTCTTGTATAAGCGCCTATGTTTTATTGAGCCAAGTGATCTGTGTGCATCAGTCTGTGCATGTGTGTGTGTGTGTGTGTGTGTGTGTGTGTGTGTGTGTGTGTGTGTGTGTGTGTGTGTGTGTGTGTGTGTAGTTGTGTGTGTGTGTGTGTAGTTGTGTGTAAAATGGTACGCATTGAATAAGAAAACAGCTTCCGATTGTCACATTGATTAACAAACATTCAAACGGCTTCCGATTGTCACATTGAAACAAACATTTCAAACGGCTTCCGATTGTACACATTGAATAACATACATTTCAAACGGCTTCCGATTGTCACATTGATTAACAAACATTTCAAACGGCTTCCGATTGTCACATTGATTAACAAACATTTCAAACGGCTTCCGATTGTCACATTGATTAACAAATATTTCAAACGGCTTCCGATTGTCACATTGATTAACAAACATTTCAAACGGCTTCCGATTGTCACATTGAGTAACAAATTCCCGATTTCAAGTAACAAACATTTCAAACGGCTTCCGATTGTCACATTGATAACATACATTTCAACAAACATTTTTCAAACGGCTTCCGATTGTCACATACATTGATTAACATTGAGTAACAAACATTTCAAACGGCTTCCGATTGTCACATTGAGTAACAAATATTCCGATTGTCACATTGATTAACAAATATTTCAAACGGCTTCCGATTGTCACATTGAGTAACAAATATTTCAAACGGCTTCCGATTGTCACATTGATTAACAAACATTTCAAACGGCTTCCGATTGTCACATTGAGTAACAAACATTTCAAACGGCTTCCGATTGTCACATTGAGTAACAAATATTTCAAACGGCTTCCGATTGTCACAATGTCAACAAATATTTCAAACGATTGTCACATTGAAACAAACATTTCAAACGGCTTCCGATTGTCACAGTAACATTTTCAAACGAGTAACATTGAGTAACATTTCAAACGGCTTCCGATTGTCACATTGAGTAACATACATTTCAAACGCTTCCAATTGTCACATTGAGTCCAATTGTCACATTGAGTAACAAACATTTTCATTGTCAATTGAGTAACTTTTCAAAACGATTGTCACATTGAGTAACAAACATTTCAAACGGCTTCCGATTGTCACATTGAGTAACAAACATTTCAAACGGCTTCCGATTGTCACTTTGAGTAACAAACATTTCAAACGGCTTCCGATTGTCACATCGAATAACAAACATTTCAAACGGCTTCCGATTGTCACATTGAGTAACAAACATATCAAACGTCTTCCGATTGTCACCAAACATCAATGTTGTACATTTTTATTTGTCTGCTATCCAATCCGTGAATAAACACAACAAAGATCTGCTGGTTGATAAGCAATATCTGATCGCTACTTAAAGCGAGAACGCGGGTCGGTAGGGTCAATCCGGCCTTATCTGAAGCAGAACGAGCTCTTTATCACAGGCACTCGAGGTTTTCAATGCGCCTCCTCATTAGCTTTTAACATATGTAGAAGTTTATATTATTCAGATAAAGGAGGGTGGGCATTTGAAAGGGTCCCCTAAAATATTGTATTTATTTCGAAAATCAAAGGATTTAGACATGAAATAAGACCACAAACGATTTTTTAATGGAAATAGTATTCGCTTGTCGCATGACAAATGCCGAGTTCAAGGTCACAGGGTTGAGGCTGTATTCAAGGGACCAATGCTAGGATGACGTAGTTTACAGTCAAGTGATTACGAATCTTTAAGTCGATAAAATGGACAGCTCCCCTTAAGTACCATCGCTACTTGGCACAAACCCGTGGTCCAGACCGGCGGCTGCGAAACCCAAGCCGCCGGGACGCAGGTCCAGCACTGTATTATTAAGCCACCGGGTCGGGTGCATCCCTTTTCAGACATGGGACCGCCATTTTAACGTGATCATTCGAGTCACGGGGAATCAGTCCGTTTATCACACCTTGGTAACAACCGGCAGGCCGAAAGGCATGGAAACCGGCTTTGATTTCGATCGGGGAACAGTTGTATCAACCTGACCCGTTCTGAGTGTCTAGTGATGCAATCCTCTTTCCATATTTTTGCAACTCTTCCAAACTAGCGCTTACAATCAAGATAACATTTATACGCGCAATGTAAACCACCTTTTCAAACATCACTAATTTCAAATCCTCCGCTAGGATTGTAGACGCATTGCGACAAAAACATTCAAGAGTGCGGACTGGGGTGCTTAACATGATACCAAATGTGATTTGAATAAGGCCTCAAGCGTTCTTACATCATGCTATCTTACATCATTACGTCATGGTATCAAGTCACACTCACCCGATAATTGACGTTAGCTCTAGCTTGACGCGATCTTTTTGGCCAAAGAGTGGTTGCCTAGTTACCAGGCCACAGTGAAGTTCAAAAGAAAAAATATCAGAACCCAAGATAAGCTCAGAGTGGGAAGAAGTTGCAGAAGCTAACCCTACACATCATGGAGAAAGTCAGAAAGAAGTCGCTAGATATGATAAGGAAGTTGAGTTGCACGGCGGCACCCAATGACAGGTTTGTTAGATATTTTACGGGTGGATACAGTTTACCCATGCATATACATTGTGAGTTGGCGTTCATTTGGGCGTTCTGGTAACTAAATCGCTATTAATCAACTAACTGTGTTTTTTCAATGCCATAAGAAATGGCTACTTATTGAATATGCAATCTTTGACAAATATATGTGTATATAATTTGAGGAACACAATGTGGATGAAATGATTTTGATTGCCTCCTATTTTGGAGGCGGTAAAACGGTTACACGTAAACGTGATGCGATGATTTATAAACATTTAGAAGCTAACAAGTAAAAGTGATGTGATGACATATGAACAAATATTCCAATGAAGTAATTCCAAAGGAAGTGCCCTTCTGCAAAGAAGGAGTAGTATATAATGAAGTAACCTAAAATTGAACTGAATATGAAATGAGTAGTTTATAATGAAGTAACCTAAAATTGAACTGAATATGAAATGAGTAGTTTATAAAGAAGTAACCTAAAATTGAACTGAATGTGAAATGAGTAGTTTATAATGAAGTAACCTAAAATTGAACTGAATATGAAATGAGTAGTTTATAATGAAGTAACCTAAAATTGAACTGAATATGAAATGAGTAGTTTATAATGAAGTAACCTAAAATTGAACTGAATGTGAAATGAGTAGTTTATAATGAAGTAACCTAAAATTTAACTGAATATGAAATGAAGGTATTTACAATAGGTAAATGACACAGTTTATTCGCAACTTGTAAGGTTTGAGATGGCACCCGAAGAGCGGTAAACACGCGTAGTGTGTGCGACAAAAGGAAGATGCTGGAAGATGCTGACACCGATGGAAGATGTTGTTTATAGATGCCACATGAGCTGACACCGATCACAGGCACTCTCTCTCTCTCTCTCTCTCTCTCTCTCTCTCTCTCTCTCTCTCTCTCTCTCTCTCTCGCTCTCTCTCGCTCTCTCTCTCTCTCGCTCGCGCGAGTCTCTCTCTCTCTCTCTCTCTCTCTCTCTCTCTCTCTCTCTCTCTCTCTCTCTCCTCTCCGTAGATATATAGATATATATATATATATATATATGCATATATATTATATATATATATATATATATATATATATATATATATATATATATACATATATATATATATATATATATATATATATATATATATATATATATATATATATATATATATATATATATATATATATATATATATATTCATATATATAGACGGAGATATATATATTCATAAGAGACGGAGGAAACCCTAGAGGATAAGGCTGTATATCAAACTGTCTGTTACAACGAATCGATCGGTGGCCAGGGTCTAGGGGTCCCTGACTAGCTCTAGTTGGCTGCTTGGGTGAATCCGAATAGCTGTGTGCTAGTGTTCATGTTGTCACTTGATGTAACTTTATTTTGATCGCCTCGGTGATTGAATGTTTACATTTTAGCTCCGAATTACACCAGGCAAGTCGAGAATTTCGCCAAGGGCCGAAAGAATCGTGCGCAAGATCCAGTGTGTCCCCGAACGATGACGTCTTCTCCACGACAGACTCATATTACCGACCCCGATCATTCACAACGTCCGATAAACAACGGGCTTGTAAACGAGAGCGATCAGATCCCCGTCGACGTCACAGTACTAACTTCGACCTTCCAGCCACGAATGATCTCAGTCAAGTGTACGCAGAGTATCAGGTCCACTTCAAGAAAGAGATGGTGCGCAAAATGACGAACTTGCTTCGAAACGACGTCGACGCCCTTCGTTGCGACCGAGATTCCGATGATGCTCGGGCAGGTCAGGAAAGCGTCCACACGAAGGTCAGGCGGAAGAAGAGCCTTTCGGTGTCCGCAACCCCGGAAGAATTCCTCAGACAATTCACTCATCAGACGCCGACGCGAATCAGGAAGTTTTCGAGTCCAATAACCGCGCGAGTGCCATATAATTTCCGAAAATAATGAGATCAGTTCACCTGTAACTAACAGTGAGCCCATATCAACTTGTTTCCGCCAAAATGCGACCTATAATTGGTTTTACATTTTGCGAAATTAAGTTAATCCATGATCAAAGCCTTTGCTTGCTGGTATATTCGCATAGCCATAATTCCACATTGACCTACAAATAACTATATAACAGTATGTTTTGAAGTTGCATTTCCAACTATCATTCCATTTTCATTGTAATGCCCATCCCTGGGAAACCACCCTCATATGTTACAGAAGCACTTCAGTTGCTACGGAGAATTTCAGGAACAGAGAGCTATACAAAAAATCCGCTACTGAAGAATCGAAACAGATATTCGATGGCACCCGGCGGCAGCAAGCAGTGTCAGCAGAATGGCTGTCTTATAAGGTATGGATTTATACCCCAAATCACAGATGAATACTTGCTCTAAAATTAGTTGCTGCAGAACTCTCGCGTGAAAAAAAGAGAGGTTTATATAGTTTAAAGCAGGAATGAAAACATTTCGATGATTTAACATACATAATCTGACCGCTACCTCTTGGTGTCCAGACATGATTCATTACATGCCGTGAGGAAAACAGCGAATGGTATATCGGAACAGGTAGGAATATTTCGTCTAAAAAAAATTAGAAAATTGATTCTTATGACTCAATATATTAGAGGCTAAAATGAAATTAGCTTAAGACTCAAGTGTCTGTGGTCCTGAGCAACGATGATATTGTCGCCTAAGGGGCTTTAATACTTTCTTAAAAAGATTCACATAACCACACTATATAAAAGCGTAACGCCAATTCAACCCCGAGCCTATTTCAGTTTATCATCAGCTTGCGCTTGTTGTGTATCGCATATGATATTTTACAGTATCAGTCAGGTCAAACTCAATCGTCACTTGTCTCATCGTCATCTTCCAGGAACCTGCTCTCCCAGGTAGCCACGTGTCACTCTCACAATGTCCCTCCCCCATGACAAAAAACATGGGACTCAAGAGGAAAATCGGAAAACAAGGCAGCCATCGAAAGTCTTGTGTGGCATATGACGTAATGGTTCATGACCAGACAAACCCCATGGTTGCGGCTCCAGCGGAAGGTGGATTTTGGGTAGCTGATTGTACTTACACTGACGGCATCTCACTCCCGGTAAGTGACTGTTTGGAGGAGGAGGGCTGCTACGACCTCCATCAACTGGCAGTGGAGAAAGCCAAGTATTACGCGCATCATTTCGCCAATCAGGTATATGTGTGTTCTATAATACAATCGCTACGTGCATGTGACATACATCAAGTCGTTATGATACATATATTTAGTGTCTATCATAGTAAAACGCTACCATATAATCACTTAAGAATCCAATATGTGCTTCAAAACATGCAAATGGCCTGTATCTCATGCTAAAGCATTTTTCTATATAATCCAATGGGACAAAATGCTATCTCGAAAGCCAAAAGAACGCAGAAATTATCTTTGCTGACTTCTCTCCATGCACTGCTAAATTTGTTTACAAATTGCTTAGAAAAAATATCCCGGATGTCCATCAATCGAACTAACCAACCAGATCCTCCAGCTAAATAAGCTAGTGCCCTGTTATATGGGAACTGAAAAGTAACATGTCCTGTTAAATATAAATCGTTGTAAAATGGACAAGTATATTTTATATGAAGAATATATGCATACCAGGCTCATATACAGTTTGATGTCAATCGATTCCTGTGTTTTTTAAGAATCATCATAACTTTTACGCCAAGGATGAAGAATGTGGTGCAATTATCCTCTCTCTAAAAAAAGAAATAGTGGATGCCGAGGAATTTATCCGCGTCATTCTCAGGTAGGAGTCGTTGTGGAGGTTAAATATTAAACGATCCCTTCTTCACGGGGTCTGTCGCTGGAAGATCGTGCTCCTCGCCACCAACATGCTATTTCAGTTTCCTATACTTTACTGAACCAATCAGTGGGCGCTTCGTACGAAACTGTTTTTTCTTGCTACACTTGCAGACGCATGACGGGTTCGTACGAGGAATTGATTCGGCTGGACGCATTCGACACACCCAACCCAACTCCGGCCGCTATCGCTAAGGTACTCACCAGTTAAAGAAAGACGAATGGCGATCTCAATCATCTGTAAGAATGCGAACTTGTCTTGGGCTTCATAAGATCCATTTTGTTGATTTTATGGTAGCGCCACCAGACGACGGCAATGTTTTTCCGGCATTTGCATATTCACCGCAAAGCTAGTCGGAGCATAGCATAGCTGTAAGCTCTTTGCTATAAATGTCAGTTATGGAGAAACTTCATCTCTACGGTTTGGTCGTTTCAGATGGTGTGTGACATCACAGCCTCGGATTTCTGCCTCGACATGTCCAAAGTGGTAAAGTGTTAAATGAACCAATCTGTTCTAAGTTTGTTCACTTCTCCTGTTGTATTATTTTTGGCAACGCGACTGCTGTGTAAATGCAAGCATTCGATGCAGGGCAAAGAAAAGAAATTATATGTATCTGAAGATATGAAAAATTTTGATTTGCAGGGATGTATGTTTCGCATTAACACTAGTTTAAGCATTCGTTTTAATGATGGATGCATATGTCGATACTGATAAGTGCACGAGAGACAATTTGATTCTTAGGTATTTCGATGCGCACAGGTGGGAGTTGAGTATTTGGATGCAAAGTGGTGATCAATTTGACTGGATACACATTGACTGAAAAAATGGGAAATAGGTTATGTGATCACACAACGGTGGGAAATCAGGTATAAGGATGTGTAATAGGTTAATGCGGATAACTGAATGCGCTTGTGTTGACTGCATCAGGGAAGTGACTTGATCATGGAATTCGACGAGCGCAACCTGGATAACACTTTTAAAGTGGGAGTTATCTACCAAAAGGAGGGTCAGGTTAGATACAAAGCAATAAAGCTATAAACGGCAATAGCAATGCACTTTTACAACTATGACACAAAAGATCACCAACATAGCAGCGTGACCGTGTGTTGACAGACGACGGGAGAGGAACTGCTGGGAAACGCGAGCCACAGCCAAAGTATGGACGACTTCCTCCAGATGCTGGGAGACAAAGTTAAACTGGACAAATTCAAGGGGTAAGGAGGTTCTTCATATTCAATAAATCTGCCTCTTAAATGAAGCACATGAATATATTCGTGTCCATGTGGTGTAGTTATCGTGGTGGTCTGGATACTCGACGCGGTGAAGACGGTGAAGAAAGTGTTTATTCCACTCATAATGACTGCGAAATCATGTTTCATGTGTCAACGATGATACCAAAAACTGAAGGGGACAGCCAACAAGTAAGCTCTACTGTACAACAACGTATCTGTTGGACTTGTATTTTGATAATCGCATGCTTGTAATTTCGTGACAAACATACAAGGCATTGATGTAAGCAACATTGAACCTTTGACGTGGCGAACGGTTTGCGATTTGATCAACATGAGATATCAACTGTTCCGATGATTCCAGATTCGCACCAAAAAGCACGTAGGGAATGACATCGTGGTTATAGTGTTTCAAGAGAAGAATGCTACCTTCACACCGGGGGTCATAGCCACCCATTTCGTACACGCTTACATCGTAGTCCAGCACAGCTACACCGATGACCAATTCACAACGTACAAGGTTAATATACCACTACCACCCCCCCCCCCCCCCGCCAACACCCTAAAACCCCCGTCCCCATCGAGGATCGTCCTACACAAATAGTCCCATCGAGGATCGTCTCTACACAAATAGATATATATATATCTCACCAAGATATATATATATATATATATATATATATATATATTTAAATATATGGTTGTGCGTGTATTCGTGTACTCCTTGTTACATAACTGGATGTGTCCTGTCTATAACCAGTTGGCCGTCGCCGCTCGAAATGATGTACCTCCATTTGTTTCTCCTACGAGCCTGTCTACTTTGCACAAGCATGGTCCTGCATTCAAGGCCCATCTATTGTCTGCAGTGATAAACGCGGAGCACAGCAGCTACAAGGGGACAGCATTTACAACGCTTGAGGTAGTAAATTGAATTCCTGGCGTGGTATATCAATACAGCAATGTCGATCTTCCTGAATTTTCATGCTCGATCACATGGTCGCTGATTTCTAGAGTGATGTGCAAATACGTTTTCATGAAACTGAATGGGGTTTGGGGTTGAGCTTCTCAATGAATAGATTAAAGTGGCGTCCAAATTTATGTCTTTTTGCCTTGTACGGCTGCGTTTGTTTACGTCAATCATGCGCCCATTCCCACGCTCACCCCACCCCCGCCCACAAATATCATGTACATTGTCTAGGCATTATTCATTCATGAGAATTACATCATCATGTTGATAACTTTGTGATTTTCGTTATATCTTAGATTGTTATATTGAGTGGGACATTTGGTATGTATTCTTTCAGAAGCGAACTTGTTCCTCGTTCCTCAAACTGTTACACGATGATCTTCTTCGACACAACTCCAGCATAACTAGTCCCTCCATTAATTGCTGGGAAACTGGCAAATCCAGAAGTATTTTGGGTACATTCCGCTCAGCCTTTAAGAATAAGGTATCATTGGCATCGCTTTTTCGTCTTGATTTCTTTGTCATTTCGAGCTGTCGAATCGACAAAATGTTTCGTTAAACATTTGCCTGTTCATTTGTAGATTGCAAATCGAAGGAAACGCAACAGTGTACGACGAGAACTCTTTCACGCGCAAACTTTGCAGCTTGTTACAGGAAGAAGTCGCTTTTCATTGCATGAGTGAGATCAGGATATTTCCTGATTCATTTCTGTTGATCTTACATTTCCGAATTCGATTTTATCCAAGAATACTTAACGATTTAGCTTATCTCCGAATTGGCGGATTTGTTTTCAGTTCTTCCTCGGAGGGTAGCGTCGAGAGCCTCCCAGACAAGTGGGAAAACGAGGACTCCAATGAAGAGTCTGAAGTAAAAGCTGTTTGACAAAATATTTTCCTAGTTCCCTAGGGAACGAAAATTATTTGTATTTTCGTGGGGCGGGGGCGCTCGTGGTGGTGCGGGTGTATGTTGAGGAGAGGATCACGTATTGTCACAGTGATAATTGGAGGGTTAACGTTTTTGAAAGCCTATTATAACATTTGTTGTGCTCCACAAGCAAAGGAAGGACACACATCCATAATCAATTACCTAGCGACACTATCAGCTAATGACGGACATCAAACATAATCAAACACCTAGTGACACCATCAGCTAAGGACGGTCACCAATCATCACCAAACACCTAGTGACAGCATCAGCTAATGACGGACATCAAACATAATCAAACACCTAGTGACATCAGCATCACGGTCACCAATCGTAATCACACATCAGCAAATGTGACACCATCAGCTAATGACGGACACCAATTATAATCAAACACCTAGTGACACATCAGCAAATGACGGTCACCAATCATAATCAAACACCTAGTGACACCATCAGCTAAGGACGGACATCAAACATAATCAAACACCTAGTGACACATCAGCAAATGACGGACACCAATTATAATCAAACACCTAGTGACACCATCAGCAAATGACGGTCACCAATCATAATCAAACACTTAGTGACACCATCAGCTAAATCAAACACTTAGTGACACCATCAGCTAAGGACGGACATCAAACATAATCAAACACCTAGTGACACATCAGCAAATGACGGACACCAATCATAATCAAACACCTAGTGACACCATCAGCTAATGACGGACATCAAACATAATCAAACACCTAGTGACACCATCAGCTAAGGACGGTCACCAATCATAATCAAACACCTAGTGACACCATCAGCTAAGCACATCAGCTAATGACGGACATCAAACATAATCAATCACCTAGTGACACCATCAGCTAAGGACGGTCACCAATCATAATCAAACACCTAGTGACACATCAGCAAATGACGGACACCAAACTTAATCAAACACCATCACCAAAGGTAGGATAAACATCCATAATGAAGCTCTCAAAGAGATGGTATAAGTCAGTTGAGGGAGCTTCATACACTATTTGCCTCGGTTCTAGGACAATTACTTTCCAGTTGGTCTCAAGAAGCAGGGTGAAAAGAATTCTACCCCTAAAAATTCCTGGCAACCTAGCTCTCCCTCACTCCCTCCCTTGCAAATAACAAATGATCGTTGCCTTGAATTTGAATCAAGATAATTTATTACTTTATTATTTTTAAATCGTTTTGCTATTAATAATGATGATGATCGGCAGGGCCAGATGGGGTTGAGGCGTGCTTTTAGCCAGGGCGAGGAAAACAGTTCATTTTTGCCCGACCATCCACTAGGTTCTCCGCGGAGGGTTTCCGAATGTACGGGCGTGACGAATCTCTCTCAGGACGCTGATATCAAGAACGGTTACGGTAACATCATTATGTTAAATTATGTAAACAAACGTGTTGTAAATATCACATTCCGATGCCTTTTCTACCATCGTCGTCACATTGGTAATAAGTCAGCTTGAATGGTGTCACAGGACTGCTGAAACAAATGTTGTTCTTTGAAAACGAGCTGAGGAAACATGCATCTGACAAATGGCGTATTCAAAAAAAGACGGCGGTTTGTATGCTATTTAATTTAACAGACGCAGGTTTAGCCCAGAATGTATAAATGTATATCACCGCCCGACCAGGGCCAACGCAGGTTACTCATTACAGTGACTTTCAATGGGGGTTGGGTGATCAAACAAATACACATCGATTATGACAAGCACCCGCGAGTCATGTATGGAAGTGTGTCGTGGTAACTTGGTCGGTGGGATGAGAGCGATTGAATGTGACTAGATTTTGACTATTATTGGAACTATGAGAGTGCGTTATTTCATAAGCTAGGATATTTTGACTGGAGTCTGTGTTTTGATAGTGAATTATTTTTTACGATGATTTGTATAATGGGAGTGTCGTATTTTGACTGGAGTCGTTATCAGATTGAATATTGAACCATGCCGCATGGGTTGTCGTGAATCGTAGTGGGACAATATGCTTGATTACGTCATCGATATTGGCGCCCTACATCATCTGATAGATCTGGCAATCAAATGCAGATCATTCTTCTCACCTTCCTTCATGTGTTTTTACATGGGTAGGCATGCGAGGAAGAACTGCGGCTACTGAAGGAACACACGACTCAGCTTTCCGCCGATATTCATCACACCCGGTGTTTGGTCCAAAGCCTCCATTCGACTCTTGCAGAAGCCTGTCAGGAGACGTTATTCTGAGGTGTCCACAATTCTTGTACATGCATGCTTTGTGAAAGATATGTTCCATATTTATCTCGTGTTGTAAAAGATGCACCACTCTTTGATACAAACAATTCACTCAGGTTGAATAATAACAAATAATTCACTCCAATCGATTAAAAGTGAATAATTTCAAGTCAATGTTATCACGTATTATAATTGCACACATGTCATAGAGTTATTTAGAGACCTTTTTGAATACGTGTTCAACTTTGCTGTGCTTGCTCATATTCTAACTGGACGTGCTGTAAATAAATGTTGCAGAGCCGAATTCGCTCCTACATCGGTCAAAACAGGGTGTCTATAGCTTTGTTTAATGCTTTTTCTAACTGATTCCCCCCCCCCCCCCCCCTAAATTGTCGATTTCTTGAGTTTGCCGGACACGATTATAATTGTTTCTGGGAGTGATGCAATAGGATGCCAACAGTGTTAAGAGATTAACAAGTACAGAGAGTGCGGATAGTGCCCCCCCCCCCCCCCCCCCCCCCCCCCACCCCCGGGAGTGCCATCCAGGACCGGAGTGTATTAAGCTCATCGTGTGTATTAGTAATCGCTGCCTAGTGACAATGGATTAATGTACAACAGAGTAACGACAGAGCTATTTCGGTCAATCTAACATCTGCACTATTTCTGAGAGTCTGTTTGTCTCTATTCCGAGTATGTCATGCTCATCTTGAGTTTAAGGTGGCAGATTCAGCATCTTAATGGAAGAAACAGTTGCTA
Source organism: Urechis unicinctus (assembly GCA_034190875.2). Taxonomy (NCBI): domain Eukaryota; kingdom Metazoa; phylum Annelida; class Polychaeta; order Xenopneusta; family Urechidae; genus Urechis; species Urechis unicinctus. The sequence continues at coordinate 30,210,194 of CM067344.1, forward strand.
CCGTAGTCATTCTGCTGTCGTTGTGTAATGAGTCATCAGAATGCTTTTGTCTGGTGGCCAGACTCCGCAAGACATTCGAACCACATCGGTGAGATATAAACTACAAGTGGAAGTGAAAGCTCATAGAAAATGTAAAAATTTCCACAAAGATACTGTGGGGGTGGAGAATGTGCCTTTTTGCAATCTGCGATTCACCAAGATGCCCATAAATTCCATGGTACCACCTTTTTGTAAATATCTCCTTGCAAATGCTCTTTAAGTCTACTGAACCCGTGGTTAATTATTGAATTTCCGTTGAACCACGTAAACTCGATAGAGAATTTAGACTATTGTTTTTATTAGCAATGGAATACCTGTTGTAATTGCGGCCAGGCATCAAGTCATGTAAGACCTTGAAAATAGAAAATTTAGCAGTGACATGATCACATTCTGAAATAAAGAATGTGTGTATCGTGAACATTTAAATGCAGTCTTAAACAATAACCATTATGATTTATTAGTCCACGCAAAGAGTTTATAGCTACTCTTAGATAACTCACTCGTGGCCATTCGTAGGCAGCGTGGTGCTTTGTCATAGCGTCTCTTAAAACCACATGGAATTTGCATATTAATTTTGGGGGCGTGGTCGCCTCAACCAATCAATCAATCAATTTTATTCTCAAAAGAGCCCAGTTTAGGGTACACGAGACCATGTCAAATTCAATAAATATAACCAGAATATAAAACGATAGAGGAACATTCCATTACATAGTAAAGGGTGCATGAGACAACATCATATTCAATCGATGAAAACAGAATGTAAAAAGATACAGAAACATTAGAACGTAAACTAAAGTAATCAGTTTTCTTGACTTAGAAATAATCAGCCTCCATTGCCTATGGCATCCAGTTGACACAAAGGACATATGCTTTAGCTATTGTAATAAATAAAACGGTGAGGCTGGTAAATCGACGTTTCTACAAATTTGTTCCGACTATGTCTACCTTCATGTGGCAACTAATTCAGGTAATCTTCCATTCTTAACTCCATTTGAAATACTGCAGTTTTCATTACTGCTGAGTGCCTCATTCCAAACTTCGGTCACATTTTAACCTTTTTCTTTAGCATTCCAGTGCCCGACTTAATGTATAACTGCAGTTTTCATTGTTTTTTTTTTTCGGCCCTGACTTGTACGACGGGTTTTTTTTGGCCTCATTCTTGTACGACAAGCTTCAAATTGTTCAAATTGGTCCTTGTACGACGGGGTGTTTTTGATTTTTTGTACGACGGGTACGGGTTTTTTTAGGTCCCGCGGCACACCCCTATCCAGAATAAGTGCCCCCCCCCCCCCCCCCCCGGGGTCCAGTGTTGCACTGCTTTGATTGTGCCAAATATAATTTAGACCACATTCATCATTGTCATACTCACCGCACAGCTAGTTGAAGTGAACCCTCTTCTCGTCGATTCTCGTCCCTGACTCCAGGGGTTCCGCTACGTTGCTCTGCGACCACATTAGATATAAATCTAATGCATCCGATTGTTCTGTAGACATGGTCGTCAGTCTTCGTGTCCAATCAGTGCCGAGGTCCGTGACCCAAATTGACTTCTGTCGTTGTCGCACACGGCCCAGTCATCAGGTTGGGACGCTGACGTGTTAAATGCGCCCTCTGTTTTCTATGATGTCATCTATAATATTGAAACGATTTCAAATGTATAGTTACTATGAATCGATCAGCTAAACGGACGAAGAGAACGCATGCTTTTCCCAAAGTTTATCATTTCTCTCCAAAACATGAATATTACTGTGACAAAGCAACACTCTGTTCACAGGTGGCGTGTTCACAGATTCTATGAGGCGAAGGTGCGTGTGAACCCTCTTAGAGTAGCTGTAAGCTCTTTGATTACATCAACATAAACAACAGACCCATTTGCTTTTGTTAATTTCATCGTAGCATGATATGACAGCGAACGTGGCAGAAATGCTCATGTCAATTAGAATGAACCCTCTTTGCATAGTTTTTGGGTACGATCACCATTTCTCTGCCTGTGTGGTAGTAGCCTAGGGCCAAGCACATTTTTTCTCTTTATGATGTCTAGTCAAAAATAGGTCGTGATTCACGATCATGGGACAGGCTGTTGCTCAAATAATACAGCCTGGTACTTCAAAAGAAAGTCACATGACAATGTACCTCAGAAGGTTGCCATAAGCAGTAGGATTTCAATAGATAAATAAGGGAAATTATTATTGCTTATAGATGTACATACCCCTTACGTTGAGATACTTACCAACCAATACATTCCAGCTTAATGTCGAATACTCCACATTTCCACACTCCATTTTCATTGATAATTGGTGCCCTGATATTAAAGATGCAATCAAATGTATACCTTCACTTAGATAAAATATAACCTGATTAATTGCGAACGAGTAAAGCTTGATATGTGGTAAGCTAACCCCCATGTTAATGACTCCCCGTGTCCCTCTGTTAATGACTGCTCCCCGTGCCCCTCCTTGGTATGGGTCCCTATTCTTGCTCTCAATGTGAATACCCAAAACAGAAGAAATATACCCAGCTTTTTCCTGCTTTGTGCGACCCTGTATGTACCCAGAGATACCAGGTATGTAGCAAACACCAATCCAGTGACATCACCACCACATTATGGGGACAGTGATTTTTAAGATGAGATCAAGTTTGTCATAATTTTATTTCGATTTAGCATATTCATACAGGGGCAGTGACAACCATTCACCAACAGCTGACACTCAGTAGTTCACTTCACTAAAATCTGGGGGGAGGGGTCCAGGTGGTGGTGGGGGCCCACGAGGAGGAGGGGGTCTCATGCCAGGAGGAGGTGGAGGTCCGCCAGGGTGACGTGGAGGCGGAGGTGGGCCAGGTGGAGGTCCACCTGGACCCCCTGGAGGCGGTGGAGGTCCACGCATAGGCGGTCGACCTGTACAGCACAAACATACACACATATAAGTAAGGTCCTAAGACCCATTGCATTTTTATCAAACTGCTCAATGTTACATGTAATGACATATATACATGGTATATTTTATTTGATTATACTGCACCAAAAGGTTCACATTTACTCATGGACTGGCATGCAGTCACCACGACACATAGCTAAAGCGTGGGCTCACCAAATGGAGGAGGCGGAGGCATGCCTGGCCGAGGTGGAGGAGGGCCTCTCCAGCCTGGTGGAGGTGGCATGCGCATCCCTGGAGGAGGGGGTCCTCTTGGTGGGGGTCCACCTCGCTGCATGCCTGGTGGTGGTGGCATCGGGCCCCCATGAGCTGCACACAACACACAGGCCAACAGTAAGCTACACATTCCACTCAATAATATCTCATTCATTATTTAATAAGTATCATAAATATGCAAGAGATTTAATGCAGACGAGGAATGAAAGGCGTACCTGGTGGTCTTGGTGGCATGGGTGGTGGAGGGGGCATGGGGGCGTTGCTGGAGCTGCTTGTATCTGTGGCCATGGATGAAGACATGGAACTGGGCTCGGGGGGCGGTGGCATGGAAGGGGGTGGGGGGCGCGGCATGGCAGGAGGTTGTGGCATACCTGACACACAAACAATACCAGCTCAACACCACTTCTCCCCGGGCCACACGGCCATCCATTACAAACATTCTTAATGATACTGTACATACATTCTTAATGATACTGTACATACATTCTTAATGATACTGTACATACATTCTTAATGATACTGACGAAGAATATAACCGGAAGGCTGTCAGTGAAACTTCCATCAAGTGATTTTGGTTGACATGCAATATGATAATTGGATAATTAAATAAGGAGATGATCAATACAACAGGGGTTGGTTTTCTCTGGATATCAAATCCATATCTAAACGCTTATGGAAGCCATGTGTTACTTCTTTACCTGATGGCGGGGGTCCCCAGGGGTGGTGGTGATGGCCCATGGCACCTGGGGGAGGCATTGGAGGTGGAGGCATACCCGGGGGAGGGGGCATTCCACCTGGTGGGGGCATCGGTGGCGGGGGCACTCCTGTCACATACAGAGCATCGGTGAAGTCATCAAGAGACAATACATTATATAAATGCGCTTACCTGTAGGATGAAGTGGGATGATAGGATTTACCTGGCATAGATGACATGCCTGGGGGTGGGGCCATGGAAGCAGGCATGGACGATGGGGGTGGAGGGGGTGGGGGGAGTCCTGGAGCCCCCGGAGCCGGCTGTGAAGGAGGGGGCGGGGCGTCGGCAAACAGCTGATGCGGTCGGTCGGCTTGTGTCAGTGGGTTCTGTTCGGCCAGTAGGCGCTCTACAAAACAACACACCAGCATTACTCCAAAAGTCTTACACTGAACACAAAAGAGCAAAACCAACATTCTCTTATCCACAGGCAGCCATGATCATGCCACAAAAGACTATAGAGGAGGATAACTACCTGCAGCTGATCCATGTCTTTCTCCCTTGGAGTCCTTTTTGCGTACGAGATAGAGATGGCCCGGTTACACAGATACTGCCCATTCATGGCCTCTATAGCTGCGTCCGACGCGTCAAAGTTAGCAAAGTTGATAAACGCGAAGCCTTTACTGTTGCCTGTGTCTGGATCCCTCATGATCTGCAGGGCACACCAAGCAAGAGCGTGCTCTAGTTACAGAACCGGGACAAGATGTGAATTGATCGCATCACGTCTATAGAATACATGGAGTAGCGATGATTGGGAAAAGGGTGGGAATAGGGTGCACCTTGGGAGTCTGCAATATGACGCCAAAAGCACTGAATGTGTCATACAATAACTTCTCGTCCACCTCAGGGTCCAAGTTACCGATAAAGATATTGGCACCCACGTCGAGGTTCTTCTGGTGGGCAGATGCCTATCACACAAACACGCGCCATCAAGTGACTGATATTTAAACAGTACCAATTCACAGTATCTACATATTGCCGTCAAGTGACTGGATTTAAACAGTACCAATTCACAGTATCAACATATGGGAGTTACAGTCAATGAAGGCTCCCTTGTAGTGAAGAGGGGCTTGCTCTTACCTTGTTCACTCTGATAGGCTTGCCATACAATTTGATCATGTTCATGATGCGTATAGCATAGTCTGCATCCTCTTCTCCCATGAACTCCACGAACCCATAACCCTGATGTGTCTGTGATATCCGGTCTTTGGGCATGTGCACATTTACTGCAAGATTACGACAGACTTTATGAAAAACAACCCAACACTCTCCTGGAGCCCTGGAGATAACCACCTTCTTCATCATCACCACTACAGGGAGAGGCACATTTCTTCATCCGTCATTCTGACAGTACATAGCAGTATACGCTATAATGCTGACAGTATAAATGTCCTTTTAGGATATTGTGACTCTATGCATTAATTAACAGCACAAAACTTCCCATGAGAGGTGTAATGTTAATTTGAACACGATGGCGATCTATAGCACTAAATTGATGAATGAGCTCAATAGAAATACTAAGATTGCACGTACCAACTGGGCCAGCTTGGAGGAAAAGTTCCCACAAGATGGCTTCAGAAACTTTGTCATCCAATCCACCGACATAAATAGTCGCATCTGTTCACAAGAACATGTGAATGATATATTTAAAATCAACAAATATAAGTACTACATGTTATTCCACGATGACTTGTATGTATAACACTGGACAAACAGCCACAGATGGGCCCAGCATGATTCATCCTGTGATATGAGCAGGTGAATCACTGACCTAAACATTGCACTGTTATACAGCTGAGCGCATCTTAGTCAGCGGCATTGTCACAATATGTGAATGAATTTGCCAGGAAATGAAGGGGATTCTCTCAAATCTGTCGAGGGGTTTCTGTGTTTCAGCAAATGACGCCATAGCAACATGCATCTTAAATCAGCCACCAAACTAACCCACTGCGTGGTTTTGAAACCACACCCCAGAGGTTTGATCATTTGATAGATAAGCACAAACTGAACAATGAACCAGCCATTCTTGATTCAGGGAGTATTTAACCTGCCTCATGCACTAACAAGAAACCCTAACTGACATTAATTGTTGTGGTTTCAAATATGCCATTTAGTCACACACTCCTCCAGTTTCTCTGATATGATTCAATAATAAACCATAAGAGGTAAGTGAGCTTGGTCCAGCACACTATATGGTGTGCAAATAAAGGGTAAGTGAGAGAGGATAGGGTTTAATGGAACACCAACACTAATGGGTTTTATAGCCTCGCAAAAGGTAAATAGGTTTGATCTAAACAAGCAGCCGCCTTCTGGGATAAATGGGAAAAAAGACAGAAGGCACATGGATGACAATAAAAAGACAAAAATGCAAATGATTATCCTAATGCAAGTCACCACCAGCAGATTGACTGGACCAGGCCATTCCAGCCGATTGACTGGACCAGGCCATTCCTGCCAATTGACTGGACCAGGCCATTCCTGCCAATTGACTGGACCAGTCCATTCCAGCCTCTCGTCAAGGTGAAATCTGGGCCAAAGTGGTGTATTGAAGATATGACTCTTGCAAGGACCACTCTTCTCAAACATCCCATGGCCAATAGGTTGCCCCTTATAAGTCGCCTCTAACAACATGCTGAAGTATACAGTGGACCTATTCGACCAGGGACCCAGAGGGGGAGTGTGCAAATAAAAATAAACTTAATAGGAATATATGAAAGCCTTGTCACTTAAACTGGCCTAGCCCTTCAGGAAGTCTGTGTAGATGTCCTACGACTGAATCCAACACAACACAAAAATCCACACTTCGAATCAGATGCCTTGCATGGGTTCATCGCATGTTTTGATGGTAATGAACAATTTACAACTATTATCATGAGCTGACATGGACTACAAGTACGATAACAGTCATGTTGGCATCAACAATGAGCACAAGGCGCTTTGTTTATCTTTACAACGAGGCTGTAGCTGCACGCAGGCTCTGTCTTGACTATTTTGATCAGATGACAAGTCAAAAAGCATGGAGGACATTCATCTCTCTCTCTGGGGGAACAGCCGCATTGCACACATGCCTCTGTTACCATTGTGATGAAGTAAAGACTAAACATGTCTGCTGGGATCCAACAGCATCAAAAGCGCGCATACATCTAGATATTCACCTCAAAAGCTGTCGCTCTTTTTTTTTGAATCAACTGTAAGCTGGATGTTGTTGATAGCTTTCTTGATAGAGTTATTAAGTTTTATATAACAATTAGGTCATGAAAATAATGAATTCTGCCCGACTGCCAGGCTAATCTAGTTTGAATCCGAACTTTCAACGCCAAGAACTGAAATGTGTTGAGTTAAACCCACACCAAGAGCACCAAGTAAAGGGAGAGCAAATAAATACCATGTGACCACACATTAACCAAAATGGTAAATTTGTCAGAAATTGATAAATAGATTGCATTTTTTAAAGAACCACATCGATCGGAATTAAGCTTTTGGAGCGACACACAAAATATGTTCTTAATATATGCTGTTTTCTAGAAGCTAAACCCAGGGGTGCATTCTTCTACTGGGGGCACTTAAGTATATAGAGGTAGTATACATGTGCCTGGTATATAGAGGTAGTATACCCCAGTATGTTTTTTCGGCCTCTCGGCTGGTACGACGGGTTTTGTTGGGCCTGGTATTTGTAGGACGGGGTATGCTTTTGCCATTTTCACCTTGTATGATGGGTACCGGTTTTCGAGATCAAGGGGCACACCCCTACTAAGGACAAGGCCAAGTGCCCCCTCCGGGCTGCAGGAATCCATGAAATGACACATAAATTTGGAAAGCAAAAGTTCGCTTACGAAGAACCGTGCGTGCAGCAACCGATCTTGTTATTCAAAATAAACATGAACTTTTCAAAATTTGTTTGGCCGGATAAAATCGCCTTTGACGAAATCTCACACGTAAACTAACTTAACTTGTTAATAAACATTCATATATTTGAAAAATTATCCTTCATATGTAATTATCGTGTAAAATCGGAACTCATGTATCGTTCATCGCGTGTACGGTTACGACCATCGCACGACGTCAATAAGACGTAGTGCACGGCTAACAGTAATAAGTAATATGTGAAGGGATGTACCTTTTTGTCCGATAAAAGCTAGGTTGGTAATAGGCCTGCAGGACATCGCATTGACATCCTGCAATGATCGAAGCCAACACTATGTAAAAAAATCATGTGTGTGGGGGTGGGTGGTGGGGCGGTGAACGAACATGAAATAAGTCTGCATCTGCCTACCCAACGGATATGTCCTGACATTTTGATACCCAAAATTCTCTTATTATCGTCCACCAATAATAATGAGCCACTGGGAATAACAGTAGTTGATGTATTTAACGGTTTATTTCGGGAAACTCACCTCATCGATATAAATAGTTTGTGACTTTTTAAAATTTAAAGTTAAGCCACACAGATGAGCAATAAACATAGGGTTTACCTTGATTACGTTCAGCAATCGGACCGGCCGCCATGCTTGTGTATTGGCGGAAATCAACGCTTAGTCAGGGGATCATCGGGTTTTCCATACGATTACGCTCGTCTATGCGCTGATGCGACTTGATAAGTGAAATAATTATAATATAGAACTAGCAAATGGTCGTATATTGGGTTGCTATGGTAATTAACTTTTTTACCAAGGTGCAGTCCTGATATCGTCGTTTATTTGGTTTACATATCCCAGAAAAGATGAGAGGCGACCCCGAGAGGCGACCTAATGGACCCCGAATACATTGTATGCTATAGCAGTATAGAGAGGATGGGAGGCGACCCAGTGGATCCCGAATACATTGTATGCTATAGCAGTATAGAGAGGATGGGAGGCGACCCAGTGGATCCCGAATACATTGTATGCTATAGCAGTATAGAGAGGATGGGAGGCGACCCAGTGGATCCCGAATACATTGTATGCTATAGCAGTATAGAGAGGATGGGAGGCGACCCAGTGGATCCCGAATACATTGTATGCTATAGCAGTATAGAGAGGATGGGAGGCGACCCAGTGGATCCCGAATACATTGTATGCTATAGCAGTATAGAGAGGATGGGAGGCGACCCAGTGGATCCCGAATACATTGTATGCTATAGCAGTATAGAGAGGATGGGAGGCGACCCAGTGGATCCCGAATACATTGTATGCTATAGCAGTATAGAGAGGATGGGAGGCGACCCAGTGGATCCCGAATACATTGTATCCTATAGCAGTATAGAGAGGATGGGAGGCGACCCAGTGGATCCCGAATACATTGTATGCTATAGCAGTATAGAAATTTGTGAAATATTCCCGTAAAAATATTCTTGGTATTCGCTAAGTGAACAAAGACAAATCGAATGGTCACGTTTATCAAGCTGTTAAATGCGTACTTTTTATTGTATTGAGCTAAATACGTTAGCGATAATACCTTGAAATCGAAGAATTCGTCGAATCCCCAGCTTCCAGAATTTTTCAAATTAATCAAAAACTATGTTGTATTGTTTGACCAAATAGCGGCACAAATGCCTTAACCAATAACCAAACAGAATCCATTATCAATAATTGTAAATTCCCCTATAGTTAACCTCCACATCGCATCCAAATACGACTTATATTTGTCAGTCCAATATGGCTGACAGTGGGAGATAATTTGTTGTTAATACTAACCGGTGGCATACTTATGCAATGTCAGAATTCTTATATGTAACTAACTGTAACCTAGAATATGTGAATATAATTTCGTTGAATGATTAATGGATAAATAATAGTTGGTGTTGGTAACTGTGTATTGAGAACATATTTGTAATCTTTACATATCCAGTTCAATTACGTTTTGCAGGCAAAAACCTTTCCAGTTGGCAGGAAAAGATCCAGGCGTAGCCACTCCTTCTTTAGTTATGTAACTTCTTGGTGTAGGCTTGTTCTGTATTTTATTAATAGTATTCTGTTTATATGTTTGTCATATTGAAGTGCAATTAAATAGTTCTCACTTTATCTCATTGTTTACATAAACCTACAGCTACTTCTGTTTTAGTATGAAGAAACATGACATCAGCATTTGGTTGTGACATAAATATGTAATTTATTATACAACGTTAATATGAGTTTATGATATGCAGGCAACCAGAAAATAACCCAGTTTATAAATATATTTGATAACAAAATATGACTGACTAGCTGACAATGTGTATGAAAAATTCAAAATGCCCAAAACAGTGCTTGGCCAAAATTACATTACATCTCAATCACTCAACGCAGTACTAAGAGTAGTACATTCAGTTGAACACCGCACACAAGTCACAGTTAATATGGTTCGAGATCTTTAAGTGTTTTTCTTAAACCCTTTGAACATTTCATGGACTTTATGACGTCCAGCCTTTATGACGTCTTTTTAACAGTTAAATCCACTGCCAAGCGGACCAAGTGTGCTCCGAGTAAATCAAAATGAACTGAAGTCGCGCGTCAGATTTGCGTTGCGTGTCATCAAAACTCCTGGCATGCCAACGCGTTTCAATTCTCGCGCGAGTACTGATATTTTACTTCCGACTCGTACAATGTGATGATAAGGCACGTACAGGACATAGTTAATGACATTGAGCAATGGAGTACACCGCCTGCTGTTGTTAACTCGTCTATTGACACTTGAAAATATATCCATGCCATTTCGTCTATGTTCCCCGCGAACTTGACCTCCGGTTTCCTCGCTGGCTCGCTTGATGTCGCTACACGAAGTACACTTAACGCCGCCAAGCGCAAAGCTTTTGAAAACACTCACTGCCGAGGCACACACGCGAGCGCCTCGGCGGCGACTTCAAAGGGCGTTGCGACTCCTTCTTAAGTTATGTAACTCCTTGCACAAACCAAGCTAGTTTCATTCAAACATCAATCGTACTGATTGTGTTCGTCAAGTTATAGTTCGATTCACAGCAATTTCATTTGGATCTAAATGTAGTGTGAACATCAAACGACGAGTTAAGATATCATGCTTTTCCTGATAAACGGTATCAATTTTTTTAAGTAAAGATCCATTTGATTATGACATAGAATAGGAGAAAATTTTGTCATAATATCATAATCAAAAATGCAATAATACATAATGAAGTGTTGATCACATTATTGGGGAAGAGTTAAGCTCATTGAGTTACAGCAAGGATAATTTCTACTACGTGAATCATAATGATAAATACCGAAGTTTGAGTATAGACTGGTGGTTATATAACATCTTGCCTACCCAGGAGTTGTCAACGTAGTTTGTCACGGCTCAATGTCTTATGTAAGAACTGTAGTGAAAATTAATGTCATAAGGAGAAGGCCATGGATGCAGTCTTTAAACAAAGAACAATAAATACCGTTAAAGCAAATACACCACAATTGAAAGCGTCTCGATGTATATTGGCAGCTGGAGGAGGTGTCACAACAGAACCTGCACTGTCGAGACCCACAGCAGCACGGTCATCCATGAATTTCCTGATTGTTACATGATACTAAAGATATTGAATGAATGCAAAAACCTTCCCAAATCTTTGCCTCATAACAAACTCATCCGCGACAAAATTCATTTGATAACATGATACACAGCCAATGATAATGTTATTTATAATGATTGTAGTGATCATAAACATGTTGCTGGGAGTGTTTTTGCGCATCAGTAATAAACCATACCTCAATAATTCCCACCACAGCTAAAATAGATAAATTGTCACTATCCATTACCATAAACTGCTCGTTAATAAGCCCGACAAACAGCAGAATGGCAGGTGTAATTGAATATGTAAAGAATATGGAAAAACTGAAAATATTGAATAATCAAGGTACGTTACTATAGGTACGTGGGAACACCCAGAGAAATGTGCAGCTGGTACAGTCTGTGACATATCTTGGTTAGCTCCATCATTTGGAATGCGTTAAACTACACACATACACACACACACACACACACACACACACACACACACACACACACACACACACACATATACATATATATATATATATATATATATATATATATATATATATATATATATATATATATATATATATATATATATATATATATATATATATATATATATATATATACATGTGTTAATAGACCGTAACACTAACCCATATATTCCGTCCCGTTACTTAATTTTGAACGGCCCCTTAACACTACCATTCCTTGATAAAATGTAATTCAATATATCCAGTTGATCAAAATTACGATACTTTTTAACCATCCTCCCAATAAAGCGCTACCCCGATAACTCGCGCCTATCCGCATCCAAAGATTGGAGCCGCGAGTTCAATGATAGCGCGAGTTAGCGAATGTGGGTCGAAAGTAGTGCCCCTAGCGAACAGAGGGAAAACTAGCTTTTCCGGCCACTATCATCAGCGATGCGAGTTATCGGGATAGACCTGTATGTTCATGAATGTTATCAGAATACTTTATTTTAGATGATTAATGAGGAATTTACCAGCGCACGTACTTCGTCCACTGTTCTAAGAGGAACTGTATTGTGTAAGCCCCAGTCTAATTATCAAGCAGCTCTTGTCGCAAAAGAAACCTATATAAATAATTGTACTAGTGGGGTGTCTGTGTCTTGGAAACGAACAAAATACAGATTGGATGAGTAAGGAATTAAACCTACGCGAGTTGTTCTACCTATAGCTGGACAGTAGACTAGTTTGCTATCAGCTTGACCGGTCCTCGTAATTTATATAAAATTGCATAAAGGAACATTGTTTGATTTAATGTCTATCTTCTCCCCAAACATGGTTCATGTTTCGTGTGACACAGGCAAATAATAACCAAATATAATATCATGGATAACTGACTACATTCTTTTTTCATTATTGAATTTATTTTGTAATATACAATTTAACAGCACCATATATCAATGAGGCATGATATTATTCAATATACAGTCAATGAAGGGTAATACCCTTCGATATTCTCCCCTGAATGGGATTTTCCTAATCCATAGCGACATTATCACGGTATCGAAGCACTTAATGTCGACTTATGTCGAATTGGTAACGCACAAAATGATGACACTCACATTCCTTAGCCTAGACCTCTTGTTTCCTTGATATTGTACTTGTCGGCGTATCATATATGGAGTTTGTTTATGCCTGATTCGCATCTGCTCATTGCAGCGAATGCGATCATTGTTAGCAATGGCGTCTCCGATGAGAGTGGTTTTGTTGTTTCTGGTATTTTCTCTGTTTGGGGTTGGTCTTTACGACTACCTGACTAATTTTGAAAGCAATGGATGTGAAATGACATACATGTACCAACAGCCTGAATATATGGTAAGTTCATTATTAAACATTAATTCGTTATGTAGACTTGCTAAAGTCATTATATCGCTCACTGCGTACCGGCATCCTCTTTCTCCCGTGGCCGTGGGACTTGTCCACCATGAAAGTTATAAGGTAAGATAAGTTAAGTTTAAGGGCTTAGCAGCTGTTAACAGCGCACAAACACGAGTGTGTGAAACGATTCCTTCTAAGTTCTAAGGTGGCGCGGGATGGAGGGAGTACCTTAATCTACGAAGAAATGAAACTATGGAGCTTATCGGGGAAGTTAACCCTTTTGTAATTGTAGCTTATTTCAATTGCAAACTTTCACTGAATATGAAATGTTGTAAATAATTAACAGTTTTCCCAAGCGCCCCGGGTCGAAAAATCGTGGTTACAATCCAAATGTCAACAAAAGTGTCATGAATATTTCGAGTATAATTAAAGCCGTCAATACATATCCGATGGTAGTAAAAAAATGGGTCACCTGTTCTCCGTGACAGCTTAAGTCGGATCCCTAGATTTCATGGATGTCGATGACATCACTTCCAGTTACGATAGCATCAAAGTTTACCAAAAATGACAAGTTCAATGCTTAATACCTCCATGCTTTAGTATTCGATTTTAAAATAGTTTACATATTCTGAAAGTATTATGTAATTGTAAACTTTTTCTATGTATATGTAATTGTGAATAATGCATTGTTAAAAAAATTCTAGCAGGTCGAAAATTTCTGGTAACCTAAATCTCTAAACTTTTTAATTTCGCAATTAATTCACTAATTATAAATCCAATTGTAAAAAACTTAACATTTTTTGAAAGCTGATTCAATTACCAAACTTTGATAAGTAACCATCATGTTCACCATCAGAAAAAAATACCCCGAAAATAACTCACTAGTACCAGGTACAGCACCTTCGATGATTCAGTTCCATCATGGAAATTGACTTTTAATAAAACCACTGTAATACATTCCCTCACATCACCAAGACATGATCATCTTCTTCTTCTGAACTAGAAAAAAAGTACAAGTAGGTTCAATTAATTGTCAAACTAAATTAATATATGGATTGGAATTTGCTCACAACTGAAAACGGTTGCACATTCGTCCGTTAGAAACACTTTAAGATACCATATGCCAGTCATCAAAAGTCCTTATCTTGTATATCAATGGTTAAGGAACCCTTCATTGTGAGGTTAATTCTGCCGGTTTTGTGGTATCAATTTGTAGTCCTTTATGTCAATGTTTTGGTAATGTTTATGAGTTAAACAAGACACAAACAGCAATTATTTCATAGCATATCAGCATGTGGTGTTTTGCTGAGCACAGGTGAGCATCAGTTAAATATATGGCCTGTGAAATTTTATTTGTAAATTAATTTGGAACTGTCATGGTAGAAATTTTATGTTTAAATGCACTTTATATATACAGGATTTATTTGGGCCTTTGAAAAATATTCTTGGCGGGTGGATATTATTTACTACCTGATGAGTTGGCGTGCACATTTTGACCACCATATATATAAAGCCAACAGTTCAATCATTTTTTAGTTTTGGACGACCAAACAGTACTTTGGGCCTTCATTATTCCATGCTTGCTGGCCCTAACTACTTCTGGGCTAAGTTTCTAGGGCTGTAGCAAATAGACAAAAAGAGAAAGAATATAAATTGTATGGCATCACAGAAAAGAGCATTTTAATAACTGAAACTCCCCTGACCCAGTAATTTTATGCTGTGCAACTCGACCAAATTGACTCAACATACAATTCAATTGTTAATGCGAAAATGGTATAAAATGCCTACTGGAATTTTACCTAGATGATGACCTCAAGAAATTGATTGTTGATATAAATGATGTGCTGAATTTATAGAATTATTGAATTTATTTTCTTAATTTCAACTCCTTAAGTGAAAGAAGTTGTTTCATTTGCCAATGCTAACAGATAAATATACTACATTCTTCCAATTCTGTACAAAATGGTGTAACATTCATTTTTAAAGCATTGATAAGTAGATACTTCAAGGTTTTTATGTTTCTAATAAAGTGTGCAGGGTGCAGTAATATTTTCATTAATTTGTAGACATTAACTATTGTACACTTCATTATCATGGACATTTCAATGACATTGTTTTGCTGTGTATCATTTGTGACTTGCGCTGCACAAATATGTATTTCTGGGGTGTGTTTGTATGTTTGCCTAAGATATTATGTCTGGCTGTAATCTGAAGTGGCCATGGTATCAGCACTTATGTGCTTACTGGTGTAACATCATATCATATGGGGTCAAAAACTGGGTTCTTCTGACCATGTTGTGATTGGCTATCATAGTGACTCGCTATATTGTAGGCTGTAACACAATGACTGATGAACAAAATGGATCAATATGAATCGCATAATTGAGGCAGGGTGATGTTGCTGTCTGAATATGTCTCATGACTTAGGATTAGTTAAGACCTGGAATCGGCTGTCATGACTGTGATGAACTAGAATTAACTTATGATAATAAGCTGTTATGACTGGAGATCTAGAATATGCTGTTAAGACTGAATATTGAACTTTAATGAGCTGGTATGACTGAAAAACTAAAATAAGCTGTTATGATTGTAAAGAATAGACTGTTATAACTAAAATGGGCTGCTATGACAAGATTTGGAATATGCTGTGATGACACTACACTGAATATTTAGAATCCGCTGTTATGACTGCAAAAAATAAAATAAACTGTTATGACTGTTAAGACCTAGAATACACTGCTGCGAATGAGGTGTTTTGGCCACAAAAAACTGTTTTCATCACATATTTTGAATAACAAGCAATGTGATGTCTTCAAAGACGTTGAATAAGCTATATGGTCACTGTACAGTCTTTGAATAAGCTCTGTGGTCACTGAACAGACTGAATAAGGTATGTTATGTCTGTTCAGACTTGAATAAGCTCTATGTTGACTGTACAAACTGTGAATGTGATATATATTGATTATACAGAGGTTGTATAACCTCTATGGTGTCTGCACTAACGTTGTATAAGCTGTGTGGTGACAACACATTCGTTGTATAAGCTGTGTGGTGACAACACATATTCGTTGTATAAGCTGTGTGGTGACAACACATACGTTTAATAGGCTCTGTGGTGACAACACATACGTTGTATAAGCTGTGTGGTGACAACACATACGTTGTATAAGCTGTGTGGTGATAACACATACGTTGTATGAGTTATGTGGTGATTTCACATACGTTTAATAGGCTCTGTGGTGACTAAATACGTTGTATTAGCTGTGTGGTGACTGCACAGACCTCTGATGAGCTCTGAGTTGACTATACAGAATTGGCCGACTGTTGAGTTTGAATGGGCTGTTTGACTGATGAGCTTGGTGCTGACAGGATAGATTTGACCCTCTGCTCCATCGACAATGAGCGCCCTGTTGGTCGCCGTCTGGTGACAGCTTACGTGGTGTGCGGTGACTGCACGCTTCACTTGAACCTACCAGGACCCTACCACCCTCATAGATCATGGCGAATCCGAGTCGGTAGCGTATCATACAGCAGGCATCAGTCAACATACAGTGTTTAGCGGGGCATTAATAATGTACAGCTTCATCAACGCGATCGACTACCTCAACAGGCGTGTTTGTACACACATTGGCCAATAGAGCAGGCATCTATGGCGCTGATGTTACCCCGTATCTGTCGTGTTACCTCAGTTTCCTAGCCCCCACCCTTCACCCCCCACCCCCCACCCCACACCATATAGCCCTCTTTGATGTGCCCTTTGTTGCCATGACTGCATCATTCATATGTAGTCCTGATTATAACAGTCGGGATTGTACTCTTTCCACGTGAATTGATAAGCATGCTTGTTGAGTGCGCTTCGTCATACGCCTTGTGGCACCGATACATATTGGCCATGTCAATATTCATGATTTGTATGTGGCCTCGAAACATGTAGCGCTTGTTGTGCGTAGATTTGTAGCCTAGCTCTTCTGGCTGGGCCTTTGATGGTCACTTCACCGTTACTCCGGCTTAACAAATCATGCGTTGGTAGCCGCTACCCCCCCCCCCCCCCCCCCCCCATCAAACAAAGTCCATGACATCGTCACCCCCTGACAATATTCCCGCGAACGAGCAGCTAAGGTCCGTGATATTTCCAACCAGCCTCCGTATCTCGCTTGCGAGCCAGGCATTAAGCGCTGCTCGGTGCTCGGATACTTGACGTGGGTCGATTGATGCCGGGTTAGGACCGTGCGTAGTCGCCAGCATCCAACGCGTGCTGCGAGTGACCTGTGACCTCGGCTGCTGAGGCTGATGTCCGACATCTCCTGTTGATCACCATGAAGCGTATTAGACAGTTAAACCTTCACTATGGCTTTAATCCAAATTAAGCCACCAAAGTCTGCAGCATATTGTCAGGACAAGTAAAAGTGGAATAGGCAATGGTGGAGTGGTTCACTGGCTTCACCAAGTGGAAGGACTGGGTGCCTGGCAGTGACTCTGTCCAGCGAGCTGAGAGGTGATTGGGGCAGAGTCTTGTTGCAGAGGTAGCAAAGTCCCTGGCGTTTCCCACACCTTCTTTGCCTTTAAGGAAAGCCCGCTTTACTTCCGCTCCTATGCAATCAATGGGTACTTTACCATGAACAGTTGCAAAGAAATTGCAAGTAGCTTTGCTTGGTCCAAATTGTCACAGAAATAAATAGCATAAAAAATAGGTAAATTCAAATTGTGATCAAAAGCTAAAATTTTCACCACTTATCAACGGTTAAGGGACTAACGCAAATGTCTATAAAACTAAAATACTGAAGAATTGATTTTATTATTAGTCCTGTCTGCAATTTGACTTTTATAAATATCCAGGCAAAACATTCTAATTATTTGATATATAAACAGTGAGTTTATTCTGAGTAACTTGGAATTTTATGTCTTGTGTCCTCATTTCTGTGGAATGACCCGTATATAGAAAGAAAGAGGGCTTAGAATGCAATGGTGACCAATTTGGAAATGAGTCAGAATGTGTCAAGTGTCATGGATTGATGACAGCTATTAATGAGGAATCATGCAATATATATGTTATTCCCATGTCTTGTGAAGGCAATTGCAAAATGGTATGACCATAATGAAACTCCAGTGGAATATGTTCTCATGAAGTGAAGTTATATTTGTGTTTGCAGAAAGTGCCTCTTGATGATAAAATAAAGGCCACATTCCCCAAGTACAACTTATACTTCTATGCTGAAGGGTACGCTTGTTATATACCTTCTATCAACTGTTGAACAGTCTGTTAATTTCCTTAGTGTTTCCCGTGTAGCTGTTGAATAGGCCTCTTTCATTGTAGAATATAATTGTTAAGTATGGTAGCAATAAGCAACCATTGATTGATCATCTCAGTTTCTGAAGTCAATCAGACCAATGAAGTGGAATGTTACAATGGTTATATTTGACAACATATTTCACAATTTGTTCAACCAGTGTTGTTGTTGTTTTATGGACCAGTGTTTGGTTCAATGTATGATCATCACATCATGTGGTTCATTTTCAGCTCTTATGCCAGGGAGAGTGAGTAAGTAATTTTACTTTTATTCTACATATTATAAAGTGGAGGGTGGGGGCTTCATCACCAAATAGTTAATCGTAGCACATCCTTATTGAAATTCTGCTAACATCGGCGAATTATCACCCTTAGCAACATTGGCTCATTAACATATAGAAATGGGAAGCACCTGCAATGTTAGGCATTTGTTGGGGATATCTCTGTGCATTCATCTAATTCAAACCAGTTTCATGCGTAATGTTATGTCACAAGGTTTCTCCATTCCTTGACCCACTGATCTCATTACGAGCGTTATGATACAGCACATTTATTTCAAAATTTTCAATTTCATTGAAGGTGTAATGTAAGAAAATGTAATAATTGTTCCTAAATGTATTGTAGGACCTGGTTTCAATGATATGTTTGTGTTCAGTAGCTTTTGCTATATTACCGAATTTATGATAAATGTGCTGGGGAACAATCAATTTAAATCAGTCCAGATTGTTCCAATGTAAGAACTAGAGGTTGTGTGTGTTTTTCCCCGTTTGTTCTCTTCTTTAGATTGCGTTAACCCTGTTGTTTTGCATGACATATCACAGAAACTTCAAATTGAAAGGAGTGCCAGTTCTGTTCATCCCAGGAAATGCAGGAAGCTACAGACAAGGTGAATTTTTGTTTGAACAAAATGTCATTTGTCATCAACTATCCTATTCTATAGCATTCACAGCAGCAATCCGTCTGTGGGTCCAACATGTTGGCAACCATTGCCTTGTATCTTCAGACATGTCTTCCCACTTCCTGCCACCTGCTCTCAACCTCATTCTCCCCTGACATACACTTTTACCTCTGCCAAATGTTATCATTATATTACAATCAAACAGCAGGTATTTTCCTGCAATCAGTGACCATCTGGCGTGAGTGGATATCACGTGGCGTGTGAGTCACCCACTGTGCACATTAGCCGTTGATGGATTTTGATCTCACCCGAAGTGGCTTCTTTTGATAATGACCTCTCGAGGTGGGTGGGCCCTAGCCCTGTAGAGACACCTTACAGATGCTAGCAAATGTAAAGTCTATCTCCATTCATCCTCATCTGCAATTAAAATATCACCTTCAGCAGGACCCTGTACAATTTTCCTTTACTGCCCTGACTCAGCAGCTTGATGCTATCATATTGGACGTCTATTCCTGTAGCAGAGGGTCCAACCTGGTCATTGTAGCAAGTGGGCAGCAGAGCTGTCCAAGCATCATGATTATCCTTATCAATCACTGTCAAGATATCTCCTTTCTCAAAGCAACCTGAAACTTTTCGATTTGTGTATATTAGATCAGAATGTGCCTCGTTGTCTGGGTCCTGTTGTTCTGATTGAGCTCAGCAGGTGTCATGTTCACCTGTCAACACAAGCCTTAATGGACTCTACTCATTGGCACCTGTTGGCTTCATTATATTCATCAGTTAGCAAATGATGTGCAGTATTCCCCTACCAATCAATGCAATCTAGTCTGTCACCGTATAATCCTCGATGGTAAAAACCGCCCTGTATCAACACTACAGTTCCTTTAGTACAACATACCCCTCATGTCACTTACTAATGTGATAGTTGTTTTAGAATAAAACAAAACTGGTAAGTAAACATCTCGTTTCCTGTGATCTCAACCAAGCTTCCTGTTAACAATGACGATGATGATGTTTCACAGTTCGGTCTCTGGGTTCTGTGGCGCTTAAGAAAACCGCCGACTCTAAGTCTCCCATCCACTTCAACTACTTCTCCATCGACTACCGTGAGGTAAATGCTGATCTCTACATTCCATAAAGGCTATTGCATTAGGCGAACTCTTTCTGACTTAGCCGGTACCTTAAACATTGAACGTGTACTAACTGATATGGTCATCTGGCTATAATACAGATGCCAGTCTGAACTGGTTTCGGCTGTGTGTGTACTAATGCTGGGTGCCATCTGTTGACAGGAGCTGAGCGGGCTTTTTGGTGGCTACTTACAGGACCAAACCGGTCAGAATTACTACTCGTATCAATCTAGTCCCGAGCTACAGTGATATTCCGCAATGACAGACGTTAGAGAACCTTCGTAGTTTTGACTGGGTGTCTTTCTTGCTGTTGTGGTGTGTGCAGAATTTGCCTACAGTTGTATCAAACAGATTATGACATTCTACAAAGGTGCCCCAGCTCCTCCCAGGACTGTCATCATTGTGGGCCACTCGATGGTACGTGACTGTGTTCCCCCGATGCCTGAGTGTATTGTAGGTCTGGGTGTGGACCTACAAGCAGCCTCGATGTTGTGAACTGTGTTAGGGGCCTACACCATCCCAAGTCAAATGTGCTAGACTGGCAAGGCAAACATTGCCGTTGAATCATTAATCTGTGGCAGTAATACTGATGCCACTCATGGGGTTCATAGAACAATTCCCAATTTGATAACATTCTGAAACACAGCTGCTAAATTCCAGCTTGGGTTATATGCAACACATTTGTTAAGCTGTCAAACAGTGGGTACACAATTTATTGATTAACATATTAGGAAACCGTTGGACTATATTCTGCTAATTGCATTCAAATTGTGATTAAAATTCAATTGTTTAACTGATGTGCTATCCTTGGGCAATCCTGATGTAGGGGCCCTACCGTAGGGTTATGATCCTCAAGCAGGGCCGTAGCTCGGCTTCACAAAGCACCTTAACATATTGTGATACAATATAATGATGTTTTTTAACTGTTGATAATGTGGCTGTTTTGATATATGAAGATTAATATTGAATGAAAATCTCCATTAAGCTTGGACAAGTCCCTGATTTAATTTTTAGTATGCTTTTACTGAATATGTAAAAGACATGGAGGTACTTGAGTGTGTGGTCTGCGTCCTCAGGGTGGTGTCATAGCTCGTGCTCTATTCACTCTGCCTGATTTCGACGCAACCCTCGTCAATACCATCATCACTCAAGCCACACCCCATCAGGCACCGGTTGTTGCCATAGACTCGACCCTCGCTGATTTCTTCACTAAAGTGAACAGCTTCTGGGCCATGGAGAACAACAGGTCATTAGCGGATGTGACAGTGTTTTCTACCGGGGGAGGGTTCCGTGACACCATGGTGCGCAGTGGCCTGTCCTCGCTACGTGGGGTAGGTACATCAAGCTAATCTCAGAGTGTGGAGTGAGTTGTCCTGGCTATGTAGGGTAGGTACATCAAGCAACTCTCAGAGTGTGGAGTGGGTTGTCCTGGCTATGTAGGGTAGGTACATCAAGCAACTCTCAGAGTGTGGAGTGGGTTGTCCTGGCTATGTAGGGTAGGTACATCAAGCGACTCTCAGAGTGTGGAGTGGGTTGTCCTGGCTATGTAGGGTAGGTACATCAAGCGACTCTCAGAGTGTGGAGTGGGTTGTCCTGGCTATGTAGGGTAGGTACATCAAGCGACTCTCAGAGTGTGGAGTGGTTGTCCTGGCTATGTAGGGTAGGTAAGCACTCTCAGAGTGTGGAGTGGGTTGTCCTGGCTATGTAGGGTAGGTACATCAAGCAACTCTCAGAGTGTGGAGTGAGTTGTCCTGGCTATGTAGGGTAGGTACATCAAGCGACTCTCAGAGTGTGGAGTGGGTTGTCCTGGCTATGTAGGGTAGGTACATCAAGCGACTCTCAGAGTGTGGAGTGGGTTGTGCTGGCTATGTAGGGTAGGTACATCAAGCTACCCTCAGAGTGTGGAGTGGGTTGACAATGCTATGTGGGGCCATCATTCGTTGTAATTCCTCAGGTGAGTTTCTGATGGGTTTCCCATGGGTTTTATTGTCTCATCCACATCAAATTCGATAAGCAAGTTTGAAATATGTTTATTTTTATCATGGAGTGTTTTTGTGAATGTGTCATCAGATTGTTGGCTCAGAAAGGGGCATCTCAACAAATGTGAGTATCAACTTATCATCTCACTTGCTTTAATGATCTCAAGACTAATGTACAAGTATTTGACAATATGTTGTCTAAGCGTGATATTATCCCTCCAGTAAAAGTGGATATATTCATGTCTTGTTGGTGTTGGTTGTGTGTAGACCATGACTGTACCCAGAGCCTGGGTCTCTACGGACCACCTCTGCCATGTCTGGTAAGGCTCTTCTTGTAAGGTTTTGTCCCTTCAAATAACTCTTTCCAAAAAGGTGTTTTCTGGTAGATTACTACAGCTTCCATGAATATAGCATGCCAGATAGCTCCCATCCTATATGCTTTTAGGCATTCAGTAGATGTAGTATATTTGCCATGTTGTATATAAGTATGCTGTGTGGGGTATCAGGTGCAAACAGCTGGTGCTTGCAACAAAGAGAGCCATGTTTGATATAGTGGACAAGAATACAAAACAGGTGAGCTTAATCCTGTCCACCACACCCCAAACTGG
This sequence comes from Urechis unicinctus, assembly GCA_034190875.2. NCBI lineage: Eukaryota > Metazoa > Annelida > Polychaeta > Xenopneusta > Urechidae > Urechis > Urechis unicinctus. Next base: position 30,233,337 of record CM067344.1, read on the forward strand.
CCACTTTACCCTGTTCTCTCCTCCTCACCCCAAACTGGCCACTTTACCCTTTTGTCTCTCTACCAAACCCCAAACTGGCCACTTTACCCTGATCTCACTTCCTCACCCCAAACTGGCCACTTCACCCTTTTGTCTCTCCACCAAACCCCAAACTGGCCACTTTACCCTGATCTCTCCTCCTCACCCCAAACTGGCAACTTTACCCTGATCTCTCCACCTAACCCTCAGACTGGCTACAATACATCAATCTGTCCATTATACTTGACCAGTTCTGTCATACTGATACTTGACCACCATACTCCAGGTGGTGGCTATACCCTGGCTGGTCCACCATATACCAACCTGTCCATCAGTCGCGATCCTCTCCCCCATACATGGACCTGTCTCTTTACAGCTTTGTTTCTTCACATGGTGTATTTACAACCTGCATCACTTCACGGCCTGTGGTCTTGATTTACTGTAGGTGGCTGTCAACCCCGTTTATCGCTGGCGTTCATTTGCCCACCACTTCTTACAAAACCCAGGTCCCAAGAAGGTTGTGTTCACGTTTGATGACAAGGTGAAACTCAACGACGCCATTAAGTGGGAGAAAAGACAGAAACTATCGTGGAGAATCAGCAAGAGTTCAGTGAGTTCAGCACCGCTCTCAGATAAAGGTCGCACTCGGTCGTATTTATTGCGTGGTGAATGCGTTTCCTGTGCTGTTGACACGAGGCATGTGTTGCTGTGTAGATGGAGAAGACACGCTACTCGGTGACAGAGCTGCCCTTGTTCGACCGAGAGCAGTTTGCCCTGGTGGCCATCAGTAACGCCGTGAGTATGCCGCGGGAAAACCTCTCCCACTCTCCTGATGTTAAGACTGTAATTTGTTATGTGATGTGGTATTTTTGTTTGTTTGTTTGTTGGATATAACCAGGCTAACGAGAAGTGGATAGGGGGGTGTATTCCATCATCACCACCAGACAGGAGATGGTAGGTAGTCAAGCTTATTGCCAAACACAGGTGTTATAACGAGTCTGTACAAATGTGGTCCTGCCCTGCTACTGTACTCCTTATAAGGCTGACCTGCATCTGTATGCACCTGTGTGTTGACAGTGCTGAAATGAGTAACTTTGCCCCAAGGGCCAACCACATTCCTCCACTGTATGCAGATCATAAGGTTTGGACAATTGCCTTGTTTTCAAATGGTCCTCGTGTGATGCAAGTTCACAAATCTCACAACTCTTACCCATTCCAATCATGCGTTGTTTATTGAAAGCTGTACTTATTCTCATGGTTCAGCATCGCTTACCATGCACAATTGTGACCTAGAAATGGGTGTTTTGTAATTGTTATGGTATGTTCCAGGTAGTTCATGTGGATTCTGAGATACTTAAGGAGTACCGTAGCGTGGTGACCGTACTTCCCAAGTCAAAGCAGCGTGTGAGTCAACCTGCCCCCTATTCCCCTCGTAGCTTTATTGCGATACTCCATCGGCTTCTTATCAGCACCCGACCGATGTCTGCGTGGCCTTACAGGTGCACTCGACAGTTGAGGTGTATAATATAACGGAGCGTCAGGTTGAGTTCAACGTCACCAGCCTGCTGGGTTTCTTCGCGGGCTTCCCGGGCAGCATCACCAACGAGGAGGTCATCATTGACGTCACTGCTGCTGACGCGGTCTTCTACAACATCAGCCTGCGTGGGCTGGACATCCCGCTACAAGCTCACACCATCTACATCAACACCATCAACTGCTCCAGTGACGTGTCAGGTGGGTGTTGTTATGGTAACGTTGTGTCTAATCAGGCGAGGTGTGCCCTTTCAGGTGATTGATGTATGCTGTGATGTTAAACATGTTGCAGGTGGTTTTGCTGGCAGTGTTGCTAAGCTGTACGTGCCGTGGAGCAGTGATCATACTTATACATACATGAGGTGAGTGGGCGGGTGAGAGGGAGGGTCACATTTACCTGATGATGAAACAGGCATCGAGTGAAACCTTAATGGGTTTTTACAGCCATCACCATATTATCTTATCAAATTGACAGATTGAAATTTCTTATCATTTTTGAATAGCAATATCTATGATTTTTGCAATTATGACATGATGTATTGGTGGGGGAAGGGAGGCATTGCTTGGAAAAGTTACGCTATGATCATATATACACATCATAATGTGTTCGAATTATGTATTGTAATCATAATGTTGTATATTTCATGGCGTTCTGACAAGAAGAGTCATTTCTTTCCGTTGCTTGAACGATGTTGACATATTTGTTTCACCGAGTTGTATTTTAGTGCAGTTCGTTGTTATTTGCATGTTAAATGGGGTGTAACCAAACGTTGTGTTCACTTACAGACCCAACAAGAATGGTACATTGAGTGCGAAACTCCAGAGTGGTAAGCCAGCCGGTCACCCCGGTGAGGCCCAGGTTCATCTCTACCTCCTGCCTATGTGTACCTACCGGGTCTCTATCGACACATCCTTCAGACAACTCTTTGGTCAAGTGAGTTGATGGACCCATGGACTATCTATACACCATGCTGGTCTATTTTATTCAAACCTTTTGGTGCCATGAACAGAATCAAATTTTGTTTGGGGAAAGTGCCGAGGAATTTTGACGAAAGTGGCTGACATTACTTCTTTGTTCAATGTTTGTTTCTGGATGATCTCTTTTGAATAATAATCACCCGAGTCGGAAGACAACAGACTATCTGTCTTTAAGTGCTGGTTATTCACACAGGTGACAAAGCATTTGACTAGCACAATGGTTTACAGGGCTGTAGTGATTCCCGGTGTTTCCGGACTCTCCTGTTAAGCCATGCTGACAAACTCAGTCACCAGTTGATAATAACCTAATTTATTAGATTTGTATGGAATACAAAACCAGGAACATTTGTTCAATGCAACAATTTCAAAATAATGAAAGAGCCCTTGGCACCAATCTTCAAATCAGATCTGACACATTTTGTCAAGTTCAGCTAAGTCACTCGTTTTTTCAAGTGGTTATTAACACAAGATAACCAGGTGTGGTTGCTGCCATGACAGTTTCCAGGTGGTTATGTTGCTGGTAGCTTATGGAACTAGTTTAGCTGAATTTATAAACTAAACCCCTGACAGTTATCTTCCACTCTCACCCCCACACTCCTCCAAGGCTCCTGTAGCTTTCAGAATTTATGTTTTATTAATTTTTAAGTTGATCCATTTGGCAGCTCATTTCTTAGCGTGAACCGGTATGTTTGCTGTGTCACTTGCGATACAGTGTAACTCTGTGTGTTCTTGGCAACCTCTGATAATCCTTCTGTGGCTCTGGCCCCTGACTATAGTCCACTTACACTGCACTGATCCTCCATTGGCCAATTCCAATTACTCAATTACATTACAATATTGACTTGTCATCAGTTGAGAATATTACAAGGTGTTTAAGTAGACCTGGTCCACTGTGTTGTGTACTGACCCCGAGTTGATCCTGTCAATACAGCCGGGAGCTACCACCACCGTGTCTAATGGCCGGCGTACCCAGAAAGACAGACCTGAGTCAATACGTGTCTTCAATCAATGCTGACCCTCTGGTCAGGCAGGAGACAGGCGGTAGCAACTCTGCAACCAGACTGGCGCCTGTAGCAGGTCACTACTCACTGACCGGGAGAGGAAATCTCGTTTTCTTATTCCACAAATCGAACAATTTAACTCTATGCATATCATTGGTTTTATACACTCAAGAAGATTCTCATCATATGACACGATATATGAACGGTCTCTTTGCGCTGACCGTGGTCTAAGTCTGACGTGAGCTACGTCGCTTGCTGGCTTCACCAGCTAGTAAGACAGCTAGTGAGGCCGAGCTCGCCTCACCGGGCGCCCGCCTGACTCGGCCGAGCTCGCCTCACCGGGCGCCCGTCTGACTCGGCCGAGCTCGCCTCAACGGGCGCCCGCCTGACTCGGCCGATCACTGCTGTTTCCGTCCATATCCATGATCATCTCGAGTAGGCGCTCTCTCTCCTCGTCCAGCCCCGGGGATGAGCTCACACCCCGGGACGACGACCTCATCCACGGCGTCGTCCTCTCTGAGGCGTGTTGTGTGTTAGGGAGGAGGTTGCTGGCGGTAGGTGTGGTGTAGTGTAGGGATGAGACGGCGCGGTAGGCTGGCACACAAGTCGCACTCTCGGCCAGCACGCTGTGACTACACGTGCGGTGACTAGCGTCGCTCTCCTGCCCCGGCAGGGCAGGCTTTGTGAGGCGGGCGCGCTGCTCGATGGCGCGACCCAGCTTCGTGTTGGCCAGCACTCGTGTGTCCATGAGGCGGTGGAGGTTATCATTGAGGCGATTGAAGCGGTGTGAAATCTTGCCAGTCGGACTAGCCCCGGGCTGCCCGCGGGTGGCCCTGTAGAGCCCCGTACACGCCTGGTTGTTTAAGACGGCCCTGTTACCTAGTTGTTGATCTATAGCGCGAGTCACTGTAGCATGCTCGTTGTGAGCTGCTTCACTGGTCGAGTCCGCCGACAGTGAACTGTGATACAGCTGGTCATTATACTCAACCTCGTCCACCTCCGCGTGTGGCTTGTCCGTAATAGCTCGTGGTACGCGCCTATGTCCGGGCGCCGAGTCCACGCTCTCGTCGTCCGTCGGGCTGGACTGGGTGGCCGGGCCGGTGTTCGCGGGCTCCTGGCTGCTGAGGATGCGGTAGCGCTGATGACGTAGGGCGTCGTCGATCGAGATGACGTTGAGTAGCTCGTTGGAGCGGGTGCGGGAGCCGAGCTGGGTGACGGTTGTCATGCGACTGGTGTCATCGCTGACGCTGGTCGAGTCGTGTGAATCGAGGCTAGAGTTGTGTAGGGATCCCGTCACTCGAGTAGTGACCTCTTTCTCCTGGGGGGAGGTGAGGGGTACCAGGTGTAAGCCCTCATTCCTCCGACCCTTACCAAACCGACTGGCCCAGTCCGATTGTTCTCCTACACCCGGCAAGGTCGAAATCTCCACGACGTCGTCGTCATCTACTTGATCGTGAGGCCGCGTCCTGGATCGCCCCTGACGTTTGGTTTGTGCTGACGTCTGCAGGAAGCGTAGACGCGGCTGGATGCGTTCTTCGTGTTCCCGCTGCATGGCTAGCATGGTACAATTAACTCGTCGACGCCATGCCTCGATATCACGTCTCTTGGTGGGAGTGATCTTGTCGTCGCAGTAGCGGTCACAGTAGCCGCAGCAGTCTTCGTGACGCGTACGTCGACACGCGCCTTCTGCACGGGGCTGGTGGAGCAGAGTGTGACGTCGTACACTGGCCTCACTGATGGGTGCAGGCACGTCGTCGTCGTCGTGTTCAGGCCTGTGTTTGCTGGGTGGCCGCCGTTGTCGACGTGAGGATGAGCTGTTCCGTGGCTGGTGCCGTCTGCTGCCGCTATAGGCGCGCGCAGCCGGATACACGTTCGTCATTTAGCTGGATGGTCGATTTGTTGCTAACAACACCACTTATCGATAACGCACCTTTGTTGGCCCTCCTTTGTCGCCTCGACCCCTTTCTTCAGCTGCAGCAGCAGCAACCCTGCAAGCATCACAAGAACAAAGTAAACTCGAGTTATTGAGCTTTGGAATCCCTTCTCCCAACGCGACTGATAAGGCAGTGGTCCTACGGGTCGATCGTGGCCATATACACGAATCTGACCCAGTGTTAGCCGAGGCATTATCGAACAAAGCCTGATCATTTGCTCCCTGTTTACATGTCATTCTCCGACCCACATCATCTAGAACTCCGCTGTATAAAACAGGCCCCTGGGGTGCCATGTCGGCTTTCGCGGGTCTGTGATTGTTGTGGTCCTGACAAGGAGGTGTGTTAAAGCATGTCACGGAGTGAATGGAACCCTACCCCCGTATCACCTCCTCAACACTAATGAATTAATAAATGACGTGGAAGGTGGCATTTGTACGCTCTGACGTCTTCAATGCCATGTTACACATCCACTACAGATTTATTTGCTGTAATTCGAGGGTTTGCCGGCCCGATGACGAGTCTACCGCGGTGATATGGAGTTCGATATATATATATATATATATATATATATATATATATATATATATATATATATATATATATATATATATATATATATATATATATATATATATATATACTACACCATCTAGATTTCGACGCTCGGAATGGTGTTATTGGGGTGTGAGCGCCTGTATAAGCTGCTGTGGTATGTGGATATGGACCGGTCTAGCTGCTCCCATAACGCAGCCACCCCCCCCCCCCCCCCCCCCCCCTTCGTGTCCTGCTGACTAAGTAACTCTGCCCTATTCACCCCGTCAACTGATGAGAACGTCCGTCCAGGATTACCCGACTCTCCCTACTCCAAACCGCCCTGGCGAGCCAAGTAGCTAAGGCGAGCCCTATAAAGACGGCTTGCATACTGTCATACTGGTAATATAACAAGCTGTATATTGCACATACGACAGCACAGTCAACACACAAGGCTAGTTTACATTACAACTGTAGCGAGAGGACAACGAATGACCGGACGCGGATCGTGGTCCTGTTATATGAAAAATCGCCCTACCTACAATCAGTGTAACCCTCCACCCCCCCCCCAGTTACCAGGTAACACTGATGATGATCGCTGTACCTGACGTGGAGGTGTGTCATCCGATGATTCTCCAGCTGGACGTCGAACAGGTGCGCTGTATTAATATCCGCTCCTCAGTACCGGCTTCGCGTTGAAACACCTAAGGAACTAGGATTGTTAGTAGTGAAATGTTACCGGCCCCCGTTAAGTCGCTGTGTATGACCGGAGCTTGTCGACGGGGCATATGTTGGACGGGTGCCGTGTTAGCAGATCAAACCTGGTCTTGTTTGACGAGCACGGCTGATGATGACGTAATAGTCTCGGCTACTGGTGCAGCGCTCTGAGTGGCAGATCACCTTAAACCACAGCACACACTTCTTGTCATCTACCTGTTGATTCCCGGCCCCCTAGCGGTCTTACAATTCCCTATACCTCTCTTATCGTTTCGTCCAGATTTAGCAGATTTTACTTTTCCTTACTGGTTCCCCGGCGAAAGAAGATTGTTGGTCTCCAGGACCCGTCAGATGCCCGTGGTCGATCACGACCAAGCTAATTAAACATGGAATATGCGCTTCCTTTAAAACGTGTTTGAAACCATTGAAGGCAATTTCCCATTCCACCTGAGTCAACAATTATTCAGTTGACGTGACAGAACAGCTGCCAGTACCTTGTGAGGTTTGATCAACACACCTCTGTTATGGAAGGCAGTCCAACTGAGGGCTGAGGGAGGCGGATTTAGGTGGTGGTCGAGTTCAAGTCAGGACTATTTACTGGTATATACGCAGCCCTTGGTGACCTTTCTCAAAACGTCGTCTTCCTATGCAAATACGGTCTAATGTTTAATGATTTATTCATTCTATTAACTTGGCGGATTTTCCCAAGATGTATATACAAGCGTAATATCGTTTACGGTTGATTCCCAAACCTGATGGATTTGTGTGAGAATTCCGCATGCTATTTGTGAACTTAACGACAAATAGTACGATTGCACAATTCATGCAGCTACATGAAGAGAACGTATACGATTTAAGCATGAAGACCACTGGAATGGTTTCCCGAACATGGACACGTCGTGTGGGGGTGCACATGCCTTTAAGCTCCACGTTTGTTACATGATCGTCATCGAATCCGGTCTCTGTCTCACATAACTTGGTAACACCCAGGCGTACCTCACCGCAACACGTACCTAATACGGGCTCATTATTGCTCTCTTCCTCCCATGCCATCAATCAATCGTCTTGAGCTGGATTGTCTACGTATGTGAGGACGATCCACGCGCTATTGCAACTGCGTCAGGCGTCTCATTCAGTGAAGAGATTCGCCGTGTTACTCGCTACATGTATGACTACAACCAAAGGTTACCTTAATTATCTTCGCTATGGGTTAGGTAATGGTCCCGCAGTCTTGTGTTTTCCATTCGCTCTTCATAGCTCCCACTGAGAGTGTGCTACCGTAGAGGGCCAATAAGGTACTCATCGATCAGGCTGCCATCTGTTTTTAGTCTTCTTTTGTGACCGACTGCGCTGGAGTTTCATAAAAAATGTACGAGTTGCCTCTGGTAGGGAGCCGTTCTAACGTCAGTGATTGATTCCTGGAGCTGGCGATGAAAGGAACTTTCAACGAGGGATGGGGGGGGGGGGGGGGGGGGGGGCTGGAATGAATTGGTTGCTTCTCTAGAAACAGTTGTGTTTGTTAGTGTGCGACTGAACAGGTACCTTACCTGAAAAATAAAAATAATTCTGGATAGATACCAGTAAATATTGACATCATTAAGAGTGATAAACACGCGACCAGTATTGTAATGATAGTTTAATTAGCAGCCCTGTGGAACGACTGGGTTAAGCTGGCAAACTTGTAATGTTTTTTTGTGTGTGTAATACGTTGCTAAGGTATTCCTGGTTGGCAACCATGAGGATCGTGGTCGGGGTTACTCGTGATAGTTGAGTTGTACTGTTTTATGCTGAACCAGGGTCCAATTTACTAACATATATATGTTAGCATCAAGGACATCGAGTCAGTCGGAGTACCTGTCCCATGAGTCAGGCGTAATTATGCCAGAAACGGGACAACAGCAATGGCCAGACTTAATTTATTTCGGCGAGTCTCTGGTGGCTACAACATTATCAGTGATTCATTCAGCATCAGTAACAATGATTCACGAATCACTCGTAGAATCAGTCGCCATGGTAACTCAATGCAAGTCAATGAGGTCAGGAGAAGGTCACTACAGGGTGATCGCCGTATCATATTGTGAACAACGCCCAGAATCGAGAAAACCAATACACCAACGGCTGGCACTGAAAAGCAATAGGGCAACAAAAGAGGGCGCCCAATGAACCAGCCGCTCACGCTGTAGCCGTTGGTGAGGTTTTACCGTCCGGTGGAGCGACGATAAAACCATACATGTGATCTGTCTACTAGGCACGGAATGGTGGTGTCGAGCGTTAGAATGTTCGCACCACACTAGTCCGGATCGGGAGGCTATCTGTGCTCATGAAAATGATGGCCTTTCTCCGGTCTCCGTTCTTCGATTTCATGCCCAGACGACGCGCATTTACACTTCGTTTATATGGAAGCAAGTGTGTTGCCGTGCTGCCGAGAACGAGCCACTTCTATAGCACCCCAGACCAAATGAAATAAGCCCAGACGTTCATAAGCTCCTCTTGGTGAGCCTCACGCGCTCACAGCAGAGTTTTTGTTCATCAGTAAATCTACTCGTTACGAATGGAGTGTGTTTGTGTGTGTGTTTATGTGTGGTGTGCAGAGGTTTGGGTAGAATGGTTGAAGGAGCACTCCAGTCAAAAAAACGCCCCCTCGCCTCTAGCTTCTATATTATATATATAATATATATATATATATATATATATATATATATATATATATATATATATATATATATATATATATATATATATATATATATATATATATTATATTTCCCTGTTTCATGTGTATGTATGCCTTGAACCATACAATAGTCACTGCATTCTATCCACAAGTGGTCTATCCTTTTATTTACTGAATATCTATTGTATCAGGGAATGTTTTTGCCCCCTAAACTGTTGTTTTGGGCGTTATTTTCTCCATTTGTATAGTAATTACAGTTGGTGCAAAAGGCAGCAGGGGAATGTTTCTCCCATTTGATGCTCTTATCTGCTAGGAATGTCTTGTACTTTTCTTTCCCCTGCTGTCATGGTTTTCAAACATTTCAATCAATGGGGTTGACAATTCACAGTTTCAAGTTTAAGGTTGATCAAAAAGTCACTTTCTTCTCTCAGTTGTTGTTGTCTGGCCAGCTGGGGTACACTGTTATCCCTAAGCTCCAAATGCGGCTTTTATATCTGTTAGCAAATGTTACTGTTGAAAAGGATATTTGGATGGTATAATTCATCGGAATTGTGACCATGTCCTTGCTTTGTCACCATGGACCTGGTACCAGCGGCTGGCTGATGTGTTGTTTTTGGTGTGTACCAGTTTGTGAGGTTCTATGGCACCCTCATCCCTGCCTTCATGGCCATACAGGTCCTCATGGTCCTGTCATGGCAGCTGAAATCACTAGATGAGGAGGGTAAGTGACTCCAGCTCCGTACCACGTCACGTTCCACGTACATCCCCTCACGATTCTACGTCTTCATCACGTTCTCCTCTGATTGTACAGGTGTAGCACCCTCGTTTGATGTGTCACATGCCAGGTGGGCCCAGCCCTGGCGAGTGGTTCCTCTAGCCATGCTGCTACGCTTTATGATCACGTAAGGCTCGCCACAAACAAGGCACTGACTATTATCTGATTCACCCGTTCTCGTCTGTAAGGCTACGAGCTGTGATGACTTTGACGTAAACCGGCTCCTTTGATGTGGGGCACAACCCGTTGATGTAGTGTACCACCCACTTAGCCTCCCTGGACCCCATTTTGACTGTGTCATCCAGGTACCCAGAAGAGGACAACATCGCCAGCAAGCTGGGTCTACCTGTTGACGACCCGTCCGAGTTACAGCGCCAGGTGTTGTGGTACCCAGCTCTACCCGTCCTCCTCTACCTCACCTGCTATTCCTTCATGGCTCTCTACGTTCCCGCCATGACAGTCATCATCAGCATCGCATCCCGCGTCTCGGGCCTGCTCTGTGCTACGTAAGTACTCTGTCTTCATCAGTACTTGCTACTTCCTTTGAAAGCTGATACACTCATATTGCTGTTGAGTGTACTATACCTGTGTTTGTATGATACCTGTTTGTGGTGATTGAGTGTTACCTGTCACCAGGTAGCTGTCTGTGTTATACCACTCTCTTTGATGTCAACACCAAATCAGTTGATTTGGCACACAGATTCTGGATTTCGTGTAATTCCTGTCGAAATTTATTTGAATATTTGGACCCTGTGCAGTATTATTACTCACATGTTGATTGCCACCCTGGGTTATCGTTTGCAGGTGTTGCAGCTCACCAGGCGTGAATAAGCTGGCTTTCCTGATACAGTGTGCTCTGTTCCTCTGTGGGGCTGCTGCAGCAGGCCTGGTATGTGGCACCCTGGGCATCCTCATCGTCTACTTCATCTACATCATCAAGGTAAGGTCCAACACACTGTTTTGACGTAGCTTGCAATCAATTCAAATCATGAAATCCATGACGATTGATATACGGCTTCCGTGCCATATAAGAGCATAGCATGTCGCTGTTGACAGACTGTGGCCAGCCATATAGAGGCCCGTCGTACGAGCTCACAAGGCGCTGGTGCCTGGAGTCAGTTCCACGTCCGCTTCACTCTCCTGCTTCTCTTCCTCATCCTGCTTGTCCTCAACACCCCCTCACTGGTCGTCTGGGCAAAGAACCTGCCGTGAGTTCATCTGCACGTCCCTCTCATGTAGACTATCCGGTGATAGGATGATTTGGGTTAAAATGTAGCGAAGAGATAGATGTGGTGTTTTTGTACGTGGCATTGACGTTGGAGTTGTGGTTACCTGCGTGCAGGTATGATAGCTCGTTATCGGTGGATCCATCAAGGGCCACAGGTGTGATTACCTGTGTGGCTGCCCTGCTGCTCCTGCTGGCTGACTTCCCTACACCCTTCAGGTAAATCTCCAGTCTCTCTTCAATCATCTAAGTCACCTGGTAATATTGGTGAGGCTGTGTGTTACAGATGCAGTTGTCTAGATGTGTTTTATTGATGAAGCTGAGATACTGATGAGGCTGTATGTTATTGATGAAGCTAAGCAACTGATGAGGCTGTATGTTATTGATATAGTTGTGTGTTACTGGTGTAATTGTGTGATACTGATGTAGCTGTGTGTTACTGGTGTAGCTGTGTGTTACTATTGTAGCTATGTGTCACTGACTGGACTTGTGTGTGTGTGTGTGTTCCAGTGAGTGGTACAGCATTATGGGTGCACTCTGCTATATGAGCTGCGTCATCACCGTTCTCTATGGCTCCGTCTCTCTGTACCGTGTCAACTACTTCGTCAACACCATCCTCATCCTCGTCTCCGTACCAGCCTTAATCATCGCTGCCACCCCAGACAGCTCACCCAGACCAGCTGCTCACAAGGAGAAGACCAATTAAACTAGGCTCACACTTTTATCATTCCAAAATCCAGGATTCGATAGATGGTATTTCCGGCTTGTCTGTGTATTTTGCTACATTCCTGTCTCCGTTTGTTTGTGTGATGATATTGAAGGTATTTACGACACAGCGTCTAGGTAATTGTTGGTGTTGTGTGATCGCCATGTGGATTTCTGTCTACATTACCCCAGTGTGCCTTTCTCGTGTCTATCTAGTCAGTCATGACAGAAGAGCAAATATGACTGTTGTTGTTGTTGATATATGTTTAGATGTTGAAGAATTTGATCATGGCAATCAAACCAAATTAATCAGGTGGTCATTTGTTGTCTGGATGAAGTGCACTGCATGGTGACTGATGCTCACAGGCATAATCTCTAATTGAATAATCATCTTTTTCATTTTTTATATTCGTCTTTGAATTTCATCAATAAATGTGAATCATCAGATTAAATTAGATATCAGTGTTGGTCATCCTGACCTGATTAAATTAAATATCAGGGTTGGTCTTCCTGACCTGATTAAATTAGATATCAGGGTTGGTCATCCTGACCTGATTAAATTAAATATCAGGGTTGGTCTTCCTGATCTGATTAAATTAAATATCAGGGTTGGTCTTCCTGACCAGATTAAATTAAATATCAGGGTTGGTCTTCCTGACCAGATTAAATTAAATATCAGGGTTGGTCTTCCTGACCAGATTAGATTAGATATCAGGGCATGTCATTTTGACTAGATTAAATCAGATTTCAGGGTTGGTCATCCTGACCAGATTAAATCAGATATCAGGGTTGGTCATCCTGACCAGATTAAGTCAGATATCAGGGTTGGTCATCCTGAACAGATAAGATATCAGGGTTGGTCATCCTGACCAGATTAGATAAGATGTCAGGTTTGGTCATCCAGACCAGATAAGATTAGATATCAGGGTCATCCATACCAGATTAGATACTGGAGGTGGTCATAGCCAGCCAGATATTTGGATGGGTCATCAGGACCAGATTACATGTGGAGGTGGTCATCAGAACAAGACTAGATTAGATATAGGTTTTGGTCATCTCGGCCAGATTAGAACAAGATAAGATTTTGGAGGTGAGTCATCTGATCGTTGGCTGCTCACTCACAATGCTAAGTCACTGGCATTGTGAGTATGACATTGGTATGGATTCCCTGATGGTCAAGATGGGAAAAGCTGACCACTGCTTAACTACCTAAGTAGGCACCCTTAGGTGATTATCACAAACAGGGTATCTATCGCATCAATTTGCCACACATGATCATCCTTGGCTTATATACAGGGTAACAAATGATGATATCCCATCCAAATGATATACTCCCATATGGTTATCACATACACACATGATATAAGGAAGCTTATGAAATACAGGTTGTCACACCTGGCTTATCATATATACAGGTTATCAATGGCTTAGTTTACCTCTGTTATCACAGCTGATTCATCGCAGCCTGGCCCCACACACTTGGTTTGTCACATGCCTCAACTTACCACACGCGTGTTATCACATCCAACTTACCACACGCGTGTTATCACATCCAACTTACCACACTCGTGTTATCACATCCAACGTAACCTACGCGTGTTATCACATCCAACGTAACCCATACGTGTTATCACATCCAACTAACCACACTCGTGTTATCACATCCAACGTAACCTACGCGTGTTATCACATCCAACTTACCACACGTGTGTTATCACATCCAACTTACTACAAGCCTGTTATTACATCTAACATAACCCATACGTGTTATCGCATCCAACTTACCACACGTGTTATTACATCCAACATAACCCATACGTGTTATCGCATCCAACTTACCACACGTGTGTTATCACATCCAACTTACCACACGCATGTTATCGCATCTAACTTACCACACGTGGTATCACCGCCAGAGAGGACGCATCAAATAGATAATCAGCGTTTGTCCTGAGCGCTCGCCCAATGGAGTACAGATAACAAAGGCTACTGGATTTGAAATGATCGATCAGGTCCTCGGGCGCTTCAGGGTGAACATTATGATCCCAACAAAATGCTTTCAATAAATACAGCATGTGTAAGTTCCCTTTTAAATATCTGTCCCGGGTGACGCACCACCCTACCATGTAATACCCATATCATGCTTGTGATAAAACCAGAAAATGTGATGTTATTCTAGACTTGAACATTAGTTGAGACGAGAACATACAGAACAAGGGCACTGCGAGTATTAGCCACTTGTATCTGCATTTTGGTTTTGGGAAATAAGGGGCAGGTGTTGGAATAAAAGACCTGTGTTATGACGGTATTTTCAAAATTGCCATAGCAAGGCCCTTATTCCACACGTAAATTATTCAGACCAACTTCTAAGAAACTACAAAATCACTATTAGAACATCTGGTGGAGAATCCGGGTATAAAAACACTCTGAAATTTGTCCTTGGCTGGCAGAACTTGGCGGGTAAGGACCCAGTGTTGAGTCAAGAAGTTAAAGGCAAATCCTGCCGATAATAAATACACATTTTCGCTTCTGTATGGATCCGTACACCGCGCGAGACAAGCGATGTTTTCCATGAATGATAGGGATTCACTGCCGAAGTCCTCGTGTGAAAAGACATTATACACATTTTTTAGCATAAAACCTCTTCAGCTATCGGCCGTTGCATAACACTGCTTGTCTATTGATATCGCACGGTGCACTCGTGACAGCCAGTCAGAGTTTGAGAAAAAAACACGACCGTTTACCTCATATGTCCCATGTTACCACGCTGTGAAATCTCGCACAATAAATACCTCAATATGATTTACGATCCAATCATTATTAGTCAGATCACACGTCATCTCCTCAAGCCCCAAATGAAAACTTCATCTAACCAGATATCTTGAAGTGCAAGTATGACGATGATGAATCGTATGTGCCTGTCTCGTATCGTGTAGATGTCCTGATAGACTGATCTTTAAGTCTACTTCATCCATGTTAGATGACAAATAAAGACAGCCTGGTCACAGCAAGGCGTTGGGAGGTAAGGTAGTCTGTCTGACCGTCACTATATGGGGATCACTGTTTAGGCGTCTGTAAGGACGGCGGGGTGGGTCAATGACGGAATGAATAAACAAATGCAAGAATGAATGAATAATGGCACTACATGTTTTATTGAAAGAATCAACAAATATAGGAATGAATGAATGAATGAATATGCAAATTTAGGAAATTAAGGAATAAACAAATAGAATAATTAATGAATATACAAATACAAATATCTCAATGAATGAATAAATTAATAAACATATGAATGAATGAATACAAAATACATGAATTAATGAAAACACAAATATGTGAATGAATAAGTGATAGACAACGATAAAACGGTTGGGTGGATAGATGAGTAGACGAATGGTTGGATGGTAATGAGTAGATGAATGGTTGGTTGGATAGATGAGTAGACGAATGGTTGGATGGTAATGAGTAGATGAATGGTTGGTTGGATAGATGAGTAGACGAATGGTTGGATGGCAATGAGTAGATGAATGGTTGGTTGGATAGATGAGTAGACGAATGGTTGGATGGCAATGAGTAGATGAATGGTTGGTTGGATAGATGAGTAGACGAATGGTTGGATGGTAATGAGTAGATGAATGGTTGGTTGGATAGATGAGTAAATGAATGGTTTGTTGGATGATGAGTAGATGAATGGTTGGATGGATGATGAGTAGATGAATGGTTGGATGGATGATAAGTAGATGAATGGTTGGGTGGATGATAAGTAGATGAATTGTTGGGTGGATAGATGAGTAAATGAATGGTTGGGTGGATGATGAGTAGATGAATGGTTGGTTGGATAGATGAGTAGATGAATGGTTAGGTGGATGATGAGTAGATGAATGGTTGGGTAGATGATGAGTAGATGAAGGGTTGGGTGGATGATGAGTAAATGAATGGTTGGATGGATGATGAGTAGATGAATGGTTGGGTGGATGATGAGTAGATGAATGGTTGTGTGGATGATGAGTAGATGAATGGTTGGGTGGATGATGAGTAGATGATTGGTTGGGTGGATGATGAGTAGATGAATGGTTGGATGGATGATGAGTAGATGAATGGTTGGGTGGATGATGAGTAGATGAATGGTTGTGTGGATGATGAGTAGATCAATGGTTGGGTGGATGATAAGTAGATGATTGGTTGGATGGATGATGAGTACATGAATGGTTGGATGGATGATGAGTAGATGAATTGTTGGGTGGATAGATAAGTAAATGAATGGTTTGTTGGATGATGAGTAGATGAATGGTTGGATGGATGATGAGTAGATGAATGGTTGGATGGATGATGAGTAGATGAATGGTTGGGTGGATGATGAGTAGATGAATTGTTGGGTGGATAGATGAGTAAATGAATGGTTTGTTAGATGATGAGTAGATGAATGGTTGGTTGAATAGATGAGTAGATGAATGGTTAGGTGGATGATGAGTAGATGAATGGATGGGTGGATGATGAGTAGATGAATTGTTGGGTGGATAGATGAGTAAATGAATGGTTTGTTGGATGATGAGTAGATGAATGGCTGGATGGATGATGAGTAGATGAATGGTTGGATGGATGATAAGTAGATGAATGGTTGGGTGGATGACGAGTAGATAAACGGTTGGATGGATAGATGAGAAGATGAATGATTGTTTGGAAGGATGGATGAATATATCCATGGGATGTAAAAGAAAAGTTTAAAAACCACGTTGTTATATGTGTTTCAACAAAGTTTGTAGTGTTGCTAATCTGATTCAGTATCCATGCCTCTCACAAAATTTGCGGACTTCAGGCATCTTGCTCCTCGACTTTTTGTCTCCTGATTGATGGTTGGTGCGCACATTAGGAATAATTGAAACGCATTGGCATATTTATTATATGGAATAACTTAATATATTTATATCTTCTATATCCGTTACATTCCGGTTACGGATCCCGCGCGCCAATATAAATAACAAGCCGTGTAGCTCACGCATTGTTGGCATGGATGAGATGATCATTGCCAAGGTCGCTGAGTTCCCGATATCAGGTTCCTGGGCGCCCTAGTGGCTACATCGAAATGATACAAATGTGACACTTGAGAACGACTTGGTGAGTTCGCGAATCGAGAGCCCTGAGCGAAGACACGCGATATCACGAATCAACTTATTCGCTCAAGAAATGTGACTAAAATAAATTACGCTCCAGTGATCCAAACTAGTCTCGGCGTGCGTGTACACTCTCTTCCGGGTGTTGACATCATATCTGTAAATTGCAACTGTTACCCGTTACTTATGTTACATAATTGTACAGTCGTAGCCAAATCATATAGTATCTAGGGCAAATGGACCGCATTGAAACTTGTAAATATGTTCCTCAGCTCAACAGTAATACATGCATGGTCATTCAATCATTCGGGGTTGTAAATCGCTCGGGGTGGGGGGGGGGTGAGCATTGTGGCACACTACGCCGAGATTGGGCAAACCCCTTCCTGCTTTAAAAAAGTACCCCAAAATAAATATGATCACACCGGTCTTTAACTGATGTGTTCATATAAAAGCCTTGGTGAAATCACCAGGCGTCGCTTAAGCCAAGTGGCAGATATTCTCTTAACGGATATTAAGAACCAATACCACGATGACGGGATTATTCGGATCATCGTCCCCGTCATCCTATCGATGGCGCTCGTTCGATGTGAAGACATAGCAAGCTCTGTTAACTCTACAGAGACAGCTGAGGTAAGTGCGTCTAACCAGAGTGATCGTGTGAATGACAGGGCTGAATCCTGATGACTGGGTGTGTCTGTAATCTTCTTGCTACCCGGCGTTGTGTTCACAGGTCTACTTGAGGAAGTTTGCTTACATAGGCGCCAAATCTCCCGACCCGGAAATGGTAAATATGACGGAGACCAACCTCACGGAGGCCATGCGGATGGGTTTGATGGGTTTTCAGCGTATGGCGGGTGTCCCCATGACGGGTGAGCTGGTATCTAGTATATATGGTAGCTGTCTGTCGAGCGATCAACATCAATCATCTTACATGCTTACCATCCTAACACCCATCAACCGTACTCACAATACAGGCGCCTACCAACTCCCATCAACCGTACTCACAATACAGGCGCCGACCAAATCCCATCAACCATACTCACAATTGACCTTTCGCCATGCTCCGCCCACCTTAGTTACTGTTGCTATGTGGAGACAAGCTACAGCGGAAAATGTCGACTTGCATGTATTTAGATAGGAGTTTTGTGAAAGTTTGAGAGGCAGTCGTGAATTAAATGAGTGGTGTCGTACAATAAAAACCAGGCAGATATTATAACAAACTATGCTTTTGTGGTGAAAGATAATTAAAGACCATATTAAACCGTAGCATAATGCGATTTCGGCGATTTTTTCGAGGCCGTGTAGTAACTTCAAGAAGCTGGTCCCACGCCCGGGGGGGGGGGGGGGGGGGGGCACTTAAGTGTATAGAGGTAGTATATATGTGCCGCGCGACGGGGTATGCTTTTTCGACCTCTCGACTTGTACGACGGGTTTTTTGACCTCATACTTATACGACGGGTTATGTTTTTCAGCTTCAGTCTGTACGACGGGTTATACATTTGCATAATACCTTGTACGACGGGGTATGATTTTGGCCATTTTGACCTTGTACGACGGGTACGGGTTTTCGAGGTCCCGCGGCACATCCCTATCCAGAATAAGGCCAAGTGCCCCCCCACCCCCGGGGTCCCACGCCGCTCACGCGGGCACTGCTTCGCAACCAGTCAGAATCCTAAGGTGTGTTTGTCATAGTAAATATCTGGCATGAGCTCCTCAACTTACCAAGTAAATAATTAAAAAAAGATCTATTCAAACAAACTTTCTTTTCTAATACACATCTAAGTAGCATCATGTACAACCAAGCACGCGCTGCAACGAAAGAAGACGCAGCATCCTTCGGCGGGGGCCACCAGGGGCGAGGAGTCGGTTATGTGATTTACCTCGCCGCGTCATTGATACATGAATCTCATTACTGTGGTGAATAGAGTTATCGGATTAAAATAGCAAACTATGTCGATTCCCGTGAGTTTGTCGGCATTGTTGTTGTTTTTTGGCAATATCGTTGAACAATGAGGCTCTTTTATTTTGATATTTGGGGGCATGTGATCATGAAATGCGTTTCGTCTTCTGTAGCTTGCATTGCGCAACACTGACATATTCTATCATTCGGATTGGAGATGGTTCCCCTCATCGATTCCATTGGGAGCTCATGCGTAGTTGTGATACTGCAGTTCTGTGGTTGATATTGTCTATATTTAGTAAGTATTCCTCGAGTCCAAAGTGTTGTTTGAAAAGTTTGTAGGTTCCCAGTTTATTTCCCCCTTGTCTCTTCCAGATAGGCTGTTAGTGTTATTGAGTTTGTTGCGCCACAATTTTTCATAGAGGGTTTTCATAGCACCTTCAGCTCTTTTCGCAAATATCTTTATTTTGTTCCCAGGCACGTTAATGTTGTTGTATTGTAGAAGTATGTGCTCCAATATTGATGTTAATTTTCCAAACCATGACTTTTTCGTTTTAAGATGTTCATTTTGACTTTCTATTAGTGCTTCCTTGGCTAGGCTGCCTCCAGATTTTAATTTGATAGAAAGAAAGAACTTTATTGAATTAGTTATGACATGAAGACTAAGTGGGTGTCTGCCCAGTTCACCCCTGATTCCTATAATCGAGGTGTCTCTTTACGTGTAGTATTCTCCTGTAGAATTTTAATTCTAACTGAGAACGTTTATTATTATCCAGATTTTGTTCAAATGCATTTGGGGATCGTGACTGGGTCAGTCCAATATCTACTCCCCACACTTCAGAACCACACAGTAGTATGGGTTTAATGGTTTGATCGAAGATATGCATTATGGTGCATATATTATAGTTATGACCCAGGAGTTTGTTTAGTTTGTATAGGGCCTTAAGGCTTTTATGGTAAAGGGTATCAACAGAGTCCTTCAGTTTACCATTAGTGGTGAAGTTTATTCCAAGGTAAGGGTAATTATCCACACACTCAAGTTGGTGGCCTCCATAAACAAATTTTCCCTGAGATGTGTACCTTTTTGTAGAAATATTAGTACCAGATTTCAAGCCGACAACCATCTAACTTACTGAGCGCCAACCAATTTTCATCTTCTTCACTCACAGCGCTAAACGGCACCCCCCGGGGGGGGGGGGGGCACTTAAGTGTATAGAGGTAGTATATATGTGCCGCGCGACGGGGTATGTTTTTTGGGCCTCTCGACTTGTACGACGGGTTTTTGGGCCTCATACTTGTACGACGGGGTATGTTTTTCAGGTTCAATGTGTACGACGGGGTATACATTCGCATAATACCTTGTACGACGGGGTATGCTTTTTGGCCATTTTGACCTTGTACGACGGGTACGGGTTTTTGAGGTCCCATGGCACACCCCATCTTTAGTTCCATTCTCCTCACTCACCATACGAAGTGCCCGTCAACTCCCATTCTCCCCGCTCACCATACGAAGTGCCCGTCATCTCCCAATCTCCTCACTCACCATACGAAGTGCCAATCAATTCCCATCTTCCTCATTCATTGTACGAAGTGCCCGTCAACTCCCATTCTCCTCACTCACCATACGAAGTGCCCGTCAACTCACAATCTCCTCACTCACCATACGAAGTGCCAATCAATTCCCATCTTCCTCACTCATTGTACGAAGTGCCCGTTAACTCCCAGCTCCTTCACTCTCTGAACGAAGTACCCAACTTTCTCACTCATTACCCTAATCGCCAATCAATTCCCATCTTCCTCATTAAAAATGCTTAATCGCGATTAAATGCCATTCTCTTCCCCCAAATATTACGCAACAGCCACCGTCCTCACATACAATGCTAAGTGTCAATCAACTTACAGGGCAAAGCACTTGTCAACACAATAACGCCTCACAGTGCCCAGCGGAAAAATGGACCTACTGTTTTTCATTAGCGTTTCATGGCATTTTCTATCTTTTTACCCCAACCCCCGTTCCAGATACAAAGGTTGACATATAACCAAAGAGCTTATACCTATGCTAAGAGAGTTCACCCCGAATAGATATGTAGTGAGTATGCCCATGAATGAAGCACACGCCCGTGGTCAGGTGACGCTACCATAAAATCAACAAAAGCACATGGGACTGTGAATCCAACTCGGCGTCGTGGATCGGCGTCTGGCAGCAAACATTAAGGATATTGAGTTATCTGACCGGTCATGGCGACCGCGCCCCAAATCAATCCATGGAAACGCTATGACAAAGCACTACGCTGCTCCCAGATGGCGCGTTCATGTACATATTATTTCGAACGTAGGTGCGAGTGAGCCCTCTTAGCATAGTAATAAGCTCTTTGATTTAATCATATGATCTGCCACCAAACATCCATCAAGTTCAACTGTTCGTCATTTTACTTTCTTAAAACACTATATTTTGTGAATGAGCTACAATTGTATACAATTCGACATAGATGTTATCCATCGAGGGTCAGTAATGTGAGGTGGTGTGATGCGCATGCGTAACAGGTACACTAGATAATGCCACGATGGTGATGATGAACATGCGTCGCTGTGGAAACATGGATATGACGACCGGAATGGCTATGACCAGGCGACGTCGACGACGACGCTACGCCGTCCGAAGTACGAATGTGGTCATCCATAGAATGCATGCACTTCAATACCTCCTCAAATAATGAAGTTCATCAAACATAAACGTATTCACCGAGGTGATGAAAACGTGTCCATGTGTGTTAACAGCACGATGGTATCGAAGAGAGGTTAGCTACAAGATAAGCGGCTACTCGGACGATTTGGATCAGGCTACAACCGATCAAGAACTAGAGCGCGCTGCCCAGGTGTCTCTCTGAATCCCCATGCTTATTCCTCTAGAGTTGTGTTTTGGGATCCATTCCCTAATTTACATATGTCATGGGACCCACATCGGGCCCACTCTCTCATATGCTCATGTATCAGGACTGTCATTGTATCCTATTTGGCCATTCACCGATGGTTATTTTCTCGTCGTTTCACATGGTGGTGTTCCATTCGTGTTAGTTGTGGGATGACGCGAGCGGCATCAAGCTTACCAGAATATTCTCCGGTAGAGCTGACATCGACATCAGCTTCGCTGTCGGCGATCACGGCGATGGTGACCCGTTCGACGGACCGAGGGGAACCCTGGCACATGCGTTCTACCCGCCCATAGGCACCATGCATTTCGATGACGCGGAGACGTTCACCTTCAGAACTCCCCGTAGTGAGTTGTGTAAAAGCACGTTATAACAGTTGCGAATAGATGCATGTATGATATCAAGTGTTGGGTCGTTGTTGCAGGCGTCAACTTGTTTCAAGTGGCGGCCCATGAATTCGGACATTCCCTCGGAATAGATCACTCGGCCGTTAGAACAGCACTAATGGCCCCGTTTTATGATGATTATATACCCGACTTAAAGCTGGATCCTGATGACATCATGGCGATACGAGCCTTATATGGTGATCCCGTCAGGACCACTACTCCGCGAACTACGTTCAGACCCCGCGCCACAACCACCACCAGGCCCGTCAGCGTATCGAACACGTACGATCGACTCTGTGACGGGGAACTCTCGTTCGATGCTCTCACTGCCTACAGACGGGGGGCATGCGACGTGGCTGTGTATGGCTTTGTAGGTAATGAGGTGGTACGTATAATGAGCGACGGAGGGATCTATGTTATACCTATTGCTGACTCAGTTTTTAACGAGCAGAACGACGGCCCCACTAGTGGGGTCGATGCCGCCGCCTACCTTCCTATTTCCAGACGGAATGGTGAACTCCGATCATCTGTAACCTACTTATTCAAGGTGATTTACACTATTCATCGGAACGTTTTACATTCTATTGTATTTCACAGATCGGCTATAGTAGATTAATGGTCTTTGAACTATACTTTGTGCCAAGAAAAAGATTAGTTTATTTACGTTGATAAAACAAATATTGCTATTGGAAACTACGCCAACGAACCATGACCTGAGATATGTTGTCAATCTCTACTTACGAGTTATTCCGTGACAGAACAACAATTGTTGGGCATACGATGAGAATGGCCTCCTGACCGGATATCCTGCCCTCATATCGACTGAGTTTCCGGGTATCCCCGACAACATTGATGCAGCCTTCAGATCTTACCAAAACGGACACATGTATTTTTTCAAAGGTCTCACCGATATATATATATATATATATATATATATATATATATATATATATATATATATATATATATATATATATATATATATATATATATATATATATATATATATATATATATATATATGTATTGTATAACTAATGAGAGCAAGAATGTGTAACTAGCGATAGCAGAATTGTATAACTAACGAATGCAAGTATATATGTATATATATATGTATATTTATAAATGTATATATATATATATATATATATATATATATATATATATATATATATATATATATATATATATATATATATATATATATATATATATATATATATATGCAAATATTTAAGCGTCTTCGGTGAATCATAATGTAAGCCCCCCAGTTATTTTCCCAAACTGACAGTGTTTAGTAGTTTGGGGAAAAATAAATAAAAATTCATCAATAAGCTTGTGTCTGAACGCTCGTGTGCACCGCAGGTGAGCAGTACTATCGCTACGATGATGGTGTTGGTGTGACATCCCTCTATCCTCGCTTAATCAGTCAGATGTGGTCCAATGTGCCCACGCCGATCAACACTTTCATAGAGTTCAACTTGAATGAGACGTACTTCATCCAAGGATCTAGCATCTATCAATATAATAGCAGCGCATTTATTGTGAGTTCCTACTCTGTTGTCATGATACTTCAAACCTTCATCTCAGCAAGCGTCTTCGGTGAATCATAATGTAACATTTGATTCATGCATTTAACATTCCGAAATTTCACGCCCAAATGACAGTGTTTTCGCTTCAGTTGCAGCCTGGAAAAAAGAAATAAAAATTCATCAATAAGACGCCTGTCTGTACGACCTCGTGTGCACCGCAGGACAGGCTGGGGTTGGGGGTCATCATTGGCTTACGCTTGCCATGCTGTCAATTTGCTTCTTCAATGAGGCTTATTATTCGTGTATCTAGCATCACGCGTCGCGACCAGTCGACTACCACGCATCGCCCTGTACATACGTGATTGATGAATAAACCAGGCAGGGTGATATGCTCAATACGCTTTTTGACAATAAAAACAGTCAGACTTGCTGTCTTTTTTGAGCAATATCCCAGACTTTCTCTCCATGCTATCTCTCGAGCGAAATAATATTTTACAACAATGTCAACGTAGTGTTGGTGGTGACATCCATAGGACATCTTCAGCTGTAGTCGATGTTGGGGGTCATCATTGCTTCAATACCAATCCTGCCCAATTAGTTATAAAAGATTGCCGTCGTTGGTTAAACCTTCCCGCTCTCTTAACTTATGCAAACAAGCCCGCATTAATTACACATTCATGTCGCATCGCCCAACCACAATACTGTCGTCGTCTAGTTTTTTGACAAATCCTGTCCTAGTAATTATATGCTGTTCTCTTGAGCGAAACAATCAAATGACCTCATTTACAATACATTCCTGCAATTGTGTAACTACATTCCTGCCCTCATTAGTTGTCCATACGCCCTCTTTAGCTGTAGTCGATGATGAGTTATACGATTGTGTGTGTTCAACCATGCCCTCCCCAGTTATACAATCCTGCCCTTGTTAGTTATAAAAGATTGCCGTCGTTGGTTAACCTTCCCCCCTCTCTTAACTTATGCAAACAAGCCCGCATTAATTTACACATTCATGTCCTCTTTAGTTACACAATCCTGTCCGTCGTTAGTTACACAAATCCTGTCCTAGTAAGTAACACAATGCTGTCCTCGTTAGCTAGACAATCCTCCTCAAGTTAGCAATACATTCCTGCCCTCATTAGTTGTACATTCCTGCACTCATTAGTTGTACATTCCTGCCCTCATTAGCTGTCCTGCCCTGATGAGTTATACATTCCTGCTCTTGTTAGATATACAACCCTGCCCGCGTTAGTTTATCTTTCCTGACCTCATTAGTTACACATTCTTGCTCTCATTAGTTATACAATTCTGCCCTCGTTAGTTACACATTCTTGCTCTCATTAGTTATACAATTCTGCTATCGTTAGTTACACATTCTTGCTCTCATTAGTTATACAATTCTGCCATCGTTAGTTACACATTCTTGCACTCATTAATTATACAATTCTGCCATCGTTAGTTACACATTCTTGCACTCATTAATTATACAATTCTGCCCTCCTTAGTTACAAATTCGTGATCTCATTAGTTATACAATTCGGCCCTCGTTAGTTACACATTCTTGCTATCATTAGTTTTACAATTCTGCCCTCGTTAGTTACACATTCTTGCTCTCATTAGTTATACAATTCTGCCCTCGTTAGTTACACATTCCTGCTCTCATTAATTATACAATTCTGCCCTCGTTAGTTACGCATTCATGTTCTCGTTAGTTATACAATTCTGCCCTCGTTAGTTACACATTCTTGCTATCATTAGTTATACAATTCTGCCCTCGTTAGTTACACATTCTTGCTCATTAGTTATACAATTCTGCCCTCGTTAGTTACACATTCTTGCTCTCATTAGTTATACAATTCTGCCCTCGTTAGTTACGCATTCTTGCTCTCATTAGTTATACAATTCTGCCCTCGTTAGTTACACATTCTTGCTCTCATTAGTTATACAATTCTGCCCTCATTAGTTACACATTCTTGCTTCTCGTTAGTTATACAATTCTGCCCTCGTTAGTTACACATTCTTGCTCTCGTTAGTTATACAATTCTGCTATCGTTAGTTACACATTCTAGCTCTCATTCGTTATACAATTCTGCCATCGTTAGTTACACATTCTTGCACTCATTAATTATACAATTCTGCCCTCCTTAGTTACCAATTCGTGATCTCATTAGTTATACAATTCTTCCCTCGTTAGTTACACATTCGTGCACTCATTAGTTATACAATTCTGCCCTCATTAGTTACACATTCTTGCTCTCATTAGTTATATAGTTCTGCGCTCGTTAGTTACACATTCTTGCACTCATTAATTATACAATTCTGCCCTAGTTAGTTACACATTCGTGCTCCCATTAGTTCAACAATTCTGCCCTCGTTAGTTACAAATTCTTGCACTCATTAGTTATACAGTTCTGCCCTAGTTAGTTACACATTCGTGCTCCCATTAGTTCAACAATTCTGCCCTCGTTAGTTACAAATTCTCGATCTCATTAGTAATACTATTTTGCCATCGTTAGTTACACATTCTTGCTATCATTAGTTATACAATTCTTCCCTCGATAGTTACACATTTCTGCTCTCATTAGTTATACAATTCTGCCCTCGTTAGTTACACATTCCTTCTCTCATTAGTTTTACAATTCTGCCCTCGTTAGTTACACATTCTTGCTCTCATTAGTTATACAATTCTGCCCTCGTTAGTAACAAATTCCTGCTTCTCGTTAGTTATACAATTCTGCCCTCGTTAGTTACACATTCGTGCTCTCATTATTTGTACATCCCTGCCCTCGTTAGTTATTTATTCCTGCTCTCGTTAGTTGTGCACTCCTGTCCTTATTACTTAGACATTCCTTTCCTCGGCAGTTATTTATTCCTGTCGTCGTTAGCTACACATCGCTGCCCTCGTTAGTTGTACATTCCTGCCCTCGTTAGTTGTACATTCCTGCCCTCGTTAGTTGTACATTCCTGCCTTCGTTAGTTGTACATTCCTGCCCTCGGTAGTCGTCGTTAGTTATGTATTCGCTCGTTAGTAATGCACCATCATTCACCTTGTCCACTCAGCAGCGCAAGCCGCATGGGGGCGCTGCAGCGCCGCTTCTGTTTCCGCATGTGGTAGGCGACCTCAGCCAGTTCTACGTTGGGGTCTGAACTGACGATTGTCTCCAGCCCCACATCGATTTGGAAACTCAAGCATCCATATTCTAAGAGGCATGTTGCCATGTCCCAGGATAAGAAGCAACACATGTCGAGAGGAATAAACGCTGCCCCAGTGCTTAATGGCTGCTTTCCATAGTGTATCTTAATGTTACAAGTTACCAGACCCACTCGGAGCGCGAGCATTGGGGACACTTGGGTCGTCATGGTGGTGTGAGTGACTTGGATGGGGCTTGTAAGTGACTCGAGTGATGGCTTGTTTCGCGATGCACGTCATTGCAGTACTGACGTGGTGTGTCATACTGTACGTGGAGACAGAGGCGGCTCGAACACGCCAGCGTGGTAAGTCATCCCTGTCTAATACTAGTAACCAGGGTTAACTTACTGAATGTGCTACCCAGGAGATAACTAATGCACTCGACTGAACTACGAGTATCTCTTCCATGAAATATAGCTTCATATTTGATTGCCATGTCGACTTCGACTCGGGATAATGCTAAACCAAGAAAGACATGTTCATTTTTGATAAGATGCAATTGAATCACACCCTTCATTGCATGCACCTGATTGATGTTTACTTTGAACAAGATGGCCAGCAGTTCGCGGTAAGGGATCGCTCTTTTATCGTGGATAAAGCAGACACGAGTTAAGCAGGCTGCAGAGGCTGCCAAACACCCGCACCAAGCGCAGTACATTGACACGAGCCATGCCTTCATAACAAGAGCACACTTGAAAAACTACAGTTTTATAACATAGCTTAACCGCGAAGTATTTATTTAGGGTTACTGCGCAATGCATTTGTTCCATCCAGGTCTTATTGTCTTACTTGCCTAAGACCCCGGCAATGGATCTTACTGGGCGGGCTTCTATGTTGCAATGGTAATGCATGACAGCGTGGTATTGCATGTATGGGAAATTGGGCAGAGCTCGTTTTGTTTTGCATGTTCTTGGATGTCTGGTGTCTTTAAGGCTCACGATTGTGGCAACAGTGTGGTCTGAGTTATATTGATTGGTGCAAAGGCATGGTACTATTACCATTGGCCATTTTTTCTCAAAGACATCTGTGGAGCCACCGAATTAATTGGCTCATTCGATATAAGCCACAAAACTCATTATCCGATTCCCTCAACACATGGTACCAAGTGCAAGGTGTGCTCGCGGTGGGCAGCTGAGCCGACACACTGGTACAAATGGAGCAGAGGAGAAATTGAAACGCAGCTGTGTATGTCCGAGAGCTTGTCATATTAAGAGTGTAATGCGCAGACAGCGTCGAGCCATCATCGCCGGGGCATGGCTCCGCTGGTTAATACTGAACCTATGGTCTATGGCGCTCCCTGATTCCTTGGCTCTATAGAAGCAGGTCGGCGCCATCATCTGACGACGGCTGGGTATGAAGCTATGGCTGGCGGCCTCAACCCTCGACTGAGGGTGTGGTGTGGGTGGGGGGAGTGTCGGGGATTGAGGGTGCGGTGTAGTGGAGGGGGAGTGCTGGGTGGGTCATGGGTGGTATACAGTGTCATATCTATATTCGGTGAGGCTCATTAAATACCATATATTGAACTATATCAAATACACTCTTCTGTTGGTTTGCGAAAGTTTCGTCGTCAGTTTGATATCATAACATGCTTCATTTTCTCTGCCGGTTTATTCTTTGTTCATCAGAGCTCGGTGAGCTTTGGCGGATTGCTTGGCGTGGTTCCTCGTGCACCCGAGGTCTGTGTGTAGGAATGGCATACTGTTATTTATTGACGAAGACGTGTCAATTCCATCACTTCACAACCCATAACGATTACTACTGGAGTTCCTGAAAACCTATCAGTCACAATGAGCTAAATGTCGTTTCTCTAATACGCACAGCCTGCATGTTCCATAAAACTTGTTTTTAAAATCAACCGACGCGTTTGAAACCAAATAATATTTCGTTTTTATCCATGTCACTTTCAACTGTCGCTGGCAACGAAGCCATTATCATGGACAAGTTACAGAGTTTTACGACGTGCCCGGATCAGTTTAAACTGTGCGTCGCGAAACGAACGCGCTGAAATCGCGCTATGGCCGGGCGTGAACATCTCTTTACTTCTGCATCTTCGATCTGCATACCACAAGGTTTACGGGGTAAATATATATAGATTTTGCACCAAAGAGTGTAAGTGTTGATTGCTAATGCGACTTGGTGGAGAAGAGAGCGCCGGAAGCCATTGTACGGGGTCAAAGATATCTGCCACTCCAACTTGGTTTGGTGCGAAACCATATGTCAATCAATGACATGTGTGCGCGTATTTCGCCAACGTTTACCTGGTATATTAAACACACTTCACCTTACTGTATAAATACGACCTATATGTGACCTCGTGGAACGCTCCTAGTCGGTTTCTAATGGGGCGCTGCTTTCCCCGGGGCCAGAACACCAGTATGATTCCGTGGTATGTCAGCGGAACAGCAAGAGGAGAAACAGTCATTCGAATGCAGAAGTCGATAGCCAATAAAACAAATAGTACCTTCTGTTTCGTTGATTGCTGTGCATATTATCTGCTGGATATGAGGCAGAAGCCTGATGCTGTAACTTATCACAAACAACTTATGCATCATGGGCGCTGTACATAGGATGAATCAACGATTCTTATCATTTCGTTCTGGTATATAAACCAGCCGTCTGGCGCGTGGACCCTCGGGAGAACATCCATTGCTCTTTCTCTGCCTATACGCCACCGGCGACTTAGAATGGGTCTATGAGCACGTCACAACTTGCACACAGTCGCTAATGATTTGAGGCAATCGATAGCCAATTCGGTCGCCACACGAGCTACTGCCTAAAACATGATAAGCTGATAAATATAAAACCGCTGTCTGCTTCCATATATTGCCAGTCGCAAAATACAAACAGAGGCCACTCGCGATGATCGCAAAAGAGAGTCGCCTATTTTCCATCTCATACTAGCCTCTGCACACAACTTTGTTGCATTTGTTGTTTATTTAGAGTTAACCACTCCAGTACGCGAATAAGTGCACTTGAGAGTGTTGACTGAATTGTTAAGTTGTATACGATCACCACGTAAATGATGGTTTGGTGGATGCTAATAGGATAAATAAATAGCACCGACAAATTAAATGAAACATTTCCTTTGATCGTTGACATATCCGTCTCTGAAGTCATAGGTCGTCGTATTATAAGTGATAATAAATTTTTGGAATTCATGCAGAACCGTTTTCTGAATGTTTCCCATGGTATTTTGCAAGAATATAACTACTTTGGTGCATAGAATTTTGACAAACCCCAAATGAAATTTACAAAACATACATTGTGAGGTCACCAATGATAGCACGATAAAGGACAAAATAAAATACCTATTACACATTGATATATTACCAGCAAACCCCTCTCATTTCAGATATTGTGGTGATGGAAGGCGATATAAAGGTGACTGCTGACGAATTCCGCTCATGGAAAAGAGAGCAAAAGAAACATGACAGACGTAAATATTATCTACAGCCACGAGATAATTCATCTGAATTCGCGACGAGTTTCTACAAGGTGGGTACCAGCTCAATAGGCTATACTCTCATTGGCGCCTGTTCCCGAGTCTGTGTAGATTAATATGTCCATTTTATGGTTATGTTATGAAATAACATCAAGTCAAACCTAAGCACAGCAAATCAGTGACTTTACCAATTGTATTCCTTATGTAGTGTCCCCTGTTAATGAGAATTCTATTTTTTACATTGCCGCATGAAGATTGGCCAGAGAGGAAGGAAACGCCGGGCCGTCACTTCGATCAAAGACAGACTGTGGGAAAATGGCACTATACCGTATGTTATTGGAGCGAACATAACGCGTGAGTATGGTGGCTTTTTCTGTCAGTTGCGTACATGGGTATGTGTCGAGTGGGCACTCTCAATCATCCCAATCCATTACCTCGTTGAAAGTGTCTTAAAATCCTGATACAGTTAATAACTAAATCCATTTTGGCACGAGACGGCCCATGACTTGTCACATTTTTGTCAGTGATAACAAAAAATATTGCCTGTGTGCTACAAACAAGGAACGAAGAGAGTCTGACCATTTTTGATTTATTTAATCACCTCTCCCCTCATGAAAATAACCCCCTTGGTTGATGTCACCATGGTAATGGAGGAGTTAGTTAACTTAAAGGGTGCTGAATGACAATAAAAGTATTAAGCAAAAGGGTGTTCATATCGTCTCAAATTATTGATGCGATTTTTTTTTTAAATTTTCGCGTATTTGTTTGACTTTGACTCACGTGATGTCCCAGTTACACAAATAATGCATCGTTTCTTTAAACAACAGATGGTCCCAATGGCCATCAAAGAAAGCTATTGAGAAACCTACTTATTTCATGGAAGTGTATATTTTGCGACTTGATAAAAGTGAATTTCATCCACTAAGAATGTTTGTGTTTGTGTGTGTGTGTGTGTGTGTGTGTGTGTGTGTGTGTGTGTGTGTGTGTGTGTGTGTGTGTGTGTGTGTGTGTATTGCAGATCACATAGAACAAAACATCGTACGCGCGATGGCACACTGGCATCAACACACGTGCATTCGCTTTGTGGAAAGAAGCAATCAAACGGACTATGTCTTGTTCAACCCAGGCGAATGTGGGTAGGTAAAGAGAAAGGTCTGGAATTTTATGTTGTCCACCTGTAGTCCGCCTCTTCCAGAATGCCTCGCCTGTGTTTTCACCTTATATTTTCTCAACCAGAGCTTTGTTCTCTAGATGGGTGAAATACACATGCTGTGCATTGCATCTGTATGATAGTCTTACTGTGACTTTTGTAACCTTACCGTGTCCTGTGCTTGGCGAAGCTGCTGCTCGTTCGTGGGAAGACGGGGAGGCAGCCAGGAAGTGACACTCAGTCCTCACTGCGCAGCCTACGGAGTCGTGGTGCATGAGTTGGGTCACGTGATCGGCTTCTGGCACGAGCACAGCAGGTACATAGAACGTGTTGTCGCCGCTCATAACGTGGTCAGATGCGCCGTAATATTATGAATAAAAATGGTCGAAGTTATTGCTTGCCAACTGATCTACTGTGTCACTGTATATCACTGATAAGGTGGATTGTTGGGTGGACGAAAGTATTAACCGCCAGTCGTTGTGACAGCAATTGTTACAGAGTACATGGTTGGCTATATGTCTTGAGAAATTAGTATGTCGGTGAAATTTGCATTCATGATTTATATATCACTTTGATCTCCATTACGGTTCTGCAGACCTGATCGGGATAAGTACATAGAAATTTTGAGTCGCAACATATGGCCAGAGAAACTGGAAAACTTCGACAAGAAATTCCGATGGGAGATCGATTCATTGGGCCAGCCCTACGACTTCCGGTCTATAATGCACTACAGGAGGGTAGGGGGCTACTTCTCATCGAGGTCACGTGTCATGCTACTGAGAGAAGCGCGCATTACAGCCTAATATTCATAGTTATGTATATTGCTGCATCAACGATTCACCTACAGCTTGTCGCCATGCAAGATTGACAGCGCTGATAATGTGTTGTATACTGTTTCGTGAATTACAGCGAACGTTCTCCAGAAACGGCTCTGATACCATAGAGCCGCGAGTGAATGGGGCGCGGATTGGCCAGCGGGACGCACTCAGTCCCGGTGACATACTCCAGGCGTCTCTCCTCTATAAATGCCCCAGTAAGCTTTATGCTGTATCCATTAGCCATGAACATCGCCTTGGGAAACTCAATCATATGAATGTCACAAGGGATCAATCGAAGTCAGTTAGTTGGAATTAGATTGTTGATTTACTCCGGTTGCAACGGAAGATTAGCCATTAATTAGGTATTCGCTGTAAACAAGGAACATATCAAATAATACAACAAAATAGCAAACATATTCGAGTCGTTACCTATGCTGATATGAATGTTTTATGGTACTGTGTTTCAGAACCCGACTGCAATAAAGATGTGTTCGACACAGATGGTTATATCAATAGTCCTAGCGACCCTACGCCTCTGGATCACCAATGCGTGTGGATCTTCCACGTTCAACCAGGTAGAGTAGATTTGATTTTGTCATTTCACGCATGACTTCTCTGCTGTCTGAATTCCATGTTTTTATCTTGGGTTGTGAATGGCACGTTTTAGGAGAAGAAATAACAGTGGACCTCACAGATTTTTCAATTGATGTCTCGACGAATTGTTCCCAAAAATATCTTGAAATTAGAGAAGGTGACGATGAGACAGGGTTTCTGATTGGTCGGCTGTGTGGGAATGGCTCGGCTGGATCCATCAAATCAGGACACAGCTTATGGATGAAGTACGTCAGTGATCAATACGTCACAAAGCGGGAAGTGGCCATTCGCTATCACAAAAGGTACATAATAACCCCAATTACATCGCCCTATTTATGTCAAAGATAAAAGCACAAAATATCGCCAATCAACTTTTATAGCTATTGCTATGGTTTTCCGTTGACAGTGAGCAATATCGATGCCGCCTCGTTGACTAATGACTCGAGCTCGTCCGAGTCGCTGGTGGACAATGTGGGGCGCGGAGTGTTCTTGCTACCGACAGTTTACATTGCCAGTAGGAACCTCTCAACATGTACAACAAACAGACTGGCTCATCTGCCCACGTTGACAGATCAGGTCGCGTTGTTTGTAAAACATCGGGTGACTGTTTGTTTTTTTATTTGTAGGATGCACCCACTTCTATGACGCTAAGAATGGTCGGATCGCCAGTCCCCTGATTCCCGTACAGTACACGGGCAGTCCAGTACAATGCTCCTGGAACATAGATGGAGGTTGGTAAATTCTAGTGTGGCAACACCAAAATACCACTGCACTATGGGTTGTTACTTACTAGTCATGCATATTCTTGCAGGTGCAAATGCAAGTCTAATCCGCCTGAATATTACCTTGCCAGCTCAAGAAGAAATAACGAAATTTTGCGTCGGCTTTATCTATGTTTTGGCCAAGCGTCGTATCTACACCAATAAGTTCACAGATGGTGGTAGTAAAGCTGGGAACATTATCCGCAACGGAAATACCCTCGAATCCAGAAGGATAACAGGCGCTGACTTCTACGAAGTGGAGAGGTAATACAAGTTTCCGCAGTCTGGGGTGTTCGAACAGGCCCGTTGTGTATAAATACAAATCGGGTGATTTCCTAATCGCATCATTCGCCTTATGTACTGTTCGTGCAACTGGAGTTTATATACTTACCCAGAGTTAGTCAGAAGAATTTTCTGCCCCTCGGTGACTACACATCAACCTTACTGTACTCGTGTGCTTATTTCACTCAACTGCACAGTCCCTGTGCCGCGGCGGGGTCCTATGAACTTGCTCTATATACCTACTACATTTTATTGAATGGCAACCTTTGTGTTAAGATATATGGTCAGCATAGGTCGTACGCCGAAAAAATCCCTGCGCTGTAGTTAACTCTCGTGCGTACGACTACTCTCTATCTCACATTTATAAGTATGGAAGCCTGGCGACCACGCGGTGATAAGAATGACAATCTCACGAAAATAAGCATGGCGACCACGCGGTGATAAGAATGACAATCTCACGACAATAAGCATGGCGACCACGCGGTGATAAGAATGACAATCTCACGAAAATCTCATGGCGACCACGCGGTGATAAGAATGACAATCTCACGACAATAAGCATGGCGACCACGCGGTGATAAGAATGACAATCTCACGACAATAAGCATGGCGACCACGCGGTGATAAGAATGACAATCTCACGACAATAAGCATGGCGACCACGCGGTGATAAGAATGACAATCTCACGACAATAAGCATGGCGACCACGCGGTGATAAGAATGACAATCTCACGAAATAAAGCATGGCGACCACGCGGTGATAAGAATGACAATCTCACGAAAATAAAAATAAGGCGACCACGCGGTGATAAGAATGACAATCTCACGAAAATAAGCATGGCGACCACGCGGTGATAAGAATGACAATCTCACGAAAATAAGCATGGCGACCACGCGGTGATAAGAATGACAATCTCACGAAAATAAGCATGGCGACCACGCGGTGATAAGAATGACAATCTCACGAAATTAAGCATGGCGACCACCACGCGGTGATAAGAATGACTCACGAAAATAAGCATGGCACCACGAAAAATAAGCATGGCGACCACGCGGTGATAAGAATGACAATCTCACGAAAATAAGCATGGCGACCACGCGGTGATAAGAATGACTATCTCACGAAAATAAGCATGGCGACCACGCGGTGATAAGAATGACTATCTCACGAAAGTAAACATGGCGACCACGCGGTGATAAGAATGACAATCTCACGAAATTAACATGGCGACCACGCGGTGATAAGAATGACAATCTCACGAAAATAAGCATGGCGACCACGCGGTGATAAGAATGACAATCTCACGAAAGTAAACATGGCGACCATGCGGTGATAAGAATGACTATCTCACGAAAGTAAACATGGCGACCACGCGGTGATAAGAATGACAATCTCACAAAAGTAAGCATGTCGATCGCGTGGTTATAGTGTGGCGACAAGAGGTCCTAAATTTTCTGTTCGCTGCATGAACGAATGACATCCAGAATCGATCACTTTGTATACCGTTTTGCTTATATGTTTGTCAGATATATACCAGTCAAGTACGACTGCCAGACATCACAGGTACTCAACATTACAGGTAGTTCTCTCGCCATCCAGTGGGCTTCTACTGTCAACCAGCCATTCTCTATCAATTACACCATAGGTAAACCCCATCATTATACCTGTATCATCCAAACACCGATCGTACAACGACTTAGCATGGAGGAGATGTCCTTGGGTACCACGCTAGCTGTGTGGTTACAGATTATGACGAGTGTGGGTTGGGGACACACGACTGCGAGCATGCCTGCCGGAACACCGTGTCAGGATACCAATGCTCGTGTCCACGTGGATTCCAAGTAGCACCCACGTCGGGCAGGTGTTTGCCGAAACTGGTGGAATTTTCAGGTACAAAACGACATTTCTCGTGCTAATGATTAATGCTTATCTAAGAATCATCCGAAATACATGAGCTTTTGTATGTACCGTCACACAATTATCTGTTCGCTAGATAAATGTGGCAGTCAGTTGACGAGTGAGCGTGGAAAAATACGAGCCGGCACAGAGCCGGTTGCTTTTTGTGATTGGCACATAAAGCCATCCGCTGACAACGACTTGCGACTCATGCTTACCTTCCACAAGTTCAAAGTTCCGTCCACACGCTACCCAAATGGCACGTGTGAACCTAATTACATCGAAGTATTTCAGGGATCCAAAATGGTGGGTGCCCATGATTGTTAAGTACTGTCATTTCCCCCCGTTTCATTTGTCACAAACTCACCTATCACGAGAAAGCTGAAAATATCCTAGGTATTATTTTAATTTCCTTCCAGGTTTCTAAGGCGAGATATTGCGGCTTCGATACACCTGCCCCTATACTCACACCGGCTAACTCGATGATGCTGAGAGTCCATACCAACATCAAAGAGGCGTTATCATTACCGTATTTCACAGCCAGCTACATTAGCTATAAGAAATATCCCGGCAACGCAAGTATGGGATTCCAGAGACTTCTCTGTGGCCCTAATTTTCAAAAGAGGGTGGTGAATTTATACCTGCATGACTTTATCTGCTGTTGATCTAATAATGTTAATTAATCAGGTGAGTGTTCACATCGCATGAAAGCAGAGGGTTCCGTGATGTCTCCGGGTTACCCTCAGCAGTACCAGCCTTACTCCATGTGCGTGTGGCGACTTTCGGCTCCAAGAGGTGCTATTATCAAACTCCAGCTCAAAGATCTCGATATTGAACAAACGCATCTTTGTCGCTTTGATTTCCTGGATATTCGAGATGGTCGTCAAAGAACGTCGCCCTTGATCACCCGACTGTGTGGCAATATTCCACCGCCTCTCATTTACAGCCGAGGTGAGACCTCCCAGTGATAGTAATGATACGATTGATAAGGTGACTCGCTATGCACGCGAGTTATTGCATTGAGCGGTGTTTGTGTTTTGAACCAGGGCGTCATCTTTGGATGGAGTTGGTTACGGATGGGACCGGTTCTGGGAGAGGTTTCAGAGCAGTCGTGTCTTCTATGAAGATCAACCTGACCCTTGACCTCCCAGACCAGACGCCTTATAGAACGAATAAGACGCTTGAAGCTGATCACGTCAGTAAGGCTTCTGCTAGGACAAATCACAC
Source organism: Urechis unicinctus (assembly GCA_034190875.2). Lineage (NCBI taxonomy): Eukaryota > Metazoa > Annelida > Polychaeta > Xenopneusta > Urechidae > Urechis > Urechis unicinctus. The sequence continues at coordinate 30,270,646 of CM067344.1, forward strand.
ACCGAGATTCCGAGGAAACACTAACAAGATACCAGTGAATACAACAACATTAATTTAAATTAAGCTAAGAATTAGGTACTTTTTCTTAGTTTTCTTTTCTTACAAAGATGATATCCCTGTACCTATATCGATATTGTATCTTGTTTATATTACTCTAGCACTTTTCCATGCAATTAAACACTGTTCATTGTATGACTTCAATAAACCCCGTCTGCACTTAACGCTTCAACATAATGAAATGACACAAGTGTTTTAGTCGGCCATATTTTCAAAGCTCTTCGGCCTTTTAACCAATTAATCCTTGTAAGATGGCGAGGATCTATTAGCGTAGATAATTCGAGAACGCTTTATTCAGACGAAAATGTATGATGGGTTCATCACCATTGTTTGATGTACCAGGTAAGTGACATTTCCAATCAAGCGTCACTTTTGAACACCCATGAACTAATAAGGTTTCATCTCACGCTGGATCAATGGATAATTTCATAGCAAAAAGCTAATTTGTAATCATGTTTGCGTACAGAGATTTATAAAGATTTACAAAAATAGCCCCCAAGACCTTAAAGTAATGGGTGGCAAAATACCTTGTGCCTAATTGTGCCCTGCCAATTATTAACAAGAATGAAGCCCAAAATGTACATGCGGACAGGTAATAACTGACTGATTGCTTTATCCTACAGCAGTGTGCTTCATCGTGATTTATCGATCTAAACCAAGCTACCAACACCCGTACCTAGAATACCATGCAAGGTGCTGTTATATTTCGATGAATGGTCACAAGGCGAGATCAATGGGATGAAAATAACCCACACCTGACCAGAGCGTTGGGCGAACTACACGCTCTCGTAACCATTGCACCATTTAGTCTTTCATAATCCAAAGAATCTATTAATACATTTCCATGATCAGTTGTACACATGAAATTTGGCGTTTACTTGATGAGCCATGCCGATTATTTGGTTCAACAATTTTATTTCAACAACAATGCTTGACGAAGCACCGTTGCATGCATAGACCAGTGACTAATGTGCAATTGCTATATAATTTAGATTTTCACAATGCATTTTCGTTGTCTCTAGTTCAACTTCTACATCTGTGAGGGTGATTTGATGATAAAGTGATACTTAAAATAGTCTTTAACAATATATGCCACATACACGCACGCACACACGCCCACACACACACTCTCTCTCTCACACACACACACTCAAACATGCGCATAATCATTATTTTGTGAAGGAGTCGAGTAACAGCAATGTTTTGGGTAAACATTTAATTTTATTTTAGAAATAATTCTTAAGTAGCACACCGTGTAAAAATCATGGTTCAAATCACATATGTAAAATATTTGGTATTACATAATAGAATACAGAGTAATCCCCGAGCGCAGGTGCACTACAAATTAATTACCAGTATTACACTGAGGCAGATAACGATTACAAGTATAGTAGCGTTATCACTGATTGACAGCTAATGGTATATGCATGATGTTGATACAATAAGTGAGATAGATAACTGTGATATGTCTAGAACAGGCTACACAATACAGGATTAAAGCTATTTTAATTGGTCATGACACAGATAGGATTAATAGATATACCTATACATCTACAGGCATACATATTACAACAGCGAGTGTTAAATGACAAAACATGTACAAAAGGTATTGCAAATGGGATGAGTGGGAGGGGTTCGGAACAGAGAGCAAATCGATGTGTTGTCGTTGAAATCTAATTCCGAAAGACAAAGGCGCGCTGGTCACCTGACCTTATCCGCGCGGGACAAAAATTTGGGGCAGCCTCTTCCCTTCCAAGGAGGAAAGATAACGACTGATGCGATTCAATAACGTTTACAAACTCGACTCCGCACAAAATGCGTCTGGAGCGGATTCCCGCCCCAACCTATGTTATGTTAATGCATTATATCAAGAGGCACTCTGGTGTGCTTATTTGCATCTTAATAATCATCAGTATTTGGGATTTTCATACAATTATAGCGTTTGACCTTGCTGATTCCTTTTTAATTGTTCAATTTTAGAATCAATATTGTTGTGGACCGATCATTTGTACAAAAAAAGTTCAACACTACTTTCCAACTGTTTTATTGCATGGTTACAATGTTACTTTTATGTGAAGATTTATTTTAGCTAAACTTATAATGAAAAATCGGGCTAATTTCATTCGAACCGACTTCGATAGATTTTATTAATAACACCATGATATTATCAACCGGAGTATCACTTTAAGAAAAGAAAGTTGACATGATTTCACAAGCAAGACAACTAAGCCATACAAAGCTACAATTCAATATATATTTACAATTCCAGTATTGTTCATTTGTACTATGAGAGTATAGTCAATATGTCAATTCTGTGAAGTAGTATATGTAACTACTGATCAGTGTACATTTACAAATCGAGGTCCTTATTAAGGACCGGTAGTTCGGAGCTCGCAGTCCCATGACACGCTCTACGGGCGGAAGAGCTATCCAAACCATGCTTGCTGCCTGATCTAGTGCTGCACTTGACAAGATTCACGAGATTTTCAGGAGCTGGAATAATTTCGCTCATCATTACTCACATGAACCAAGTGTACCTTTTCGACATGATGTTATGATATATGTCTGCATGTGGTTGTTGCTGACTGTGCTTCTTCCCATCTTCAAAAAAGGGGATAAATTTTTATTTGATAACTATCGCCCAATATCACTTCTTCCATCCATATCAAAAATATTTGAAAAAATTATTTTCCAACAAATATATCAGTACTTCCAAACCCACAACTTATTCTATGATAACCAGTATGGTTTCAGGAAAGGGCATGCCACTGAACTAGCAGCAGTAGAACTGATTGAATCTGTACTAAATGACCTAGACCATAATTTGCTACCAATCAGCATATTTCTTGACCTCAGCAAAGCCTTCGACACAATAGATCATAACATACTGCTTTCAAAACTAACTTATTATGGATTCACAAACACCAGTAGCATAGTAATTAAAAACTATCTACAAGACAGAAAACAATATGTAAATTTTGAAGGCACTCAGTCTGACCTCCTCCCCCTTACAACTGGAGTGCCTCATGGATCAATCTTAGGGCCCCTTTTATTCTTGATATATGTAAATGACATCTGCAATGCATCAAATTTATTCAAAGTCATTACATATGCGGATGATACGACCCTTACAACCACCGTAAACTCCAGAAATTCTACATACAATATAGACACATTAAACAATGAACTTAATAATGTCAACAACAATCTGTCCCTTAACACAAGCAAGACCAAATTCATGATTTTTCATAAACCACCCAAAAAATTCCATTCAAGAATCCAGATCCTTATAAATAACACAGAAATCAAACAAGTGCAAGATTTCAACTTCCTGGGCCTCAACATCGATCAGCACCTCAGCTGGAAAAGTCATACTGATAAAATCCATAGCAAACTTAGTCGAACAATGGGCATTATCAATAAACTAAAACACCTCCTCCCCTTAGATATTAAAAAATTGCTCTACAACTCACTGATATTACCACATCTAAACTACAACTTGTTACTTTGGGGTCAACATGGAAATATAGAATTGTAAAACTTCAAAAAAAAGATCATTCGGATCATTACCTGCAGCTCCTACAATGCTCACACTGATCCTCTTTTTAAAGAACTACAGATCTTGAAAATTGAAGATCTATTTTCACTGTCCAGATATAAATTCTATTATAATTACTGTCACAACAATCTACCCTCATATTACAATAACATAAACTTAATAAATCAAACATCTGACATTCATAATCACAATACTAGAAATCAAAATAATCTTTTCATCTCAAGAGTAAAACACTCTTTTGCAGTCTCATCCATTCGATTCAGCATTCCAAAATTCATTAAAAATGCCCCGAATATCATAGTAACAAAAATATTCTCTCATTCTTACACAGGATACTGCAACTACATAAAAAATTGGTTTATCAATAGATACAGGTATATGTGCACCACTCCAAATTATTATACATGTACTTGCCCACATTAACTAGTCAAGCAGAAAAGTCATTTGTTATTGTATAAATTCAAAATGTGTTACTCATGTCACCAAATTCCGGACTTTGCCAAAACCCTCTGTCTATGTAAATGTTTTCTGTGCCTTCTAACTCAGGTAACATGATGCTGTGACCTCATGTACTTATTATTATTATTATTATTATTATTATTATTATTATTATTATTATTGTGTACTATGCTTCTCTTTTGTACATAGTCTATCTTTTGTGTGTTTCTTCTTTTATATTATTATTTTTATTGTCATTATGTTTGGGTGGCTCCAGCAGCAGCGGCTCATCAGCCTTAGTTGGAGTCTCCTTATCAATTGTTCATTGTTTATATGTTCAATTGGTTAATAAATTGATCTGTCTGTCTGTCTTCTTCATTGCCAGTGACTTTCCAACACCAAGCAAACACTATGTCGTATCGGGGCGTGATAGGAGTTTTGACAGTGCGTCACCCAGTGCAGATTTCATGATATGAATGCGTCACAATTCTTGTGACCGATGCCTAGACTCATGCTTCACGACAGTTGCCTTTGGGTCAACCAAATAGCATAGCAAAATTAGGATGTCCGTATTATCAGAAACAACTAGTGTTTCACAGCCATCAGAAGCAGAACAATTAGAAAGTATCCCCTATGGCATGGACAACATACCAAGACTGCTACTATAGTTCACCTAACATAAAAACTGTTTTGTATGGTTCCCTAAAAATCATTTTTCACATTTTCTATCATGGTGAACTAACAGTGTATAGTCATTGCGTTGTTCTGTCGTGTCTTTCATCGAGGGTTCCGCACTTTATCCAATAAAACTAAATGGTACAATTCACAAACTTCTTCGTCATATCACATAGCCCACAGGAGTCTTTGGATGTTACACAACAGAAATAGAAGACATGATGCATGTTCTACCTTCTGGTGCCAAATAGTGATATATTTGATGTTGAGCGTTGTTGTGTTTTCATCTTAACAATAAGGCAATGAAACTTTGCCTCTGACAGCGTCCGCGCTGTTTACTACTTATGATCTCTCATATCGAGGCACTAGATCACAAAAATACCAGGGGCGAGTACCCAGTCTACTTGACAATGTACTAGGTTAGCAACTGATTAATTTAAAAGTATTGTTGGATCCCTGGGTAGTTGCCTGCTATTTACGCATGGAAGGACAATGGATTACATATTGTCCTTCATTGACAAAAAGTTTTTCTTGCCAACTTCACCAGCCTGATTATCTTTTACAGATTCTTGCTCCACAGTCTCAGAGTCAATACTACGGATAGATATTATGTGTCATATCGCATTTTGGATATAACAAAAATTGTTTATGATATGCTCAGTTAAGAAAGATGGTGACTGAAACATTAACAGGTGATTAGGTAAACTATTGAAATATAATGCCAAAGGTGAAGATACGTAAGATAACACATAATTAAGGTTGGGTTCTTATACAAAATAGACATGCAATAGACTTATTTGGAAATCGTGTAGGCAACAAAGACATGATGAATATAGATATATAAAATATACTATAACAAATAACACCACCATATGAAATATACCTTATTTGGTATTTTTGATGAATAGTGTTGCTTTGTTGTCAGAATTGAAAAGACAAAGGCAACGCTGATCACGTGATGTGATGGGAAAACGGGGAAGCCACTTCTGGATAAGGGGCGCCTCGTATCACAAGATGCGGAAGGGGGACTGCTCCCCACAACCTATGTTTGTCTGCAAAAAGACCACCCTAAGAGTGTTTACACGCACTTCCTGCAGTCGTGAATCAGAATCTTCCATGAGCTGTTCATGCTCATGTGTTGTACATGACTTTAGGGAATCATTGCATAGCTTGATTTATTTCAGAGCAGGCTGGCAAGGATTCTCTCCAAATGCCTGGTGAGTGAGCATGTGTTTCGCTAAGCCCAAAGGACCAACATTAAGTTTTATTACCTTGTCGAGGAGGGAGCACAGCCGGGGAGCTCCCGTACTTGTGGTTCGATAGGGCTAGTTTCGCTGCGTATTTTCCATGTGCCATCTGGTGATGATGGGCTGGGCCTTCCAATTGATGGGTCGAATATTACCCCAGGGGTAACATATTACTTTGTGGTGCTGGGTCAGCCAAAAATAGCACCGTGGAGTAGATTCATTTCAAATCCGTTGGGTCTAGGTTAATCGAAGGCAGGAATACCATAGTCGGCTTGGATTCACGTGTGTACCATCTGCATAAATTCGGATCAGCCTCGATGTTTGAATTGCAGGAATTAAGTATCAATACGTTATCTATATGTGGTTTTGAGCCGGGGCATCCGTTTCTTGTATTGAACAGAGGCAAGCTCACGAAATTTGGTGCCCTTTGGGATAAATATATACTGATGAATCATTATACGGCAAGCCCTTATAATTTTCTACATTTCGTTGTTTTCACTGGTGTTAATGTTGCAATCATCTTCTTCTTATGGAATTAAGTGTTCGGTGTTATTGTCTATGTTTTCAGTCACAAATGGAATCAATTGATCCAGTTGCAAACACCGTTTTATGAAGTGTGACAGAAACTCTTCAAACATTTGGAACTTCTGGTGCCAGCAAAGGGCCACATTGGTGATGCAACCTTTTGCATCGGTTCAATCATTACTACGGGTCTTGCATCTTAGCCAGTAGTATGCCCTTATCAGCTCTCTGCTTATGAAGCTTGCTTTTTCTCAGCGCTCTTCCTAGCCCTACAAGACGTCTGCGTATAAATTCATGTTACCGTTACACCGGAGATACGCTCTTCCCTGCTTTTCCCAGATACATGCGAAAAATGACAAGACTTTGAGATCTGCCTCGCCCACGATAGAACACCAAGTCGCGTGCCATGCACACAATAATGTTGGCTCCGTCACCATGGTTCTATCATTTAACACGGTAAAATAATCTTCGAGAAGTCATCGTTATTTGTTTCAAATATTCACAGATGGTCGTTTTTGATGGTTTTCATGACGTCACTGGCAGCAGATGTACGTTCCAATCACATGGCAGATATTGGATGTTACGTTATGACCACTGGATGTCATGTCACGTTAGTTTCTGTGGTAGAATAATCACATTGGTCAGGACTGTTTGCCAGTTTTCCACCCACAATTAAGTGTAGTTACTGTAAACGTACATACCTTTCACTAATGGCCAATCACACCAATGGGTTATGGAAGATATTATATTCATATGTATTTATATATGTGTGTGTGTGTGTGTGCATCAGTGTGCACAAACATTCTGTATAGATACACATTTATATAGCATGAATATGTACAAATTGTTTTCACTGCCAATGGATAACACACTTATAACAGACACATGTCAGAGGGCAGCAGCTAAATGAATCAGATGATATTATACAGTTCAATCTTACATATGATGAACAGATGAAGTCATGATATTGACCAAGAGACACAATCTTCATACATAACGAGATTCAATGAAAATGTTTTCCCAATAGCCGACAAACTTTTGTATTCTTCATTGCAGATTATAAATAATTTGATTAACAGGAATGAAAAAACTTAAACAGTGCCAGCATTAAATAACTGGAAGAAAATGTTTAAAAATTGCATTTGCATTCAGGTGATGGATTTAAACATTTCTACTTTTTCTTGATATAGACTGTGGAACATCTGAGCCAGTTTTACGAATGCTGGATCAACATTCTGCATTTCTTTCTGAAACAGCAATGAAGAAGGTTCAGTGAACAATATTCAAAAACACTGTCCATAATTAGACGGGAATATATCTCATGAAATAAAACATACTCTAAAAATAATTCATGATTCATAATTGGTCACTTCATACTCACAGCAGAACATTCAAAGTACTCCAGACCATTACTCTCAGCAAATTGCCTTCCTTCTTTGGTGCTGACAGTGCGTCGCTCATCTAAGTCAGTCTTATTAGCCACAAGCACACCTGTACAGCATGGTAGATGCTTAAAATTCAGGTGTTGTGTTCACTGGGCTGGGTCATACATGGTCACAAGTGGACATACAACCCCTCAAATCAGAACAATCCACCAAAAAACTACAGCAGACAGAAATACAGGAAGACAGGGCAGGTTGGAAATCCTGTATTAAGGGTGTTGTAATATACCTGCAATATTCATCTCTGGTTTTTGAGAGCGTACCCTCTGTAACCACTTAGCACAGCTGTTGAATGAGGTCTCGTTGGTGATGTCATACACCAGCATCACCATGGATGGGTGGTCCCACTGCAGTCAACACACACAACAATCATAGCCCTCCTCCTCTTCTTATACCTAGTCATCAGAATTCCTTTTGTTGCTTGTTTCATTGTGATAGTTATATAGTGTTAATGACAGCAAGGCAACAATATGAGAGAATACATTACATGTTTTTGAACCAGCTCGGAGAACATTTCTTTACCAGCCGAGTCATATATGCAGAATTCCTGTTCATAAAAAGATCATTAGCATGAACCAAGTACACGAACACATTGGCGTAGCAAAGTATTTGTGGGTGTATGGTTGATAATGCAAATCAATATGTTATGAAGAAGAAGAAGTGATGTTTGCAATATGAAATTATGGAGGAAGTTCATCTCCATGCCAATAAGTATTCAGCAATACCAATGAGCTTGGGAGGAAACATGGACTCATTTACTACAAAACTTGTTTATCCGCCTTGGCAGATTAATGGCTTACCACTGAGTCGTGCGTCTCTGGGACAATGACACTTTTTGTACACAGCTCAATCCCAGCAGTCTGCAACAACGATATGTGGATGTAATGTGTTCATTTAATAGCAAAAACACAATAGGCAAGAGAAGCTTAAAAATCAGTGAACAGAATATTATGCTTACCATTGTATAATTCTTAGGGAAATGGGAACCATCACTGTGGAAAACCTGTGTTATGGCACTCTTGCCCACAGCTGCATCGCCTGTATAGCAGAAGATGAAAAAGTAATTTTTTTATTATGACAGCAGGCTTACTACAATGAAAAGTGTACCTCACAAGAATTACTCATGAAGAAATATGATGAATATTGCATATAATTATCATGCAATATAACAAAAGACGGAAATGCATGGCATGTGATGGGAGAGGTTGAACAACAATGGAGTAAACACATGGCTATACAATCTGTTAAGATACACTGAACATGTTTTATTATTGGCTGATTAATGACTACCACTTTCATTGACGAGCTTCAAACAACCATTTTCTTTTTGTGACCCACTTTGCAAGTTGCACTCTTTAAAGCAGAGTGTGGTGACGTACGTCACCGCTGTGGTCCAATGACCTTAACGTGACGGCGTTGCATTAAAGCGTATGACACCTCTGAGGGGCTTAGCCCTTAACGCTTAGGAAATCACTATACAGAGGAAACGTTTGTAAATGTCTTTGACCACCTCATCCCCTCCAGTATGCATCACTACCTATTGCTTGTCATGACAGAGCATACAAAATTGTCACTGTTCGCTGATGGTTAAGTTGTTTTTCTTTGAAGTTCTACAAATACAATGAAGAAAATATGTAAGTCAGTAAGACGTGACTGCATGTGTGACAAAATCCCATTCTATTTCACAATCGTGGCACATAGGATTTCACCCGGCCCACTTGTCAAGACGGGGTCGTCGGGCTGGTCGGTGATGGTGGTGGTACAACTGGCTGCCACTAGCGGTGGCTGGGACAGTGGCCCACTGTCCCAGCCACTGCTAGTGGCAGCCAGTTGTAACCCACTCACTGACTCAGTGGGGGGGAGAGGCAGGATAAATTTAACCGATAAATCAGAGCCAGGGCCTACAAAAATAATAAAAAGGAGGTAAGAAAGTGATCAGTATAATCGAATATAATTATCAAAATGTATAATAATCGTTCTCACCAGTGACTATGCATTTAGCTCTCAATACAATAGGCATTTTGGGATACTTGAGACAAGGCTTATTAGTACTTGCGTGTTGCTACAACTATTTCCAAAAAATTGTCTCCAATACAGATACTATAATAGTAGTTTGTGTGAAGCGCCATGCAGCGTCTAATTTACAAACTAGCACTGTCAAATGATAGTTCTTAATTTCCACCGCGTTCCAAATTAGATGGATTTGATATTTCGTTTGCATTTAATGTCGTAGCATTGATTATAGAAATCACATAATGTTTACTCTCCCGCATGCACTGCCGCTCGGGAACATAATTTGTTGCCTCCTAAACAGATGCTAATTATTTGACTGGTACTCAATGAAACACGATGGACTCTTCAATAGAAGGATATTAAAACCTAAACAGGAAGTATGGCGGAGAATGACAGGAGTGAGTTGCAAAATTGTTTTATTTATTGAGATATTCTAAAAAAGTTTTAAAAAATGTCGTTTTTGTAAAGATTTCACAAAAGGAAGCTTGCAACTCAATATAGCATTGCTTTTATCTATCATCTAGCATTTCTCTTTGGGAGATCTTACCTATTTTGACAAATGACAATGCAATATTGACGACTTTTCTTGGAACATGGTCCCCGGTTCTGTCCGTGGGGTACAATCTTTCTCTGGCGCCTTAAATGTCGTAGATCTTGACCACTATTAATGTTGTAAATTCGTAAGCACTCAAAAGGAATAGCTACATGATATCATCGTCAATTGTCACTTAACTTTTATATCCTTAAATCAATGTAGCTATGATGAGGCTGTTCTTAAATCTGTTACGAAAATAACCTTCCCCTCATATAATTAAAGGTTGTTTTGTTTTTGTTTTAGGTTATGGTGATGCACCAATGCAAAGTGAAGCTGAAATGTCATCTGAGCAAAAACCAACAGAAAAAATCCAATCTGATAAAAGTGATAGCAATATGAACTCCACAAAGCCAAATGATATTATAACCCCTTGTATTGGTGACACTTCAGTAACATCTGACTTGCAATGCAAAGAAATGTCATCACAATCAACATCTCATTCTTCTGAAACCACTTCATCACAGGACGATTCTCTAGCAGGTTGTGCAATGTATTTTTAGCATTAATAGATCTTTTAGATAAATTTGTTGAACGTCCAGTATAAAGTGCCTGTTTGCATCCATTCAGAGGAACGTTTAAGAGCAGAGTGCGGCTTAGGACCTCGGGAAGAAGTCGAGGTCAAGGTGATCTTCAACAAAAAGAAACATGACGTGAAATTTCCTTTAGATGAGACAATATTGAACTTTAAGAAACACATAGAAGGAATCACAAGTGTGCCTTATTCGATGCAGAAGGTTATGTTTAAAGGTGCTGGCATTCAATTCTTCATTTTTCCCCTTAGTTTCAAATACGTTCAAGATAGTTGTGAAAATGTTGAACTGGTTATTGCTCTTTATATCTTTGTATTGGTGATTGATTTATCGATTTGTTTCCAGGTCTCATGCAAGATACAAAAACTTTACGGGAATTGAAAGTGACAAAAGGTTCTAAAATAATGGTAGTAGGTAGCACTGTGAGTGATGTACTGTCCATGTCTGCACCCGACCCAGTCAAGCTGCGCGAGGAGGAGAAAGCCAGCGCTGCCGCTTCCAAAGAACCTCTGTCTTCTCAAAAAGTCTCTTGCCGCCTCATTAATAACACTGTTATCTGATCAACGATGTACTAACTCTGATACTGTTTCTCTTTGCATGATTAATTGGGTAATTTCTTCCATTCACTCATGTAAGCTGAACATTTGCCAAGTGAAATTTATGGATGGGCTTATAATGACCAACCTTTGTCTACCAGCCTCACAAAACTGTCTTAGAAAAGCATGGAAAACCGGACGATGCTCTACCTGGCATTAAGAACAGACGGGACTCCCTGCCCCCCGTCCCCATCTCTGGCATGTACAACAAACATGGTGGCAAAGTTAGGTTAACTTTTAAACTGGAGCAAGACCAATTATGGATTGGTACAAAAGGTCATCATTTACTTATACCATTATAGTTTTAGGGAATGAGAGTGTATTGTAGAAACTAAAAGTTGCAATATTAATTTTAGCTGACATTTAGGGTGATGTGGATGAATTGTTCTTAAAGCAGTTAACCCTTTTCATGTGCTCTCTGGTTTTATCATGTAGTGCATTTGGAGGCTGCCATCTATCAGTGTATCAGCTTGCCCTCTTACCAGCTGTTTCAGAAGCATATTTTTACAGCTTTCTGTGTTTGAATTGCAGAAAGAACAGAGAAATTACCCATGTCTTCTATCAAAAATGTAACAAGTGAACCAATTCATACCAATGATGCCTACCATATGATGGTATATATTTGACATTCCTTGTATCAAGCGTTCCCAGTCGGTATCATGGATTCTCTTAAAATATATTCCCTCATTTTATTGAGACAACACGTCTCTACAACAAGTGTCATGTGCACTGAATTAGGTTCACAAACTACACAGATTAGAATGTCAGAGCTTACTATTTCTTTCAATGGATGATAGCCGTACTTTGTCCTGTCATCTGCTTTATACATCCACCCTACAACCGTTATCTTTCCATTGCAGGGTATTCAACTGGGTCCAACCGAAGCATCACGTTACTGGATCTATTGGGTACCAGCACAGTATGTGGATGCCATTAAAGAAGCTGTTCTGGGCAACTGGCAACTCTTCTGACACCACCCCCTGTTGTACGCTACACCCCTTAGGCTATTCCATCAAACTTTAAACCAAGCATGCTGTGATCCGTGGTGGGCGATGCCGCCTGCCATCCCTTGCTGGGCACTGGTCACTGCTATGCTGGGTTATTAGATGGCTCCTTGCTAGAGCTGCTTGTTAAGAGCCAATCTCCGTTGATGGCTGGCTACAAGGAATTGTTTCAGTCGCTCGTGAAGGTGCTTGGGTCTCTGTTGTCGTGTCTATTACATGTCTGTGGTAATAGATTATATTTCATGCAGTAAATTGAGAAAAAAAGAATGGAGTTCTGCTGTTATTTTTTTGTAAAGAAAACCCCATGCTTGCTGTTATTCTGCCTTGTGCCAAAGTATCTTGGTTTCACTAAACATTTTAAAAAAGCACTTTTTTTGTTATTTCTTGTTCCCATTCTCATTGTATTAAAATCTCCAATAATTTTTAAGAATACTAATCAAATGTTTATAAACCGCAAAACCTTTAGTTGTCGGTGATCACACACATCAGTTTTCTCTGGTTCTACAATGTTACAAATTTTACAAGAAATAAAAATGAAACATCTATGTTTGATTAAATTGGGAAATGACAACCGGGCTCATCAATGGTATCTGGTGGATTAGTGAGCCTCTGATGGATTGACTCGAGAGTTACAAGGCAAGCAACATCAACATTTATTGGTCTCTTCTGATAAACAACAGTCATGAACATGAACAAATAATTCTGTGTTGCAAATTAAATATTGCCTGTACACATACTATCACAGATTGTACAAATTGAGGGAAACACTAGTGAGTGCCTCTTTTCAGGGAATGCCTACATGAGCTGCCATAGAAGAGCCTTGAGATGCCTTGCCTCGTAGGTGACAGTGTTTTTGCCAGGGTGCATCAGTTCTTCTTCCAGAGGCTGTTCTATCAGGGCCTTCACGTCGCGGCCGTATGCTATACACACACACACATCCAATTTAACCTCAAATAAGGATATGGCAATAAACGAAATCAATCAGTGCCCCTATGTATGGATGCCTACTTTCACAGTGTTCCAGGAACTGGACACATTCCTGCAGGACGGTTTCTCGTAACATGATCATGTGTTTGGCCATGTTCTCGATGAGGGAGAGGAAGTTGCGTTTGGTGTAGTACCATGTGTCAGTACCCAGCTTCTTCTGGTACGGCTCTAAGCTTTTGATCACACGCGAGATGCCGAACTCGTAGTTACCCTTGGCGCAGTACAACGTGCTGAAAACAAGTTAGAATTCCAAGGTACGTTATGATGTAGTAATCTGGCCCAACAAGGTGAGCTGATCTGCAAATCCAAGTGTGAATTGTCATAACGTTAAATGGTCTTTGGCGACAGCTGAAAAATATTGTAGCAACAAATTTGGAATCCATGGAATTGAAACACAAATAAAACCCCCAGAACTGATCTAATAATTCGGCAATACTGTTTACCAGTACGTAACCAGTGTCATGGATAGGTGTGGACTGAACGGATGACGTCATGATAACAAGACAACGGTAATAGACGTAATTTACTGAAGCACAATGAGACCGATACCCTCTCGTCAATACAGTTCACGAGTCAAGGATATCTGTGTCATTATTTACTGTAAGGTCGTTATATGGTCAATACATAGCTATCTGGTACCTGTCAACTGACGTGAGATAACCCCGAACAGTCTGTGAGATTCCCATTAAGAATGATACACGGGTCTATTAACAATAGATACCACTCAGCCTTCTATTTGTAGTTCAAAGTTCAAGTATAGTTTTTATCACCACCTAAGCAGCCACCCACGCAGTCCCTCGACCTCTTGTTATATATCTTTACAAGCGCAGACCAATCGAACCCGGACAGCCCGGCTCTCCTAAACAGCTCCATTAACAACGCCATGTCTGGCGAAGCAGATCACTTAAAAGTGAATGACTCAGCCAATATACACGCACAGGCAGCCAGGTTACAATGTATCATGTGTTGTTTATAGCCAACAGGTTTTTTTTAAATTATTATTTATGTTTTATTGAAAGCGCTACAGACAAGATTCAGTGACAAGACTATCGAACAACATATCGGAGGGATAAAATCGTTGTTTTCTCATTCATCATGGCATCATAGGTCTGACAAGGCGTCCAAACCGATGGCCGATGAATTACGTCACTTTAACCGTGTATTACGTCTATATCCTATTAAGCGGTTGCGTGTGGGAAGGGGATTATTTAACTGATGAAAGCAGAGACATATGTCCCTCTGCCTCTGTGGTCATGGTGTTTATGTCCAAAAATACATGGCACACAGGATCAAGCCATTAACGGACATTAGGACATAGACAAGGTCTCAAACATGGCTTACAGATTCCACAAAGAAATGAAATCAACATGGCTTTACGTCATCGTTGTCGTGTTGCTATGTAAGAACCTCTGCGCAGTCTATAAGGCGCATTGGTAACGTGAGCTGTAACTTGCCAGGCTGACCGACATAGAGACAGAACCGCCACGAAAATCCACGTCCTGCACGACTCTCTTCCAACGAACCCCTCTCGGTCAATGACATAAAAAAACCACATGAAATATTAAACGTAACAATATAACTTGGTTTTATTAGCAATTGAGAGTAAGGTGAGCTCGTAAAACACAGCGATGCATACAGCTCATGTATTGTCAACAGGTAAAGCTGGGAGAAATCAAGCAACGACGACATAGCACAGCAGAGCAGATACATAACCAGATCACAGTCATATCAGCAGAGCATTACGACAGTGGAATCATGGCCCATATATCACCGTCCACAATCAATGGTTGGTGAGGTTCGTATCGGAATAAAGAACCCATAGCTTCACGGAGGTAGTGTGTTTAGAAAGTAGAATCCCGAAACACGACCCTCTGCATCACATCAGAACCAGTAAAAATTCCCTTTCTCATTGCATAGTTTTCTCGTGCGCATATGAAGAGCGTCAGTTTCTGTTGGAGTAATTACTGGCGCGAGAGGACGTCTGATTATTAATGCTACTGCGTCTGTTATCCCCGCTATCCGTCTGTATCTTGACGGCGACACCGGCGGTCCGTCGTGAAGCCGCGCGGGCGGACGCTCTGATGACAGAAGAGGAGGGTGGGTTCAGATCATCACTGGCCTTCCATTCCTCCAGATTAGCCATATGTTCCTGGTTCCTCTGTAGTAATGACCGTACGCTGACGTAATCCTGGTAAAGCTCCGGAACCTGTTCGATGACGAAGCTTGGTATACGTCGGACTTTAGCTGACGGTAGCTGCGAGGGTTGCGGCGCGTGCTTCCGGAAAGCTCTCTCCACTGCTTCCGAGTACACGAACTTCACCACGGACTGATCCGAATGGCGCCCCGAATGGTCCGCTGCCGCGCTCACGTCGGCGGCTTTGTTGTAGTCCGACTCGGACGGGGCATAGCGACCTCCGTTAGATACACAGTTTTGCCGGACACCATTTTACCAGTGTTTGGCGGCCTGTTTTGTCGGGTCGGCTTGGACATGCTGATTTCGTTCATCTATCTGCAGCGGGTACATGCCCACCGAGTGTTATATACCGAGTCCACCTCTTACGCACGGGAAACTTGCTATGATGTGTGCATCATTTTTCTCATATAGTCCGTGTAGTCCGGGTGATAAATGTGAACCAAGCACCCAACAGGTTAACAGCTTCAAACCGTTCTGATGGCGTCCTCAAGATCCATCGAAGTTGCCAAACAAGCTATGTTGGCGCGGCAGCTTTACTGACCAACGTGTGTAAACCAATAGCGTGTAGTGGTCAGCCCTCGTGACGCTGGTCAACACAGCGTGACGTGTCCTTCTGGTCACGACGTCCCCTCACAACGCCCTACGTACGACACTCTCACCCAGCGCAAACACACCCTCCACACCAGTAAGTAGGTGCACGAATGGAAGTTAACGTTCGCTGATAAAACCCAGTCTAAACATCACCAATCACAGGTGATATACTTTTCTGGCGACGGGATTTCAGCGTACGTCTTGCCGTGTAAACAGCGCAGTGTGGCTACTCAATCACGTCCTCTCTCGATGATAACTACCAGACAGTACTTGCAGCTGCTTCTAAATCCCAACGAGACTTTGATCTAGTATGGAATGCACTGTGTCTGCGACCCGTCGGTCACCACAATAGAGCCACTCTTTTGGACAAACGGCTCCCCAGCCACACCACGCACCACGGACAAAGCGGCCAGCTACATTGATCGCACCGAGGCTTACATTCTCCTCTTCAGCAGACACCACTCGGACGAGGCGATAATAAGCACGTGTGAAGGCACCGTGTTGACACACTGTAAACTGTTACTGTTACAAGATTTTCTAGCTCCAAAAACCTTTTGAAGTTAGTTTTTCCGTTGTAGCTAGCCGTGTGCTCGTCTCTCTGGGGTTTGTAGCCTCACTTGGAGACCTACAGGCAGACCCGCCCCACGACGCGGGCGCCATATAGTGGTCATTCCTGTCTGTGCGTAAGTGAGTTGGTAGTATGCGGCGCGTTTCAAATGTCACCTCAGTGCAGATGGCTTGCGAGAACAAACCGTCTCATAATGCACAATCTTAATATGATCTGGCTTTAAAGAACGGACACTCTGCCTATAAGTATAACGGGCATATTTTTAAAACTCCAGCTGTTCAGTTTGTTCCGACAAATTTTTGGAGATACCAATACCGCCAACAAACACCTACCAATAGTGACTTCCTGAACCCAGTCCGGTGAATGTCTATTGAAGTCAAAAAAATGCTCGGTTAAGCAGGGAACGAAAAAAAGAGGACGGTTAAACAACCACTGCAATATCCACGCCGAGGATGTACCAAGTACACAGCGTAGGAACCGATCGGGCACGAGTATCAAAAGATTGGCCAGTGGCGGTCTTGAGTGCTCCTGTATGCTTACAGAACCCTCGTATCAAAAGATTGGCCAGTGGCGGTATGCGCTCAATATGCTTACAGAACCCTCGTATCAAAAGATTGGCCAGTGGCGGTCTTGAGCACTCCTGTATGCTTACAGAACCCTCGTATCAAAAGATTGGCCAGTGGTGGTCTTGAGCGCTCCAATATGCTTACAGAACCCTCGTATCAAAAGATTGGCCAGTGGTGGTCTTGAGCGATCCTGTATGCTTACAGAACGCTCGTATATGCTTACAGAACCTTCGTATCAAAAGATTGGCTAGTGGCGGTCAAGACCACCACCAGCCAACCTTACGATACGAACCACAGTGGGTTGGTCGGTGAGAGAGGCGGCGCAAGGTAAAACAGGTAATAGTGTGAATGGATGTAGGAAATATGTGGGCGGTCAGGGGCATTCCCTGGATGCCCTGACGTAGTGGCCGAACATTCGCTTTCGTTTATTTACTACAGACACCAGTTAAGCTAACAGGTCAATTCCTTAGCCACTCGAACCTCTCACCCCGATACTTAATACACCTCTCCTCAACCCAAGGCAAATAGTAAACAACAGACAAGTCCATATGCCCCGTAAACTAGCAACTTGTGAAACAATTATTACATCGCCTATTAATTTAAAGCATCTTGAATCCATAGGAATGCACCAGGACATAAGCGCCATCAGCCAGATGCGTCTACAGTCCCCATGTGCCTTAGCATTGGGTATTAGCAGCGCGAGTTGTTGTGGTGTGTAGCGGTGTAGTCTGGGTAACAGGCAGGGTGGGGGGGCCAGGAATCGTGGCCACATGAGAGGTACTCTGCGGATTATAAACCCGACTATGTTGCATCTTCCCTGTCAATCACAGAGGGTTATAACTATTCACAATGACATTCGACGGTCCTCACACGCACTGGTCGATGTCTGAACAGGCAGTATCTCGTGACTACAACAACCCCAGGTCCGGGCAACCTGCCACTCTGACGTATACGATATGGATGAGTGGGGTTGATCAAGATAATAGCACACCATCAGTTATTAAAAATGATGATCGGCCGCAGAATTCACATAATGGTCACACATGAGCGCAGCAATGGATGCAATATACCCCGAAAACCTACTCCCCCCTGCTCCATCATGCAACGGCCAAAACACACACGGTGATTCGCTGAAATAAGATTCCTTAAAAAGGCACCCCCACCCCCTCCTAAAAGACAACATGCAAGTTCCATTAATAGTTTTGTGAATATCCGTTAAGAAATATATGCACTCTTCACACCCGAGAATATTAATCCGTTACAATAAATGCCAACGGTTACAATGAAAACGCTCTCTAGCAAGGAAATCATGCTTCAACATCCACGGGGCCACAAAACCCCACGGTAAATAGTCCGGACGAGGCTCTCTTGGGAGATGAGGAGAAGGAGAGAAAAGGTGTGAGGTCAAGATAGCGCTGAAGAGAGGCTTAAGAGAGGCCTCGGGGTAGAAATGGCATATGTTTCACTGACCCGCTCTTCAACAGATTGCAAACACGCTGTTGGTGTGGAGTGGATAGATATGCTGGCAATCAAACCCCTGTCAATTTGCACCAGTGTGGAGCCCGTTGAGGCATCAACGGAGGGACTTTGTGTCAACTTGATAGGCAGGTTGACGTGAATGGAGGTCCACGTTGATAAAAGAGGGTGTCTGCTCTTACAATAAGGAATTCATGACGCGCGGTTTCAATGTGACCATTTTTCATATTGCAACATCCTGTCCTTCGGCAGTCATGTGAAAATGCCAAAAATCATTTGTGTCAGAATACGCATAAAATCCCCCTGCGTTCTGCATCAGAGATTAAAGAAATGTCATACGCAAGCAAGTATATGGTTTAACGGCACATCGACACTTAATTATTTAATGGTTTTTACAAAGGTGGGTTGAATAGGAAGAGATAAGATTAACTTGAATGAGCAGCCGCCTTCTAGGATAAATGGGAAAAGAGGGAAATCCTGTGGATGAGAATGAATACAAACACTAAGGTGGAAGGATAAAAATGTGAACGATTATCTAAGGGGCATGTCATCAAGAAGCCGACAGAATGGAGTAGCCCATTCCAGCGTCCAGTCCGGATGAAATACAGGCCGAAGTAATGTGTTGCAGATATTGTAAAGACCGCGTCACTCAACACCAAGATCCAATAGATACGAATAACAATCCATGGATGCCCCCTATTAGGTCGCCTCTAACGCCATGCATGATGATACTGTGGGCCTATTCTACACCCGGATCCACATGGAGGTTGGGGGGGGGTGGTATAGAACAGTCACATTCTTATCTTACTAAAAAGGACACAGCTGAATCCATTGACTAAATTGACTAACCAGGGGACCTCAACAACACAGACTGACCAGGCGACTTCAACAACACAGACTAACCAGGGGACCTCAACAACACAGACTAACCAGGGGACCTCAACAACACAGACTAACCAGGTGACCTCAACAACACAGACTAACCAGGGTACCTCAACAACACAGACTAACCAGGCGACCTCAACAAAATACAGACTAACCAGGGGACCTCAACAACACAGACTAACCAGGCGACCTCAACAACACAGACTAACCAGGGGACCTCAACAACACAGACTAACCAGGGGACCTCAACAACACAGATTGACCAGGGGACCTCAACAACACAGACTAACCAGGCGACCACAACAACACAGACTGACCAGGCGACCACAAAATACAGACTGACTAGGCGATATCAATAACACAGACTGACCGGGCGACCACAACAACACAGACTAACCAGGCGACCTCAACAACACAGACTAACCAGGGGACCTCAACAACACAGACTAACCAGGGGACCTCAACAACACAGACTAACCAGGGGACCTCAACAACACAGATTGACCAGGCGACCACAAAACACAGATTGACTAGGCCACCTCAACAACACAGACTGACCAGGCGACCTCAAAACACAGGTTGACTAGGCCACCTCAACAACACAGACTGACCAGGCGACCACAAAACACAGACTTACCAGGGGACCTCAACAACACAGACTAACCAGGGGAACTCAACAACACAGATTGACCAGGGGACCTCAACAACACAGATTGACCAGGGGACCTCAACAACACAGATTGACCAGGGGACCTCAACAACACAGACTGACTAGGCGACCACAAAACACAGACTGACCAGGCGACCACAAAATACAGACTGACTAGGCGACCACAAAACACAGACTGACCAGGCGACCACAAAACACAGACTGACCAGGCGACCTCAACAACACAGACTGATCAGGCGACCACAAAATACAGACTGACTAGGCGACCTCAACAACACAGACTGACCAGGCGACCTCAAAACACAGACTGACCAGGCGACCACAAAACACAGACTGACTAGGCGACCACAACAACACAGACTGACTAGGCAACCACAACAACACGACCAGGCCACTACGACAAAACCACTCGTTGTAATCTTATTGTATCATTAAACTGAAAGGTGCGTTTTAACGCCATAATAAGTCTGCACATCAACATTCGACTTATTATGAAGCCAGGTCGTGTGCAATAGTGTATGTAAGTCCATAGGTCATTTGAGAATCCGATAATGTTAATTAGTTGAACGTCAACTCATTAGGGAAAGACAATAATCAATATCTTACTTGGGAACGACGGCATGTACAATGAACTATTCATATATATATATTCGTAGCAGTGTCGGATGAAATATTCACAGGGCAGCCCGCTACTACAACATCAGCTGAATCGCTAACAAACCCCGGATGAAGGCCACCCGACCGATTTGATGCGTGAGACATTTCATGTGTCACCAAACACATCTTCAGACGTCAGGGACATGAGATGAGGACGGCTGCTGCGTGATGTTAGCACACTGGCAGATGATTGGCACTTCTTGCTTTTTGACAAGAAATTTTAGAGAGCAAGCGCAAAAGGACATGAGGCACACGTATTTAGCATGGGGTGCTAGCCCAGCGTGATTTAGGATCTGGTCTTATAGTGAACATATGAGAAGAATACAGAATATGCATGACGTTGACAACACCACTGTTTATGAGCATTCAACACGAACTAAATATCCTACACCCTTGACTCAAACCAGATACACTGTATGTGTAAGCAGCCATTAAACGGACGGGGATTGTCACGATCAACATCAGTCAAGGACGGTTCATTGAATTACCGCCAGGATATTCTACACCACTACCAGTGTGTGTTCCGGGGGCCAATCAATGTCATCAGGTGTTCTGCATACAGGTAGCGTACGTCACTCACCTGGGCACGGCGCCGGATACCGGACCACCTGTCTGGGGATAGAACGGGGATCACAGACTCCCCTCCCACCACCCCCACTTCCATCACACTCAACACACTCATTCTCTTTACCTTGACAGGTGACACACCTCCGTCAGGCATTAACGCTCCACTCAAATGCTTTTTATTCACCAATCGATCGATACAAAATACAACAGTTACCATGGAGACCATTGTTAGCGACATATCCCCATGAGCACGTTGCATCAAGATACGAGAAAACAACTAATGGATACATAAATAATGTAAACCGGGTATTTGTTCATTATAATGAACGAGCAAGTAAATGGTGCAGAACAGCTGATAATGAAGACATATTCTGCACGGTTACTCGACGTAGCGCGGTAGTGGATTACGGTATTGCCCTATCCCCGCCGTGACCACACCCTCATCCCCGCCATGACTCCGACCTCATCCCCGCCGTGACCTCATCCTCATCCCCGCTGTGACCCTACACTCATCCCCACCATACCAAACCCCCATCCCCGCCATGATCCTAACCTAATCCCTGTCCTTGACCTCACCGAAAACCCTGCCTACGTCCATAACAGTCCAGTGTCTAAATTATGGTAATAACAAAATCAAGTTTTGGCCTTGCAGACAACGGCTTTGCAGACTGTGATGGACAGCGGCTGATTCCTCAATAAGATTCCCGCCATGACCCCAAATATTTATTGGATCGAACAACGATGACGTGGGCTGCAAAACGATTTGAAGCCCAAAGGTCCCTCATAAACATAGACACACACTCAAAGATCAAGGCAATATAGGTATTTTTTTAAACTCTCGACTGATTACGTCAAATATAAGCTGTGTCAAATGGACTCAAACTAGAGTTCAACTCGTTATATCCAATAGCCTTCTATGGAGAGACATGGTAGCAACTATCACAGGGACATGAGGTGATATGCGGAGGTCATAGCGTTACATTTGCTCATTATGACAAGAATGTAAGCACAATAATGCAACCAATGAGTGCGTATGGGACAGGGTAGCATTTTCAAGTCCAAGTGGGGTGACACTAATCCAAAGAGGAAACCATCAAAGTTACAGAATGCAAATCAATAATTTAACAACACAAGACAACCACCTTCCAACATGAGCTATCAAAATTCCGCTGCTATCATAAGTGGGTTGTCATTGCTTTCACTCAGTCTTTCACCTTACTTATACATACCCCGGAGGGGCACTTAATGGTATAGAGGTAGTACATAGGTGCCGCGCGACGGGGTATGTTTTTTCGGCCTCTTGACTTGCACGACGGGTTTTTTTGGCCTCATTTGTACACTGAATTTCAATCTGTACGACTTCGCATAATACCACGACTTTTGGCCATTTTGACCTTGTACGACGGGTAAGGGTTTTCGAGGTCCCGCGGCACACCCCTATCCAGAATAAGGCCAAGTGCCCCCCCGGGATACATACACAAGTGTTTTTAGTCATTTATCACTGAATTCATCACTCTAACACACTTCACTTGTCAGTGAAATTCAGACATAAAACTGCTATCACAACACAATATGCCAGAAATTTTTTTTTGTCAACAATAGTCAACAAGTCAAGACATTCATGTGTGCAATAAAGCTGGTTATCCCATATGCTATGACTTGATAAGGGATGAACACTTGTGTACACATGAAGAGGAGTCATGAAAGTTGTAGAAGAGAGGCCACTCACCCAATGACCAGGTTGACGATACATAAATGGTAGATCTTCTTGTCGGGGTCGTCATAGGCAACCTGCTCCTCCTCCTTCTCTATCTTCCGCATCAGCTCCTCAGCCTGCACCAAACATCACACGGTAGAATGCTTAAGGCATTAACACCACAGGACATCTCATGATAGAATGCTTAAGGCATTAACACCACAGGACTTCACATGGTAGACTGCTTAAGGCATTAACACCACAGGACATCACATGGTAGAATACTTAAGGCATTAACACCACAGGACATCACATGGTAGAATACTTAAGGCATTAACACCACAGGACATCACATGGTATTTAAGGCATTAACACCACAGGACATTAACTGCTTAAGGCATTAACACCACAGGACATCACATGGTAGACTGCTTAAGGCATTAACACCACAGGACATCACATGGTAGAATGCTTAAGGCATTAACACCACAGGACATCACATGGTAGAATGCTTAAGGCATTAACACCACAGGACATCACATGGTAGAATACTTAAGGCATTAACACCACAGGACATCACATGGTAGAATACTTAAGGCATTAACACCACAGGACATCACATGGTAGAATACTTAAGGCATTAACACCACAGGACATCACATGATAGAATGCTTTTTATGTACTCATGACATCATTTGATGCATTTCTCTCAAAAATATGTTTGAATAAGGAAATGCATAGCCCCAGAGCGTTATGATTTGGCACTCACCTCTTCATTTTGGCTTGTCATAATGTAGGAGACGCAGAGGTTGGCCAGTACAATGGCACTCACGCCCAGGATCTGTCCACACCATTAAACCAATACTAATACACCCGCCAAAACGACACAATTCTCAGATAAAATTACATATGTTTAAAAAACAATTCATGATCATATGTTACATATATTTAAAAAACAATTGATGATACATATAAAATTTGCACTCCTCACGTTGTCATAATTTTTCTTGACGATGGGCTCATAGAAACCGCTCGCCTCCTTGTACTTGTTCTCCTGCATGAAGAGCACATGGGCCACGTTGAGTTTCCACGTGTCGTGCTCGTTACAGAACTCGACTGACTTGCGGAAGATCTTCTCCACTTGGGCATAGTTCTCCATGTCCCAATATATCTTGGCTTGTTGCATCAGCACTGGAATGTATCTGATATACCAAACATATATATTAAACATCCCAAAAAGGTCATTCAATCAATTCCATTTCATACATACAGATCATGTCAAAACAAATTCTTCCACAGGCAGTGATGTATACACTTGTTACCCTAAGGTCGAAATGTATGTCTCAATACAACAGAAATAAAATATCATGAAGAAACTACGAACTTTTCAAGAGCCTCGTCATAATCATTGACAGCTTTCTTCACGGCTTCATCGTCATGATTAGACCGTGATTCCTGAACCTGTGAGCATCCAATGACACAAGTCATGTAATGTGCGTTCAGGCATTCCACACCCATTTCAATAATTGCTTGCTACACATGCAGTAAACCTCCATTGCTGAGGGTGTCGACGAGCAATGCTGCCCACAATAGCTCAGCTGGACACTGAGCCCAACACTGACCTGTTTGGTCAGTTTCCGGAGAGTTTCAGTCTGCTTGGAGGCCATTTCATCCAGCTTCCTGTAGGCTTCCTCAGGTGAAGTCTGTCTGGTGATTACAGCTTCCATGAAGTCATAGAGGTACTAAAGAGACATCCATAATATGAGATTAACATACAGACACTAGTGTTACGATCATAATAGTGCTGTAACCAGGTAGTGATAACGAACACCCTCCGGACCACCAGCAATGGAGCCGTGCATGGATTTGATATGCTTTACTGAGATACACAGGTAAGTTACCGGTGTCAAGTATTTGTAGGTGAGATACACAGGTAAGTTACCGGTGTCAGGTACTTGTAGGTGAGATGAGCATTCTCCGCGAGAACATCAGCTGCCAAGTCATAATACTGCCAACACAACAATAAGAATTAGCCCAGGTGTAATTTAGGGCAGGAGTACCAATGTAATCCATTCCGCTCAAATCGAATCCATGAACAGAGAAACAGAACTCAACACTTACCTCATATTTGATGTATAGGAGGAGAGATTGCCAAAGGTCTCTGGAGGAAAGGGATTTTGCTGCAGTAGGAATTGTAACTTCTCAAAGCCCTGTGTGGCATTAATCTCCATATTCATCAGAGCCTGGTTGTGGAGGGAAACGGCATCGAGTTCCTCTTCTGAGCGTGGCGGCATGTCAGTAAGTGCCTCCTGGGCCGCCTCCACTGATGATGTCACAGACACAGAGGCACAATGAAAATACTATATGGACAGGGTAGCACATCATATTTCATAAGCTGATCATTCGATCTTATCCAGGATCCAGATAGGTCAGCAATAAAAATTTGTCATTGATTGATCAAATATAATCTTTGTAATGACACTTGATAATGAGGCATTGTTTTTGCAAACAAACGGTATCTCAGCTAGAAACCTACAACCAAGTGTATACAGTCACCGGAACCATTTTCCTGTATAGTTTGGTTTGATGTGTCATCAGCCTCGTACATCACCATATACTTACTTGTGTATAAGTTGCAAAAATTTTGGACAAAAATTCAATCGAATAAAAGGGGTGCGAGGTAAACAATACTTCGAAATCCCAATCAAGTGCCGGAATACAAACGTTACAGCCTCATCCATAAGCTACCATTGATACAGACTATCTATCATGACACAAGATGCAATTAGTTGTCCATTTGTCCAGGCCAGATGGTTCTGCTTGCGGGCAAAGTGAAAAAGTCACACCAGATAAGTTATTTACTTCACCGTTGGCAAATCGTATCTTGAGCAAAGACTAATATGCTGCACACCTAAGTAACAGTTTATTTTGGCAAAAAGCTGAATGTGTCTGATAATAACTGTACAGCACTGATGCTCGTTAGGTGTGTGAAGATCATTCTACATCCTGTACCAATCACTCAGGTATGAATGGTTTCACAACATATGTTAACTCTAGAAGCTTAAGGCTTATGAGATGTGACTTATTTCCCACTGATGATCACACCCTTAACATGACATGTAACACTCCTCTCATGACATGTAACACTCTGGTAGCTTTTGCAAGATCGCAACTAGGAGAAATAGAAGTCGTGACATCTTCCAGCATCCACTTGTCAAGTAGGTGCTGGATGAAGGAGCCTGCTGCTTCTCATTTACATCTTGAATGCGTTCTGCTTGCTCAATCGTATCATTAAACAAATTAACCCCGAATGAGTTAAGACACAATTCATCCGAAAAGCCCCTTGGCCTTTAGAGACTTGCTGACCATGCAATTTTTCAGTCAAAAAAAGTTTTGACCAAATTGCCAGGCAAAAAGGGGGTTGTGACCTATACAGGTCTGCAACCTATACACAGAGTATATAGAGTAAGGTAATTCACTATGATTGATGACGGCATTTGCCAGGAGGTACTCACTGTTTTTGAGTTGATATTCTATGGCTGCTTTCAGGTTAAACGCTTCAACCAGAGCAGTTTCATGGAGAATCAATGTGTTGCCAACACTACGCACATCAATTCCTTCTGTTGTCATCCCAACACTAAGCTCTGTAAAGTGAAACAAAGAACAGCAGCGACTGAGCAACTTCCATCAGAACGAGTATTCAAAATTCACACAGTGGCACGTAGAGGTGACATGGTGAATATTATCTGAGAATTATACAGATAAACATGCTACTGCGTGGAGATATAACAAAAAAGCGAGCGAGCATATTCTGAGCTGTCCCACCTGGGTGTTCCCTGATGCCTCGCTCTATGATATCAGCTATGTGTTTGAGGGCAGGAGCATACTGCCTCATCATGTAATGACACAGGGCTATGTTATAGGAGAGGTCAGCCTTATAGCCCACAATCTGCATGGCTGATGTGAACTTGTAACAGGCTTCTTCAAATCGACCCTCCTGTAAACAATTACAACATCCATCAATAATGTCAGCAAACTGGTACAAAGTATTACTGGAATCAAAACTAGGCTGCAATATTGCATAAAAATGTGACGGCAAGAATATATTTGTGACCTTGAAGAGCAGACAGCCCAGGTTGATTTCTGTGTCATGGTCCTCTGGGGGACACTGTTCCACCAGACTCTGGAACACAACATCATCACATGGTTTAAAGGTCATTGCAAAATAGATATAGGCCGCATCTGCAATGCCATTTCAATGGCTGCAGATGGAAATCACATCTGATGAGAAAGGAAATTTGTATATGGCAGTGGATTTTCAAAATAAACATGCTCGGTCACCACTTGTTTTGTGCGTTTTTCTTATTCAAATGGGCAGAAGTAACATTACAGCTGTCATTACTGCGTGTTCCTTTAAGATAGATCCAAAAGGCCGGAAAGGTTGTACCTTTTATCAAGTTTTGATTGCTTTAGCACAAACTACGACATTTGTTGTGCAACAAATATACAACCAGGAATCTCATCGTCACAGCAAAGCTTTGTTAGCGGCACAATGCACAGGATATTTGGCTTCTGCCAGATACATTTCTAGGGTGATTTATCGGTAACAATCACTTCCCTTGTAGTTAACATACCTCCAGGAAAACCTGATAAAACCATATATTTCAAATGAATAAAATGGTTAAAAGGTACAACAGTGGGAGTAGGGGTATGAACATATCAAGGAACCAACAGAACTGTGAACCAAGCTGAGGGTAACAATTCAAAGTGCCTTATCTAAGCACACAAACTCTGATATGAGGGCGTTCATAGGACTGATTGTTTCTGGGTCTGTCCGGATGAACGGCCACACTCGTTGGCTCAGGTGTCTTAAACTGATGAATGACACAAACTGACTACCCCACATCACATGGTCCCAAGTAAGTGACACATTGGTGAGTAATTCAATGTCCTTTAATACAAAGGATATCAAACACTTATGATTTATTAATCGTCTGAACCAGATAGAAATCCGCTATTTAAGTACAGTAAATCCTGATACAGATAGATGAAAAAGGGATTATGTTCAATATTACTATGGCAACCAGATATAACCATATAAAGGGAGATGTAACCATGACATACCTGGGCTCCTGGAAGGTCTTCTTCTCCATACTTAATAGCTGCCTGTAGCTTGGTGATCTGATAACATAACACCATCAATATCATGTTATAACAAGAAAACAGCACTCATGCCCCTGGCTACTTCTCAAAACTTGTCTTTTTTAGTGGCCATCTATTTAGTCTGATCCCAAGTTAGTGACTTTAAATAGTTTAATAGTATAAACATTTAGTACCTTGGCTTGATACTCATTTTTTTCAATCTGGCAAGAGACTTTCATGGCTTCGTCGTAGAGGCAGGCCTTGTAGAGGGATTGACTGTAGTAGAGGCGGTAGTCCTCCACTTCAGGGTAAGTAAGAGTCAACTGTTCATAACAGTCAGCCGCATTCACAAAGTCTTGCATCTGGTAATAGCAGTAGCCCAGGAGGGAGAGAGCGGCACGTGACTAGATGTAAAGAACATACAGGTATCATCAACCAGGAAAACAATGTTGAATAGAAGTAAATAACATGAGCATTTATAATAAAAATGACAATCAAACAAGACATTGATACAGTATTATACCTTTAATAAGTGCTGAGTGCAAAGGCCAGTGAGCACCGACTTGGTGTGACATGGGTGATGGAGTAGTGCACGTATTGAGCTTCGGCAATTTATCAAACAGCTCTGTGCTGTGGTAAGTGTTATATGCCCCCATCAAAATAACATAGCTTGACACTGATGTCATGGGATGGCAAAACAAATTGGATTTCTTACAACTGTGGAAGAGATTTAATGTGACAATTTGTTGCACAGGGAAGTCATGGCTAATGATGGTGTCGTGGAACATTGGTTGACACTATTCAAGCACAGCTAGCCCTCCCTGACACCGATGAGAACATTGTCAGTGATTCCCAGTGGGATTTGCAGGCATAAACTGGCTATGACAGCCACTAAATAGGTCATTTAGTTTCTGTAAGCGAGAAAGGCAAACATGAGAGCCTAGGTGAGGTTGGGAAGGGATGACCAGTCCGCCAGAAGAAAAAGGGTGGGGGGGGGGGGCACTTGAATTAGGTATGGGGCTTATTCAAGGTAGAATGCAGTATTCCAAAAGGGATTTTTTATACGAACGTGAGTAAATAAATGGTATTACCTTATTGTATGTCTGCACCACGTTGTTAAGGACTTGCACACATTCTGCAAATCTGTGGTCTCGTATCTGAAACAAAAAGAAACACTGAACATTCCCACATGTTTGGTGGCACGTATCAAAGGTTGGTTTAGAGAGGAACGTTTAAATGAAACTGGGAAATGAATAATTGTGGAGCTATCACGGCAGCAGCAGCAGCTTTCAATGCCTAAGATAGTTGTTGGATATCATGTTACACTTTTTCCACAATATAATGTGGTGTCTCTCACAAATTTTGGCACATTAATAAAACATTTCAAACAAGAAACTTGTTCTTGCTACTATGTTTAAATAAAGAGACTTTTACAGAGGCAACAGTTGAACCCGGTGGGTGTTATCTATTTTCCATCCCACCGGTATTTACTTGGCTCTTGGAACATGTACTGACCCAAAAAATAATTTATCAAGTATGCCAGGCTATTAACTTTGTCATAGTGAATGACGGAATTCCCTCTCAAAAACTCAAATACTGTTAGGGCACGCAATTGCAATGTAATAACGAGTTCTATCCCACTGATCTGTCAACAATCAGATCGTGGTTACTAGGCGGTTTTAAGTTTAACAGCCCTTTTGGCTTTACTCGCTGTATCCCCTGATCTCGTACGAGTCGTAGTCCAGTCTGTCTGAGTATTTTTTTTAGCAAATAAATATACATTTTACCATGCCATATATAGTCGATGTAACTTCTCCTTCGCGCATTTGAATCGAAGCCATGACTTGTTGCAGTCAATCGATTTTGTCACCAGTTGAGTGATATATGACACGAATAGTAGCGTAAAGGAATTGAACTTAGTAGAATCCACCTCATAGGTTTAGACACTTTCTGGGGAATGCTGCGAGGGCGCATGCGCACTGATGTCGCCAATATAAACAAATCAACTGATCTATGGATAGCAATATTTCTACCATCATAATGCACGCTAAAACCAGGTTGTGAACAAGGTCACAAATGAAGGCGTACTTTTAAAACAAATCATATATTTATTTGCGATGTTTTGTTCAATTATATTACTAAGATCATTGTGCGTCCTTTACCATATGCCTACTCGATATGACCAGTTGTATGGTTCACCACCATTTTGACAACAACAACACACAAGCTGCCGAGCCGACCAACTGTAGTAGTTGATAATATATATATTTATATATAGATATATATATATATAGATATATAGAGATATATATAGATATATATATATATATATATATATATATATATATATATATATATATATATATATATATATATATATATATATATATATATATATATATATATATATATATATATATATATATATATATATATATATATATATATATATATGACCAATAATTGACCAATCATGGTTTTCAATGGGTTGTCAGTATAACGAATTAAGTTAATTGAATATTGGTAAACATGGGTTGACAATGCATCAGATTATGTTGGTATTCTGTATGTATTTGGTTGGTTGAAGATATATGATGCTAGGGTTAACCTCATGTAGAGGTCTCAAGGTTGATCACTTAAGGTATGCATCTTGAGGAAGAAATGGGTTGACTGGTGGTTGGAAGAACTTGGTTGGTTAAGCAGTGGGTTGACAGCTGATATTCAAAGGGTTGACTTACTTTAATTTTCAGAACATCGGTTGGTTGATACCTCCAGGTATTATGATGGGTTGACTTATCTCAATTTATATTCAGTGTAGGTGCAAAATGGGTTGACCTATCATGACAATCAGTGGATAAACAGCCATGAGTATTCAAAGGGTTGACTCAACTCAATATTCAATGGGGTGACAGCTGTGGGCATTCCTATGGTTGATACATCTCAATGTTCAGGGGGGTGGGGGTAGCTATGGGTATTCATATAGTTGACTCATCTCAATATTCACGGGAGTGACAGCTATTGATATTCATATGGTTGTCTCTAGCCTTGCGGAATGCTTTGTATGAATTACCGTCCAACCAGCGCTTGGTTGACTCATTTTGATATTCAATGGGGCCGGGTGACAGCTGCGGTATTCAAATAATTGACTCTTCTCAATATTCAGTGGGATGAAAGATGTGGATATTCAGTGGAAAACGTGGGTTGACCTATCTGTCAGAAGAAAACGGTTGCTGCTCCAATTAAGTGACATTCGATCGTTAGGCAACGGCAATTTTCCTGGAATAGATGAATTACCAACGTCATTGCGAATAAGTTGTAGCATATAGGTTAACTGCCGTGTGTTTATATCTTGGAAACGTGCAATCAACCCAAAATGCCACGGACAAATCTATCATAAACAATGAACGAAATTTAGCCCGTTAGAACTATTCCTTGCCACTTACTGCGACTTGCCAACTACTACTACTGAACTAACTAAGCCAACCGGTACTATCTATATCTTATATAATATTGCGCAACATATATTGTGGCTCCAAAGAAAACTACTACTAGTACTACTACATATCACCGAACTACTATGTATTCACCGTTGCCAAGGCCGCTTAGCGCGCAATGCATTTTGAGAGCCCCGAAAAACCCGGATGACCGATAAGCTTACTACTTAAACTACACTACTACGGATGTTTTGCATGATGCCCCGGTCAGAATATGGCTACTACTACTGGCATAACTACTGCCGACTACTGAATACTACTATACTAACTAAACTAATACTACTACTACTATTCACTCTACTACTACTACTACTACTAATGCTACTACTAATCTACTACTGCTACTACTACTACTACTACTACTACTACTACTATACTACTGCTACTACTACTACTACTACTACTACTACTACTACTACTACTACTCTACTTTGTACACTACTACTGCACGCTACTACTACTACTACTACTACTACTACTACTACTACTACTACTTGTACTACTACTAGCGAGTTATAAATATCAAAGCTAAATCAAACAGAAATGTCATATGAATGACTAGTCCTTTTTTGAACGTGACACTAGAAGTAAATTTACATTTCCGTAACTATATATGTAATTTTAACGGCAATAATGTGGACAATTATTATACACATCGTCGCATGATAATATCGCCGATATTGCCTGTGTGTTCAATGACGCGTGTGTTTGCATTTCGAGTGAATGATCCGTCCTGGTATCAAGTACTATACTACTTTGCTACTGCAGCTACTTTAGGTGTGCGCACTGTTACTACTACTGCTACTGCTATGCTACTAGTACTACTACTACTACTACTACTGCTGATTGCATCCTACTACTATGATTGCATGACCTGTAATTGAGTAATTGAGTCATATTGAGCAATAGACGAGATTTTTTTTGGCCATCACAATATCAAGTTACAATAGTTTCTAGGTTCGTTAATTTATAATCACCGATAATGTTCTCATAACTTGCAGGTGCTGGAGAAGTATCCATGATTTATGAAGCTCATAGCACGATCTTGGTGGGCACTCGTTGGGTAGCAGCTGATGCATCTTTTCTACTGCTACTACTTACTGCTACTCCTACTACTACTACTTCAACAGCTACTATGGTACTACACTACTACTGCTACTAGCTACTACTTACTACTACTACTTATACTACTACTACTACTACTACTACTAACTACTACTACTACTACTATTCTGCTGCTACTACTACTACTACTACTACTAACTACTACTACTACTACTACCTCTACTACTACTACAACTACTACTACTACAACTACTAATACTGCTACTACTACTACTACTACTACTACTACTACTACTACTACTACTACTACTACTACTACTACTACTACTACTACTACTACTACTACTACTACTACTACTACTACTACTACTACTACTACTACTACTACTACTACTACTAATACTACTACTTCGTATTGCTACAAATTAGATGTGGGAACAGTACTCAAGCTATGACCATAAAATACTAAATTACACAAATCCCACAGACATTTTATTATCGTCGCCAACACCATTATATAGCCCGCTTATTTAAAAGATTAATCAGCACCACAGGCACTCGAGTCTTAGAATGCCCCTCCTGGTCTCTAACATATACTAGCGATATATATATATCAAGCGCTGGGGAGGAGGAGGCAAATTCACCATCACCATCACCATCACCAGCGAGTATAATGAGCTAGTGAAGAAGCATTGTGTAAACAAATGAAAACGCATATTGATAGAAATTTTGAACAGCACCACTGTGCACGATTCACTGACGTAACAAAACAAAACACCTGAAGGAGGAAAACAGGTCCGATTACGGAGGGAAATTATTATGCGACAGACGAGCATCTGTTTTCGAAGATAAAGGTCTATCTGCCGCTCCATAAATGATATTATACAGTCAGCACTACAATGACATAAACGCTTGTAATCTATCACGAATCGAATTTCTCCGTAGAATATGCAATGGTTTTATCACTCTTGATCTATCGATATATAAAAGATGAATGCTTCATAGATCGTGACTTTTCTGCAGCACACTGCGTGAGCACCGAGGCCATAAAAAACAGGGACTGGGTTCATTGTTTGCCAGATTGGGTTGAAAACTATGCCCAATGTGGATCCATTTTCAAAGGGTACTTGCCAAACGTCGTCAACGAATGTATTGCTCAGCCAATTTTCTTGACTTATATCTAAATCACCAGTGGTGCATATAATTAAAAGCGAAAAAAAGAAGAGTACGTTTCAACTTGTTCACTATATCAATTGTAGAGCAAATGCAGAATTTTGTATTGCAACTTGTAGATCTTTAAAAACACGCGGTTAACAAAAAAACACGAAGTGTGTCCTTGTCCAGGAAAATATTATAAATATCTAAGGGACAAAGGCGGAAAGAATATGATTAGGTGTATCTTTCTAGGATAAATTTACATTGAATATAATTTGTCCAATTCGAATCTAATGCAGTGTCATACTTCAACAGATAAAGAGAACGCGCTTTTTTTTAAATAAAAGACGACCCACTTTAAATCCAAGTCTTGGACAACGGCATTTTCATCCAGCAGAATAGCTGCAATGGGTGCACTGTCATGGTGGGCTCCGCAGAATCCTAGATCGAGAGAATTGTCAGGAACCGTGAAACTGAGTGCCTCTCAGGCTGACACTGGGTGCGTTGGGCAAGAAAAAAAAAGACAAAGAGAGAGAGAGAGAGAGAGAGAGAGAGAGAGAGAGAGAGAGAGAGAGAGAGAGAGAGAGAGAGAGAGAGAGAGAGAGAGAGAGAGAGAGAGAGAGAGAGAGAGAGAGAGAGAGAGAGAGAGAGAGAAGAGAGATAGATAGCGAGAGTCAGAGAGAGAGTTAGAAAGTAAAAGGTGACATACCTTGAAAAGAAGTTTCTTGCCACGTTCTTTCTGGCTGCTTCACTTAACAAGGTCCCGCTTCTTGCGTTATCGATGGATATGCTTACGTTGATATACGCGGAAATCCTTCCATTCAAATATAATTGAATTATTAGATCTAGAATCATTCAGATACAAAACAATTACAATAATTATGACCTTGATGACGGACATTGTTGATGTTTATTGGGTTCAACAACCAAATCGTCTG